>CM059186.1:23317700-23344737 GCA_030323885.1 Branchipolynoe longqiensis
AGAATGGAGGCCCTGGAGGCAAGGCCGGTAACAATGACGCAGACTCGCAGAATCCAACGGACAACAGATGGCGGGAACGGGCGACCACGTGGCAGCAGCTGCTCAAGGCGTCCCACCAACGAGACGGGCTACAATCCCCATCGTAGAACACACGACAGCAACAACATTCGACAACCCAGGCATGCAGTACAAACACGACATGGTGGCAATCGAACAACAGATGCAGCAAAAGACCTTAACCCTGGAGCCGATACAGGACCGAGGACACACCGACGCCATCAAGGAGCTGCTCGCAGCAGCGGGAACGGCACTCGGCCGTAAAAGAGGTAGACCCATACTTATCCCAAACATGTTCGTTATTAGGGGCGATAGGCGTGAGAAAATTGGCATGGGGGAGGCGACTCTACCAGAATACATAGCGGCATTGTGTAGAATGGGAAAAGACGCGACCGTCCCGGGATCATGGAAACCCCACATAATCGAACACATACACCAGCTCGCAACAATGGCGCAGTCGTGGAGTGGGAAACATGTCGACTATGGTCAGAACAAGTGTTCAGCATGCTGGATGATGGCAGGCTCCCCCACGCCTGGGCGGATACCTATGCCATCAAAGACGTACAACGTGATGCTATCACGCAGGGAGCGCGGGCATCTCTGCAAAGCCGCACCAACTACATATTCCGAGCACCGACGGCACAAACAACGACTGGGAACCAAAGCACAAGCGGAACCAGACGAAACTTGAGCCGCATGAAAACCACACGGAAAAACAAATAATACCGCAGATACCGCCACACGAAGCACAGACAGAACCCCCACAGTAGAACGCCCAGGAAAGACCACAGGAAGCACGCCACCCACAGCAGCCACCCCTGAGGTGCAGCACACCCCCACGCCACGAAAAACCCACACAAAACGGAATGAGAAAAACGACGCAGCGTCTGACCTACATACCCAAAAGCGTGCGAAACCCAAGGCCCGCACCGCGCCCCAGACAAAGTGGTACAGCTTCAAGAGAAACCCGAGGCTGCACCACCAACTACCCGATACCAGCACCGACGGGCAATGCCCACACAACAGAAGGAAAAACAACGGGAAAAAACAACTAGACATACAAAGGGAGAGCCGTAAAAAGACCCCGCAAAACACAGCGCGAACCCGAGAGAACTGGATAAACAAGGACCAACCGACAACGGAAAAGACGGCGAGGCCGTGCACCGGGTAACGACAGCTACGGATGAAAACAGAACAACCAGCGCCACACTGGCACACCAGGAGACAGACACGCCCGATACCAGCGCCACCACCAGCCCACACACATGCAGCGGGCACGCACCGGATACCAACGAACGCCACACAACAAGCTCAGGCGAGCAGCTCAGCACTAGCGAACGCTGCAGTCCAGGAACAAGCTCAGCACCAGAAACAAGATGGCCGACAAACATCGAAAACAACAACAAACCAACCGACAGCGACAGATACGGGCACAACGCCACACCCTCACACCGAAGCCAGCGAGCCGGCCCTGAACCCACAGCCACCACATACGGCGGAAACAGCAACCAAGGGACCGGCGCTAACTCCAACACAACAGATGACGCCGAAAGAGACCAACACACCGATGCGGTTGACAGGAAAAAAAGCGACTCAAACATCACCGACGACGACACAAACAAGAGCGAGCCACCACAACGGCCACCCCCACCATCACCGAGTGAGTACAAACAAACCCTTGACAGAATGTGGCCGCCGCCCACAGTAGAAGCACACGATAAACACATAGACTATATAAAAATATATGATGCCGTGCGAGATACGGCACTCCCGAAATACGTAACAACAAAAATCCCGGTCCCATCAGGACTAAACATACAACAATGGGGGGAGAAACTCAAAGAATACCATGACACAGAACTAGTCGACTACCTACAGTACGGATGGCCGGCAGACTACACGGCCCAGACAGAACTCACAACCACCAAAAAGAACCACACAGTCGACCCCAAGCAACTCAAAGCCATCGACGAGTACATAAAGACAGAGGGGCCATGCTGGGCCCATTCGAAAAGCCACCATTCGAGCCATGGACGCAGTGCAGCCCCATGATGACCCGACCCAAAAAGAACACACTAGCACGACGCGTGATTGTGGACCTGACCTGGCCCCACGGGAGAAGCGTCAACACCGGCATTAAAAAGGGATACTACCAAGGAAAGCAAAGCTTCTACACACTCCCAAATATAATGGACGCCGCCGACGAGGTGGCGCGACGCGGAAGGGGAAGCTACCTCTGGTCGGCAGACCTGGCGTGGGCATACAGGCAGCTGAGAGCCTGCCCACTATCAGCCCCACTGTACGGCAACACCAGGGTGGGAAAATACTACATTGACATAGCACTCCCCTTCGGGTGCAGGACCTTCAGCCTGGCATGCGCGAGGACAACAAACGCTGTGGTGTACATACTAAGAAAACATGGCCATTACGTGCACTGCTACCTCAGCGACTTCGTCAGGGTGGCGGCGACAAAAGAGCAAGCACAACAAGCCTACGATGACCTCATACAGACAGCAGCCGACCTGGGCCTCAAGCTGTCCCCCGTGAAGTGCCTCCCGCCGACTAAGGCGCTGGAGTGACTGGGCTTCCGCATATCCGCCGATTGTTTGTTTGTTTGTTGTTGTTTTACGTCCTAGTAACATCTAAGGTCATATCAGGACGGCATATCCGCCGAAGATGACGGTCATGATACCAAAAGAAAAGCTTGAGGAAACCCTAGACGAGTGCAAAAGATGGACAACGAAGAAAGACACATCACGAAAGAACCGCCAACAACTTGCAGGACGACTACATCACATGGCGAGATGCATAATACCAGCGAGACGCTTCATGTCCCAGATATTCGCAGCCCTGAGAGGCACCCCATACACCGGCCCATACCCGAAACCATGAAAGCCGACGTGCAGTGGTTCATGGACTACGCGACCACCACAAACACAATAGTCCTCCTCCCGACAGAAGAAAGAGACATGGCTCATAAAGTGTGACTCCTCGCTCCACTCAGGGGGAGCATAGTCCACTGACAAGTTCTACGGCCAGCCATACCCCGAAAGAACCCTCCAGAGAACAACTAACATCGCCCAACTGGAGGCGATAAACCTCGTTATGACACTCAAACACCTGGCCCCACAGCACTCGCAGCGATACAATATAACCATAAAGACAGACAATGCCGTGAGCCAGCAGGTACTCACCACCGGAGCGGGGCGCGATGAGATCCTCACCACCTGCGCTCGAGAAGTATGGCTCTTTGTGGCAAACAATTCATGTGAAGTCACCATCATACACAAACCCAGCAAGGATCTTGTCCTAGCCAACGCCCTGAGCAGGCGAGCACACGACCGGAAAGCCCCCGAGAGGGCCGCCTCCCTCTGCCAATCACATAAACTAGTAGAAATATCAGTAGACTAATATTCCACTACCACAGGGCTATAGGGAAATCGGGAATTCGTAAAATAACTGCCACTCATTCCCCAGGTTACACGGACGGCCTACACAACAAAATACTGGAGGTGTACTTCGCGCGGCTGGCACCCGGTACGTGGATTGTTTGTTTGTTTGTTGTTTTACATCCTAGCAACATCTGAGGTCATATCAGGACGGGTACCGACTTGTGACAGTACGCACTCATGGCAATTTTATAGTGCTGCCCCACTGGGAAATCAGGCCGCCGGCACCATGACCCGATATCCAACTCAGTCACATTATCCTGACACCGAGCTAACCAGCCCTTGCCCTATCCTAATAATGCCGAGCACCAAGCCAGGAAGTGACAAGTATCAATTTTTAAGTCATTGGTTTGACTCGGCAGGTATGCAGGTATTGCAGCTATAGCAATACCTCAGGGAGTTTGATGCCCCTGCCTTGCAGATTTGTAAACCACTGCCTTGTGGTATAGGTTCTTGACAGAACCGAAGGCTAAGGGAGCAAACCCTAAACAGAAAACCGAGAGAGTGCCGCTGGTAACTTGCAAAAGCCAGCAGCACTTCAACACTTTTGCAGGCAGCTTTCATGAAATGTACCGAGAGGAGATCATGGTTGACGGAAACAAGCTGAACTCTGTTCCGGGATTCGCCTACCTTGGAAGCACTATATCCAGTGATGGACGCATTGAAGCTGAAATACAGAGGAGGATGGCCAAGGCTAGCGCATCTTTCAGCCGACTACACCAGAGACTCTGGAACAACCACCATGTGTCCATTCGGGTCAAAGGCAAGATGTACCGTGCAATCATACTATCCACCCTACTATACGGAGCCGAGACCTGGACAGTGTACAGACAACCGGTGAAAAAGCTGCATGCCTTCATGATGCGACATCTGGGGGGAGGGGAGAGGGGGGGCCCTGGCCGAATGCCCAACAACCCACAGAACAAGAACTAAAACTGTAACAAAAACCATAACTACCTGAACCAATAAAGAAACTAATTACCAACTATATCCAGTCGTGTTCCCGGGTCGTGAATTCTGATTATTTTTGTACAATAGAGAGTGTGATAGGACAAGTAGAACAAGAGTTTTGGTTTCATACAGATTTCTTTTTTTTTAAATAGATTTTATTGACAGCCAGGCGAAATTGATTGATTTAGCAAGCTTAACCTTGAATTTCCGAGGAGAGAAAAAATGAAGATACAGTGGCATATGCAAAATAGCTTCCATGAGGGACCTTAAAAATCATGATTTCCCTAATTTGAAATTGTGAACAAATCATGACCAAAAACTAAATATTTAACAAATCATATCTTCTATAGAAATTCTAATGTGACACTGTTGATTAAAAATACCAACAAAAGACCCACATTGGATTACCTAATGCAAGACGTCGACCTAGATTTTGACCTCCTGCTTGAGTATTTCTGACTCCATTTCACACATCACGCCAAGTCATGCCTTAAAATTCCTTTGCCACTTTCACCTCGAAACCCATATACTATGTCGTTATGTTTCTTTCAGAAATGATATCTTAATGAACTACTTAAAAAAATAGATCACATGTATTACTTGAACCACAACACTGTAATACAATGTAATTTCTTTCATTGCCAACACGCAACATTCCCAGTTGAAGCTGAGTGTGATATACCACGCCATATCAGCACATTGTAAAAATATATCCCTTTAACGATCTAATTTATTAGTTTAACCAGAGTGTTGAATCTGCAATTATTTATCGTGACTTACAGAAGACACGCACATGACTAAAACCGAAGTCTAAGGGAGCAAACCCTAAACAGAAAACCATGTCACTGTGGCAGCATTAAGGGCGGTTGATGTATGGAACTCCCAACATCTCCCGACCAGCCACTGCAGGGACAAATAGTTTTGCGCCTGTCTTGACATGTTCTTGCCGGTGTGAAACCTCTATTTGCTCCCCGAGAGAGTACCGCTGGTAACTTGCAAAAGCCAGCAGCACTTCAAAATTTTTGCAGGCAGCTTTCATGAAATGTACAAATGGAGAGCGGCAGTCAAGTAATGAAAGCAGTCTTTGTCCCATCACGACCGACAGCATGATGATGATGAATCTCTAACAGATTAAGGATTGTGTGTCCTATCTACCAAGGGCTATGCTGTTACAACATACTGGAGATTGCTCCATGGACTAATAGAGGGGGTGTAATGATGTCACAAGACAACTGTTGGTGGCCATATTGGATTACATACAGAAGGCTTGCAACTGCCTACACTGTGCTTATTTACTGATTTGTTGGTTTATTTGTCACTGTTTTGAACAGTTTGGGCTCAGAAGTTGTTGCTAAAGTGCTGTAAGTACATATTGGAGGTAAACTGCCCAGAACCTCTCAGAACACTAGAACACACTGTTTTACTGCATCTGCATGCATTCACAACATGACTAGGGAGGGTGCTCGTAATCCAAGATGGCTGGCCGCTGACTGCTGAGTGATGACGTCACGTGCACTCCCTCTATAAGTGTCACTATACCATATCCTGATATCACCAGTAACTTCAGGTGCTATAAAACCAACTGCATACCAAGCCTCTGGGCTCATTCACTCCCTTGACTCGGGCCACGGCAGACACTTGTCATCTGACGACGCTAATGCCCAAATCACACTGGGAATGGTGAGACTGGCTATAGTTGGTTGGTTGTCTCGTCGCTTGGTTGGTGAATGTTTGTGACTTTGAATAAAAACACATTCTACTACCTTCAATCCTTTGTGACTTTGCTTCCTTCCTTTTAACCAGTATATAACAGGGAATGCGACTAACCACCATGGTTAGTCACAAACCCACCTTATTACATTTAAGTAAAGTAACTGCATGCGGCTAAGCAGTTATTTTTCAACATGTCTCGAAGTATCAATTCCAACATCAGATTAAACTTTTGGGTAAGGTTTATCCGGGTTCTCCTTGCCGAAGTAGAGTTATTATGCAGGGAGTAGGCTACAGATAATACAGGTACCGGGCCAAATATCTGGCAAGCTTGGGACCGGAAGTGGCCCGGATTTCTAGATTTTCCGGTTTTCTTGAGACAACCTAAATATACACATAAAATATAACAGATACAAGGAAACAGTAAAACACTTCTAATGCAGCGTCCGTTTTAAAATTGTGAAAATATATAATACTGTATCATGTATACAGTATAATGTAAAACTAGCCAGTTTTCCCCCCAAAAGGCCAGTTTTCTGGCATAAAACTATGGATTTCTGGAAGCCGGATAAGAGGTTTGGTACCTGTATGCTCAAGTGTCGTATGCAAATACCACAATACCACTAACAAGTATTTTGAGAAGACATACCAGCGTTCAAGAATCTATGCCGATCTAAATCAGTAAATGAAAGCTACCAGTCCCAAGGTAAAATTCTCAACATTCTACAAATCCTGCACTTCTTGAAGCTGGTGTCTCTTGCGTTCCAGTTCGCTAGCCCTCTCCCTCTTCACCTTCAGCTTCCTACTCCTGACCCACTCGGCCTTTTGGCTCGCTTGTTTCTTCTCGCGTTCTTCTCGCAGATGGCCGATGCTCTCCAGCAGCGTCACAATGGCTTTTTTGCAGTAGATGTCGTTCCTGTCAAGCCGGTCCAGTTCTGCGATGCTACAGTTCTCCAGCACGCGGCTCATGTCGATCCCCTTGAAGCTGATGAGGCCGTTTGGAACCTTGATATCACCCTTCGGCAGTGTGAAGAGCGGAACGATGCTCCATTCTCTCTCCCTGCACTGGATGTGCCGCATCAGGGCATCATTCTTTTGAAAGTTCGCCCAGCCACTTTGACAGAAATCCCTCGTTATGAACAGAAAGACAACGGTGCTCGTTTCCTGTGCTTCAACGAAATCGTCAATTAGTCCATTTATACCCTGCATATCGTCCAATAAATGCACCTTACATTGCTTCTCTTTGCCATTTAAGCGGTAGGTGATTTGTTCCAGGAGCATTTGGAGGTGATTGGCGATTGGCTTGTCTCCTTCACTCGTGATGAGGAAGATGTCTGCGTGTGGCACACATAGAGACTGAGGCATAACCGCCCAGTCCTCATCGGTGAGCTCGATGTTGACTTCTCCCATCATATCTGGATACAAAAATAGATTAATTAAAGTTGCATGGTCCGATGAAATATAATTTTGTCAAAATTAAAACAACTACTTACATTTGATCCTATATATCCAACTTAGGCACTGGTGTATTAGCTAATGATTTGGGACAGTATATACAGAATAGCCAGTGAGTTTATAACCTCACCACTTTGAACACTCAGTTTGAAACACCCATTATGCAGGAAGGCCATTAACCAATTAGGCCAATCTCGTGACCTCATTAGCCTCCCCCCAACCAAGTGGCCTACTGTGCAGGGCCATAGAGGGGAAGGGGATATGAGGTGGATGTGTGTGTATGTGTCTGTGTGTTTCCTGACCTGACTTTACAGAGACAGACATACACACACAGACAGACACACACAGACATACATGGGTCACTCTCCTGAAAACTGGCCAGAAGTGTCACATGGAGAGTTAAAATTTAATATTTGAATTTTTTACATGTTTTGGTTGCAAATGAAAGCTGGAAATCTCCCCTTTACATCTATGTAAAATATAAATTGATGAGATAAAAAATAAAGGTGTAGTCCATGAATAAGATATCTCTTATGGCAGTATAACATGCATGTCACATCAGAATAAATATCTAATCAGAATTAAATAATATCATACTTAGAAGCATATTAATCATGGCATAATATACAGAAATATCTAGTGCTTATATTGATAAAAAAAAAAGTAATTCCCAGCCATGCTTATTCACTGAATAATTAGTGTACAATATTTGTGTGGCATCCAGACACCACGGTTACACGTGTGACGGAAATTTGTAATGTTATTTCTGAAGACATTAAATCTTTTTTTTTTTTAAATTTAAGCATGCATACATGTTAATAAATACTTCCTCTTTGATTTGGGAACTGTTTTGTTTGATATATCAATGCAATACAAGATGTTAATAAGGATTCAACCATGTCCCATATGTCATGTTACAAATGGCTGACTGTAAAATGGGGTTTTTTGGTACAAAAACAGTTCATAACTAAAAAGACCAAAGTTGCACACAGTTTTATTTTATTTCCCTTATTTCTTTCATCAAATCTGAACATGAATATGAAAAGTATAAGGAAAAAAATAAGTAGAAAGGTACATACATACACACACATACATACAAACATACATACCCACACATACAGAGAAACACACAGATAGACACACACAGACATACACACACACAGATACATACAGACATACATAGACAGACACAAGCAGACAAGACACACATTATATTTTGTTAAAAACCCTAGTGCCATGGGCCTATGGCACTAATCCATTCCCAGAATGTTCCCCATCCAACCAGGAATATCTACCTACAGTCCTGTAAGGTTCCAGGTCATCTCACATCACGTGGTCACCGCGAGATGACCATCTGGGTCATAGCCACAGGACTTTTGACAAGCTTGTCGAAATTATTTTTGGTTCTTTCAGCTCATATTACTTCAAAACTAATCATCTTTAATCAAAATCACTCCGGACTAGTGATTAGTAGCTTGTAATGATCAATTTGATATATTTATCTAAAAAATAAGACACAAATTCAAATGCCATCGGACCATGCAACTTTAAAATATACATAATTATATATAAATCTTGAATGGTCTTGTTTGTTTGTTGTTGTTCCATCCTAGCAACATCTAAGGTCATACCAGGATTGGTGCAGACTTGTGACACTGCACACTCATGGTGACTTTATAGTGCTGTCCCACTGGGAGAATAGCCTGGCCATGTGTTGATATCCCACACAGTCACATTATCCTGATATTGTGCTAACCAGTCATTGTCCTATCCTATTAATGCCAAGTACCAGGCGAGACACTGACAAGTATCAATTTCATAAGTCATTGGTATGACTCGGCTGAGATTCGAATTCCCGACCTTCCGCATGGGAAGCCTGCACTCTACCAATTTGGCCCCCGCATCCCATCCTCCTTTAAGGGAAAAAGTGAAAGTAACACTAGGTAGTATCGGTTATTACTCTATGTGTATATGGTGTTGTCTTTGATCATGGTGAATAGGACTGGGTGGATATACTATGTAACATTGTTTATGCTATTAAACAGAAAAGAACAGGAATCTTTTGACGAATATTGGCAGAACATTTCTATGACTAGATAAAATGGACATTTTCCATATGCGTAGCCTGAGGCATCCTTTGCCACCTTCATTATTGAAAATTTAGATTTGAATAAATAAAGTCTAGAAAGCATACATAATGCAAGTGTGCATGTTGGTTGGTCAACATGACTGTAATCGAATAACACGACCCAGGTGACTCGGGTCACCCGAGTCGTCAGAATTTCAAATCGAACAACGCAAGTGGAGTTGACAAATACATGCGCCATGTGCAAAACGACCCGACCCCAGTAACCCACCTCTTGGCTGTGAGTAGCTAGGAGCAATGACATGACATTTGCGGCTCATAACCTTGAGTAATGAAATGGAAATATAACTAAACTATGCCATCATAAAATACTTTAAATCCTATTTTGCTGTAGTTTTATCGGTTATTATTAATAAAAAAAAAAGGTTTTCGATTAAGCCACCATCTTGTCCACCCTGAGCGTGGAGAAGCGTATTCGATTATTCAACCAGAGTCTGTAGGATGTGCGCATGCACCAAAAAGTGGCTTGGGTGACCCGAGTTGATTAATCGATTATGCCCACGTGTAGTGTAATTCACGTGCGGTAAAGGACTGCGTTGGTGCCACCTGAGTTTGACTCCTAGTTACTCCCAATGCCCCCTACCGTCATCTAGAGGAACCACATCTCGCACACTGAGATGTGACGTTACTTCCAGTCGCCGCATAGCTCAAGCACTTGGGTATATAGTACCGACACTATTATTGGCTATTACACTCATGCATACCAGTCATTCCTAGCCCACATGATCATTCCCTGACATAGGTTCCCATTGGCTGCCTTCATGATCCACCATCCTCCCACCCAGACCTGGCCACTGTCCAGCTATCACAGGATTACCACGGACAGCTGTTACATGTCGCTGGGTGGGATGAGGGGGGGGGGGGATCATGATTAAAGGTGCACTGTTTCCCTCCCAGTCAGAAACATTTTTAAGGAGGTACAGTTTCTCTCCCAGCTATACCGATAAACACCATGTACTTAATCGGAGACGCCAGATCGATAACACCTCACCAGCTTTACTCAGCCCTCTGGCTTGTTCTCCAACACCTCAGCCCCTTGCCAAGATGCCACGTACTGCCAAACTGCGAGACAACACCGAAAACCCCAGGAATGTAAGGGCCATGTTCAAGCCTACCCAACAATGTTGCTGCCCATATTCCTGTGCCGTCCACTTTAAGCCCCAGTCACACATAGCCGGACGAGCCCCGGATTTTGAGTCGGACCACCCACGGACCAACGGCCTGGACTGTCCTGGACTGCCACGGATCAAATCACTGTTTTCGTCGATTTTTGCCTCGCAGTCACACTTTACGGACGAGCCCCGGACCAAAGGCTGGACCGCCCCGTACCACCCCCGGACTCCCCCCGGACGAGCCTGGACTGGGCTGGACCGGCCCCTGACTAACCCAGATGAGGCCGGACCACCCCCGGACTGCCCTGGACCACCCCCGGATGTCCGGGAGTGGTCCGTGGCTAGTCCGGGGATGGTCCGGGTCAAACCATGGCTCAAAATTACCCCGGACCACCCCCGGAATAGCTAGATGACCCCCGGACCACCCCGGATCCAGCCGGATTGAGCCCGGATTGCAAAATCCCCCAGACCGCCCCAGATGTTTTAAACATTTTAAAACATCCGGGGCCAAGCCCGGACGAGCCACGGATCAGGCCGGATCAGGGGGTGTCGGCACGGACGAGCCACGGATCACCCCAGACAGCGGTCTGGGGCTCGTATGGCCCCTGATCCGGGTATGTGTGACTGGGCCTTTAAGCATTGGTAGTTGGTGAGTTTTACATTAGGACCATCATGACGACCAACTCGCCGATTCCTCCGTCCTGATATGACCTTAGATGTTGCTAGAACCTAAAACAACAAACAAACTTCGATTTCCTGGAGTTTGGTTGGCCAGCAGACTAGACTGCCAACGCCCCTTCAGTGCCGGTCGTCACCAACCACCGGAAAGACCTGGACCACCTCCAGTGGATCCGCAAGTATTTGCGGAAGGAGCTCCTGATATGACCGCATATGTTGCCAGGACGTAAACCTCCAACAACCAACCAACCTGAGCATGGGGCCAACCTTGGGCCTTCCACACGGCCCTCCTTTGTTCCCTGGGTCCAAACTAGCCCCATAATGACCTACCCCAAGAAGCACACTGACGAGAAGTGGGTCATCGGGGATATCAGCTACCCTCGGGGGTGGGGGGTGGCTAGTGTTAATGCCGGGATAAGGAAGGGCTACTTCCACCTACACACTCCATTATGAATACTTCTTCTTTAGATTTCTCCAAGTCTTACTCTTCTAAGGGAGCTTCTAAATCCTCTACTTCAGATAGTCAGGTTCTGAAAACCATTCAAGGCGAGATAAAGACTGAGAAAATATGTAATCACTTGTCGTTAGCTAGTGGGATTTCTGAACATTCAGCAATTCATGCTGTAAGCGCTGCAACAACTTGTCATGTCAGTTCTTATCTTATGCACAGGGCATACATCTTCAGTCACCACGTGAAAACCTAGAGCTGCCGTCAGGGTAGACAATGCTTCTAAAATTAGGCACACTTCAGTCGCACAGCACACGGCTGTCAACACAACAGCAGGGAGGCTATGTGAAAGCTTCGCCATCTGTGCAGGCGCAGACGTTGTCGACTAAACCGACACATGCATATCCACACATGCGGAAAAGCAATGCTTTTAGGCATGGAAACTCTAATAAACCTACTTGTTACTTATGTAATGAGCCACACATGTTGTGAAATTGTCCATACAAACTTAAATTACTTGCTAGTAATGTGGATGTAAGCGGTACTACACCGTCAGGAAACTAAAAAGTGCACTTGCTGCACGTCCTTCAATTAATCTTTAATTTCTTGGATTTAAATTATCTGGTGTTGTAGACTCAGGTGCAGCTAAAAGTTTGATACATTTGACTGCTTTTCAATTTCTGGTTGATATAGGTGTATCCGATGGGCAAATTGTATACGGGTAGTAGATTGAGATCTCTCTCAGGACATCTAATTCCAACTGTAGGTATAGCATATATTTCTCTCTATGATACATTATGTCCTTTCTTTGCGGTTAAGTCACTGAGCTTTGATATGCTCATAGGTACAGATGTAATGGAAAGTTTTGCAGGTGAAATCAGCTATAGAGATAGGTTTGTTTCCTTGTATGATATTCTACATCCTTGGATAAGTTTAGAATTAATTGATAGAGGAATTGCAGGGATAGTTCGAGAATTAGAATATTGGAATATACAATTTCCTTCTTTATTTCCTGATTGTGATGAAAAACTTAAAGCTATTAAGGTGGTTGAAATGCATATCAATACAGGTAGTGCATATCCTCTTAATCAGAGACCTTATAGAATACCTTTAAATAGAAGATATCTTGTAGAAAAAGAACTAAAAAGAATGCTGGATGATGATATTATAGAGTCTAGTTGTAGTCCTTGGGCTTCACCAATTACTTTACTGCCTAAGAAAGATGGTACTATTCATCTATGTGGAGACTACCGTAAGCTAAATGCAGTTACACCTAAAGATGCTTACCCTCTGCCCAGGATACAAGATATTTTTGATCAACTTCATGGTGCTAAAATTGTTACCACAATTGACCTTAAATCTGGTTATTGGCAGGTAATGGTAGATAAGGAAAGTAGACCTAAAACAGCTATTAACACTCATATAGGAATATTTCAATTTAAACGCATGCAGTTTGGATTAAGTAATGCACCAGCGGTTTTCCAAAGAATGATGAATGTAATCTTTGCGGAATTTTTAGGAAAGTTTTGTTCGATTTATTTAGATGACTTCGTGGTACCATAGTTAATGAATCGGACCTTTGGAGAGAAAATATTATCCAGGATACATAGTGGTTAGATCACGAGGTTCAGTAGTGACAGTGGTAGGGCCTAAAAACGATCGAAAAATTGTTAATCGAGATAAGGTTAGAATAGTTGATTCTAATATTTGTTGGGATGATTTGGCACCTAGATTAACGCGTACGGAGAGGATAAAAGGTACAGCACAACCTTTGCCATTCAATACTCTCATTTTTGGCCAGGATAAACAAACTAATGCATTTTTGGTGAATAAAACAAAATAAAAACCTAAAATAATACATTCTCGTGAAATTGGTACTGGAGCTTTTAGGCGCCAGCAGGCATGAAAGATTGATTCAATAATTGGTAGTTATAATTTATTCAACAGGATTGACCAATCACAGCAAAGAACGCCACAGAAGGATTGCCAAAGATGCGGACGGCAGAGTGCTTTGGCTCAGCCGAGAAAAAAATTCTGTTTCTGCGCCACTAATTCAGAATGGTTGCGCCATACCTAACCATTGCGCTAATATGAAGCATGAACTAAAAATAGTGCAAGTCGCCAGCTTTAAAACTGCTCGACAGGGTTTGCGAGGTTTACTCATAAGAAATATTTATATTCCTAACTAAACTTGCGCCATACATGATGCATAGTAATGTAAGTTGCGCCACTAATAAATGTTACTAATTCATTAGAATTACAGACATGTTGGAGATGGGATAGACTCCACAGTAGCATTGCTATAGTAAGATTATTAACACTTTTGCTTACAAATGCTTCTGCTTACATTTCAGGTTGGATGATTTGTATGAAATGGAAAAATTAGTAAGAACATGGTAGGATTTGTATAAAGATTGTCGTGCACATCCATGTACTAATTAATCTTGTTATTCTATAGTGACATAGACTGAAAAACGTACACCGGTGGTGGATGAGATGTCACACTAACAAATAACAGATCAATTCTTTCCCATAGACTTTCTATTTATTTAAGTTAATTGTTTGTAGCTATGGCAAGTGCGAGCGTGCACTTGGCGTATTACGTAACGTGGCAGAGACGAGGTCTTACTCAGCGGATTGAGCTGAAACTGTTTAGCTACTAGAAAAGCTATGATCTGTCACACTAATGATGGAAATGCTCTGTATTGTTAAAACTGTACAACGGAAAGCTCTGTTAATACTTTTGAGCTCTGGATTTGTTTTCGGGGTAGACTAAGCAGGTTTAAGAAGTGATACTCTCAATGTGGAGACGAATGCAGGAAATCAAAGGTGGTGTATGCTTTTGTTGGGATGCACCATTGAGAATGTATTGACTTTTCTTAGTTCCAAGTTATATGATCTACAATTTTTTGATATCATCACTTTTCGGAGGTGAACTGTGAGGAACAGTTGGGCCAGAGAAGATGATTGTATTTTTTTTAAAGACACATAATTGATCACTTTTCGGAAGTGAACTGTAGAATCGGTTGGGCCTAGAGAAATGATTATGTGTGATGATTTCCTATTTTTTGACATATTGATTTCACTTTACAGGAGCGAGACTGTGTGGAACAGCTGGGCTAAAAAGATGAAATCATATATAACAATTTTTTAATATCATAAGCAATTAAAAAAAGAATATCATACTATTTTATTTGCTTAAACAATACAACTACAAAGCTATGTGGGCTTTACAAACCTATATTACACTAAACAATGTGTACTGGTAGTAATATTCAGTAAATGATTACTAAAAAACTAAAATTTCTTTGGATCTGACCAAGAAATCCTCTACAATAATATTTTTCATTTGAAGATTCTTGAACATAAAAATGTTGAATATTATCATGAAAATGTGGTTCATTTGAAAATTCATGAACATAAAAGGTTGAATATTATCATTATTAGTGTGGTTCATTTGAAAATTCATGCACATAAATTGTTGAATATTACCATGCTGTCATGAAAGGTTGGTTCACTTGAAAATTCATGAACATAGAAAGTGTTGAATATTATCATTTGTTCATGAAAAGGTTGGTTCACTTAAAAACTTATAGATATAAAAATGTTAGATATTATCATTATTGCCTGAAAATGTTGTTCATTTGAAAATTCATGGACATATAATGTGTCGAATATTACCATTTATGCATGAAAATGTGGTTCACTTGAAAATTCATGGACATACATATGTCATGAAAACGTGGTTCATTTGAAAATTCATGAACATAAAATATTGAATATTGTCAGTAATTCATGAAAAGGGTGGTTCATTTGAAAATTCATGAACATAAAAGGTTGAATATTATCATTATTGTCATGAAAGTGTGGTTCACTTGAAAATTCATGGACATATGCATGTGTTATGAAAATGTGGTTCTTTTGAAAATTCATGCGCATAAATTGTTGAATATTACCATGTGTCATGAAAGGTTGGTTCACTTGAAAATTCAGGAACATGGAATGTTGAGTATTGTCATTAGTTCATGTAAATGTTGGTTCACTTGAAAACTTATAGATATAAAAATGTTGGATATTATCATTATTGTCATGAAAGTGTGGTTCATTTGAAAATTCATGGACATATAATGTGTCGAATGTTACCATTTATGCATGAAAATGTGGTTCACTTGAAAATTCATGGACATAGAAATGTCATGAAAAGGTTGGTTCATTTGAAAATTCATGGACATAAAATGTTGAATATTACCATTTATTATCAAACAAATCATTAACTTCTGCTGTCATTGACGTTATTGAAATTGATATATGGGTCAAATTATTGTTCCTTAATGCATATTGTTATATAATCTATAGCGATAGATTTGAAGCTTGAAAAATACTTGAAGAAATGTATTATTCAAAATACTTTATTAAATAAAAATCAGATATATGTAACACGATGAAATGTAACTTTCTATGAATTGATGCTGGGATCGATAGCGACTTTTCTAGACTGGATCAAAATCATCAATATGCAGTAGTTCTGACAAGAACACTGGCATATATAGAATTGATGGTGGGATCGATAGTGACTCTTCAAGATTGGATCGATAACATCAATATCGCAACGCGAATGCAGTAGTTTGGAAGGAGAACACTGGCATATATTTAAATGAATGAAATAATTGACATTTCGTCCGATGGAGACAATTAACATAAAAAAATCAACGGCAACTGCTGGGGAAATGTATGATACCGCTAAAGTATATGTAAAACTTGAGCTAAAAGCTAGAAATCTATTATTATTTAATAATATAGATGCAGCCATTGTAATTTCAAAGTTTGAAGCGAACCACTGTCATTGCTTTGTTTACCTTTTGATGCTAAGTTAACGCTGTGGGTAAATGGCATTCTGTCGTTCATGTTAATCTTGTTAAAACTGATATTTAATGTTTGATACTTGTACAGGTGGTACAAAAAGATATTTTGAATCAATTTCTGCCTTTATTTCGACTCAAAACGACTTATTTTTGGTTAAGTCGGAGAATTTGGTTTGGTTTTGCAAGAAAATAGTCCATGAAACTAGGTCATCGATTCAAACTGCTCAAGCCTTGTTTCCTCATAGAGCTGAGATCCGCAATGTTAACTCTATGAAGACCTGTCGAGCAATCACGTGTCTACTATCGACATCTTCAGGTTTCTTCGAGTTTTGACAGCCGGAAACACTAAATAACTGGCCAAGCGTATCGATTCGAGACTAAATGGTAGTAAACCCCAAATCCGATTTGTACTAATGTAAGGTCGATGCTTTGAGACAGAAATGTACCTCCAGAGTGTCACAAGGACGTCTAAACTGTCACAAAGTTTTAAAAAGGTCAGATTAGACTAAAAATGATCACAAATTGTTCATATGCTTCTTTACCGTATCCATTAAAAATGTTAGATTTAAGTTATTATTCATTACTGGTTAATGGATACGATATGGGTAAATTGAGTACAACGTAGTGATGTCAACTTCTTTCCACGCTGCTAGGGCAGGTGGTAAGAAGTGAAGGGGCGGAGTACGTTGTAAAATATTCTGATAAAAAACATTGGTGGGGGAATGCAAATGTTCTACTTATGAAAAAGGTATATAGGGCCAGGTGCATGAATGTGTTTATGTAGTTGCTGGTGGTACTTTACTCATCATAAATAGACATTGTGGTGCTAGTAGGATAGTGTGTAAGGGGCACTTGGAGCTCTACCCACTACCCCCTCCCCCCTCTGTTAGTCATGGATCACCACACACTCAGCTCAGGGCAGGTGGTGACCAAAGGGGCCACGCCACTTGGTGGTGGTGGGAAGATCACTGTAACCATGGGGACACAGGAATGCTTGATGTTCATTGGAAGAGCTGTAGATGCTTGATTCTCATTGGAGAATACGGTCAGGTGATATACTATACTGGATCCATGTCATCATCATCATCATCATCATCATCATGCTGCCAGTCGCAACGCGACAAAGACCGCCTTCATTACTTAACCACCGCTTTGTGCAGTTGTACATTTCATAAAAGCTGCTTGCAAAGTGTTGAAGTGCTGCTGGCTTTTGCAAGTTACTAGCGGCACTCTCTCAGGGAGCAAATAGAGGTCCCACACCGGCAAGAACATGTCAAGACAGGCGCAAACTATTTGTCCCTGCAGTGGCTGGTCGGGAGATTTGGGAGTTCCATTCATCACTGCCCTTAATACTGCCATGGTAACATGGTTTTCTGTTAGGGTTTGCTCCCTTAGCCTTTGATTCTATCAAGAACCAGACCTTGTACCACAAGGCAGTGGTTTACAACTTTGCAAGGCAGGGTCGTCAAACTCCCTGAGGTATTTTAGTACCTAAGCTATCCGAGGTACTACATTACCCGCATACCACCATGTACCACGATAAATAATAAACCTGAGGGCTTGGCTCTCACTCTTCTTTCACTCTTTATACTATTCCTTTCACTTTTTGCCTGTATTGATTTCACCATAGCCTGCCTACACAACCACAGATTCCAGCCATGGACTTTACAAGTGGACAAATACTGTTGGCCTAACAGCAATTACCACCATTGGCACAATGGCATTTGCCACTGTTGGCCCAACGGGATTTGCCACCATTGGTCCACCGGCATTATGACATGCCAACAGACAGGCAACTACAGAGCCTCCCCCATCCATCAAGCGGTAAAAAGATATGGTTGAGTAGGATGTTAAAATGTGCTTAACTAACAACCATATCTTTCCACCATTGGGCCACCATTGGCCCAACGGTAGCATATGCTGCTATGGGTGGCTTGCCACCGTTGAGCCAACGGTGGGTCAGTGGACAAAACAATGTTGGCTCAACGTCGTTTTGCTCTCATTGGCTGCCACCGTCGGCCCAACGGCTGTGTGCTGTATGGGAAGCTTCTAGCTATCAGCCCCATCGGCCGTCCCAGTTCCAAGTGATGTCATTCATAGCCTCTGTGAATGCTGACCTCATGTTTCCCTCTGCCATGTACAACTATTTAAGCAAGGCGTGAACCTGGGTTCTGCTAATGGGAGGCATACTGACCGCCTTTAAGTGTCTAGGTGAAGCGCGGAGTGGCCCGGTCCTCTCTTCACGTCCCTTGACAGGCACCACCACTCACGGTTGAACTACTTGACCTCATTGTCTCCTGCTACTGGTCAGCCTAGCTGTCGCCAACGTCCTCACTGCAGCCCTGCTCCTGGGCTACCCAACCCTCCTGAGGCATAGGACTCTCCTGGTGACCAGTCGTAGCTATGACCCCAGACACACCATCAGAGGCGCAGACGTCATTGATACCAGACCAGAAGTCAACTCAAGATTCACATCCGGTCATCAAAGTCGACGAGGTCCCCCGTCAACGCCTTCACCATCGACCAACCACTGAGTGGCTACCACTGCTGCCCTGTATGTGCCTGGCACAACTACAAGTCCTCCACCTGAATGCAACCGGAAGCGCCCGCCTTCCTGAGGCCCGATGGCTCCCCGCTGCGGTGTCGCAGTTTGAGCACCCTGCCAGTTTGAGCGCCCTTCTGTTGCTTCTGCGCATAGAGACAACATTAATACCACCCTAACTATCACAGTAATTTGTGGTGCTTTGAAAGCAAATTTCTCTTGTTTCTATTAAATAGTTCAGATCTTTCTCTACAATTTCACATTCAGCTTTTTTTATATCAGCCAATTGGAAGTTCTTGAATTTATTTTGCGAAAATAATATTTGAGGCCATGATCTGGTAAGGCTAACACTGGCACTGACACTCAGAATATCCCAACTTTCACTATTATCTCTGTTTTAATACTTTCAGAGTAAATTGCTCTTAGGTTACATTAAATACTTCAGATCTTCCTCTTCAATTGCGCATTAAGATATTTTTAATCGATCCAATGAAAGCTTTAAAATCTATTTCACAAAAAAAGTATACAACCACTGTCAGGGCGCTCAAACTGGCAGGGCGCTCAAACTGCGACACCGGTCATCGCCATGACTGCTGCTCTCCGTTCAGCACTCACTTCCGGTCGTCATCCAGTCCCTGGCTCGTTCACCTTCCACAGCAGGCGCCCCAATCAACGATGTACGAGACCTCGCCAAATGGCGAACTGGCGTGACTCGTGCCTATGTCCCCCCAGGTGGCATTCTCCATGGCTACTCAGGTTCTGTCCACTTATTTAGTTAATTTAAACTGTGAACCTCTTAACCATTATGACATTATGTGTACGTGAATAAAGTTCTGTGTCATATAGTCCTTTGTCCGTGTTATGAATTGTTCATGTTGGTTAGTCAACATGTGTAATTCACGTGCGGTAAATACTGCCATGGCGCCACCTGCTAAATGCTTCCCATGCCCCCTACCGTCTCCTGGAGGAACTTCTGGTTGCCGGATCGACAACACATCAGTTTTACTGATCCGCAGACCCATCCCTGCAATTAAAAAGACTTTTGACTCAATAGGGTTGAGTACCTGAGTAGTTGATTCGAACCCTGAACTACTTAATCATTATGCCATTACGTGTACATGAATAAAGTTCATGTCATATATCCCTTTGTCCTAGTTTTGAATTATGGGGAAACAGCAACATTGTGTGAAGTCTGGTATATATGCAGGAAATCATAAGACTGCCATATTGTTTTTTAAATGAGAATATTTTGTTATATCTGTGTACATACCAAATTTATCTTAATGATAGAAGGGAGAAATAAAAACTGCGGTAATTATGTTGTCTCCATTAGGCTATTATTTATATGAGTATTAGTTAGAATGATTGAAATCTCAGTAGGTAGTCAGCACAAAACTATGGAGTACACCAAGACTAGTCAAACTACTGTAATTTCATTAAAATATTTAAACCCCTATTTATAATTATTAAAGTTTTACGTCGATAAACAGAACATGAAGGATATCAAAAGTGGTTAAAATAATTAACATTGCACAATCCGCTGTTTGTTCATCTTAAAAAAAATAGAAGCTTTACTAATAATACTATATTAGTGTGACCATTATAACAATCTTACAATGTGACAACTATGTTATTATCATACTCTACTTAATTCACCCGTCCTGATATTACCTTATCTGTTGCAAGAGTGGAAAACAACAACACAAACAAACTTATTGAAGAGTAATCTTCATGACGATAGACGAGATAACAATTCCGACTGTGCATGCACTGAAAACGGCGCTGAGAGCATAGCAAAGGCATACAGCCATTGAGTTTGCCAATACACATAGGGCAAAATTCGATTTTATTCAAAATTGATAGAAATACACAACAATTTGGCATAAACATGTATGCACACATGCACTATAATGATCTGATGAATATATCTAAGACAAAACTAGCCATAGTTAAACATTTTGAGCTAAGAAACATACAATTCCACACAAAACAATCAGTCACTTTAAGGCTGATATCCACATCACCATTATTAATTCATGTTCTAAATATTAAAATGCCAAATGTGTCAACAGACACTTGTTTCAGAAAAATATATAACCAATATCTGATTAACCCTACTCATTTTCTAGTTCTACATATGTAATTAACCATACGATATAAATAAAAACATGAATAAACTAAGTAAAACTGATTCTGGCTATGGCTCTAACCCTCCCGACTGCCCAGATTTGTCTAAATCTAAATGCACATGGCATAAGATGTGCTGATTATATTGATGTAAATGCAATGCTGGATAAAAGATTAATATCTTAATTTATTATATATATTTTTTTAGTTGGTATTCTATGGTTCAAGCAAGAGCTGAGATGAGCTGAAACTAACACATTTCATAGCTGCACCTAGTGAATTGGCATGTGCCATGTGGTTCTCGCAGGTTTGTTTTTCTTCCATGCATCCCACAATGCACCGTGCTGTTGGAATGGCGATGTAGTCTATTGAATAACTTTGAAAATATTCTATGTAAAAGTATGCAAAATAATTTGTGTGTGCTCACCAGTTGAAGCAAAGTATAAGATGCCATTGCTATTAAGTAGGTCATGTCACAATGTCTAAAAGTCATCACGATAATCCACTGAGAAGATTTAGGAAATAATGCTGTGCAAAAGTACGGTACCCGGTCTTCTCATATCCATAGCTTTTGTTTTTGTTTTAGCTATAGGATTTAACAGGATTTATAAAGCACATGTTATTATAACTAGTTCAGGACGTGGATAACCAGGATCGGCACCCTGGTGCTGCGCTATATAATAACTATAAACTAATTGTTTGTTGGGGTTTTACATTCCGGCAATATCTAAGGCCATATCAGGGCGGATATCTATATGCAGCTATGATGATCAGATGGTGATATATACATACAGACAAGAAGTGTCGTCGAACATTTGTCTAATATAATTTAATGTTGCAATTAATCTACAGCAAGTATTTGACTTTTAGGGAAGAACAATGTTAGGACCCCTCTCCCGGTCTCCCTCCCTTATGATCTATCTTCCACACTAATTCGGTTGGTTGGTGGAGTTTTAGGTCCTTGCAACAGCTAAGGTCATGTCTGGACGAGTACCGACTTGTGACAGTGCGCGCGAAGGACTTTATAGTGCTGCCCCACTGGGATACCAGGTCAATGGCACCATGTCCATGACTGATATCCCATTCAGTCACATTATCCTGACACTGAGCTAACCACTCCTTCCTCTATCCTAATAATGCTGAGCTAGAACTTAGTCTTAAAAGGGCCTTGCTATTCAGATGCTCTTGTGGCTAGGATCATAACATAAGATAAGTATGGCCTTTTACTTTTGTTATCACTCCCACAACCCTGACTTGGAAGTTGGAGGAACTCTAATCAGGCTAAGCCTAATGCACATTTTATTTAGACCATTTGTTCACCGTGAAGACTGTATGTAAACATAAGTGAATGGTGAGATGTCTGGAGCGAATTGGTAAATAAGTAACGGATAGACAAACAAGTAATAAGTATATTATTACAATGTTTACATATGTAGGCCAGTAGGGGCCTGTGCGGAAGTATTTAAATAAGGTCATGCAGCCACACGTTGCCTCTGCCTTGGATTCTTTGTCTATATGTTGTCGCTGTGACAGTCTATCAGTAACTTCTACATATCACAATGAGCTAATTGACATGGCTATAAACATACCTCAAAAAACGCCGCCCACTGTCCAAATTCGTTGTGAACTCGTTCAGTAACTAGCACTAGTTGTAGTTTTTTTAATGGAAAAGACCCAGCACTGCTACTAGTACCAGCATGGTCCTTTTATTCACAGAGGGCGCCACAATTCACAAGCGACCTAATTCGTCATCAGAACGAGGCTGATTACACGTCGGGTATTGGAAATTTCCATTCTCGATGTCGGACATCCGGGCACTTTTGGGGTTCACGGCTCGCGAAGGGTAAAACAAATCCCACTCTCATAGAAACAACATTGAAACTACCCTATCTATCACAGTGATTATTGCTTTTTGGTGCTTTGAAAGCAAATTTCTGTTGTTTCTATTAAATAGTTCAGATCTTTCTCTATAATTTCATATTCAGCTTTTTTTTATCAGCCAATTGGAAGTTCTTGAATTTATTTGGCGAAAATAGTTTTTGAGGCCATGATCTGGTAAGGCTAACAGTAACACTGGCACTGACACTCAGAATATCCCAACTTTCACTATTATCTCTGTTTTTAATACTTTCAGAGAAAATTGCTCTTAGGTTAAATTAAATACCTCAGATCTTCCTCTTCAATCGCGCATTAAGATATTTTTAATCGATTCGATGAAAGTTTTTAAATTTATTTTACAAAAATAAATCCTCCCCATAGACATAGCATTGCCGCACCACACAACACGGCGGTATTTTACCCTTCGCGGGCTAGTTTCCGGGCTTGTGACGTCATGTGCCGATGTGTAACTACTACAGAAATTAAAGGAGTAAAATTTGAAGATATTCACTTTTGAAACTATCATATTCATTTTTAACCGACTAGTGACATCGCACACTCATGTTGCACCTTTCAATGTTTATAAACATTGTGTATGCGCGCGCAGCTTGGCTGCAGAACGAAGGCACACTGCGTGGATTCTACTGACAACTTTGCTTTTGGTGTTGATGTGTGTGTGGTGATTTCTAATGTGTAGATCACTCTAAAACCCTTAAAACCTCATATACCGACCGTATATAGGGTATGCACCTACGTCACGCAAACCGGAAGTGCGGCCATTGTGGCGATAGTAACCACAATAATAACACACTGTCACACTGCAAACTCAATGGCTATGAGCAATCTTCATACAGAAAAAGTGAAATATGTATAAAACTAACCCACCTAGAAACAAATCGGTTGGTACACATATAGAAAACATGTTTACCAATAAGATTATATTAAATTTTTAAGGTTAGGGTTCTGGATTTCTATAAATTTATAATAAAATCGACGTTTTGCACTGCGCGTACCGGTGTGGTGGTTTCAGCGGGTTCCCGTGCTCAGAGGTGTCCCTCGCTTCTGCGCATGCGTCAGAATCTAATAAGGATGGCCGGTGTAGTAAGTTCAAAACACTACCCCACAAAAACACTACGGTAGTGTTTTCAACCTAGGTTCAAAATACTACGGTAGTGTTTTGAACCTGGTTGATGGTAAGTTCAAAACACTACTGTGGCCACGCTCAAAACACTATCCTTAAGTTCAAAACACTACCTTTAAGTTCAAAACACTACTCTATTTTCTTAGGGTGGAGCAGTATGTAGTAATGTGGGTCAGCCGGTTGCTGGATGTTGTTTAACGTCCTAGCATCATCTAAGGTCATATCAGGACGGGTATCGACTTGTGACAGTGCGCACTCATGGGACTTTATAGTGCTGCCCAACTGAGAGACCACGCTGTCAGAACCATGACCTGATATCCCACTCAGTAACATTATCCTGACACTGAGCCAATCAGTCCTTGCCCTATCCTAATAATGGCCAGCGGCTGGCTAGGAAGTGACAAGTATAACTTTTTATGTCACTGGCTTGACTCGACCAAGGTTCGAACCCACAAACCCATGGGTTCGGATCCCCCAATCTCCCAAAGCAGGAGAGGGTTGCTCAACTCATTCGGGCATCCCATCTGCTCTTCTCACAGACACAGAGACACACACAGAAACACAGACACAGAGACACAGACACAGACACACAGAGACACACACAGAGACACACACATAGACACACACATAGACACAGAGACACAGACACAGACAGAGACACAAAGACACAGTGACACACACAGACACAGAGACACACACACAGACACAAACAAAGACACAGAGACACACACACAGACACACAGAGACAAAGACACAGTGACACACACACAGACACAGAGACACACACACAGAGACACACACACAGATACAGAGATACACACACACACAGACACACACACAGACACAGAGACACATACAGAGACACACACAGAGACACACACACACAGACACACACAGACAAAGAGACACACACAGAGACATGGAGACACACACAGAGACACACAGACACACACATAGAGACACACAGACACACACAGAGACAGAGAGACACACACATAGACACAGAGACACACATACAGACACAGAGACACACACACAGAGACACACACACAGAAACACAGAGACACACATACACAGAGACAGACACACAGACACACACAGAGACACACATGGAGACACAGAGACACACACACAGACACACACACACAGACACACACATAGACACACACACAGGGAGGGAGTGAGGCATGACGTTTGACGTTTGTGGTGCACACGCCGCAGTGCTATCAGCGTATAGTACTAATACGTGCTTCAAACGCCGCAGCACTATCAGCGTATACTATTATACGTGCTTCAAACGCCGCAGCACTATCAGCGTATACTAATACATGGTGCACACGCCGCAGCGCAATCAGCGTATAGTACTAATACGCTCTTCAAACGTCGCAGGGCTATCAGCGTATACTACTAATACGTGCTTCAAACGCCGCAGCAGGGTCAGCTAATGTTTTGAACTTGGGTAGTGTTTTGAACGTACGTAGTGGTAGTGTTTTGAACTTAACAGTAGTGTTTTGAACCTAAGTTCAAAACACTACCGTCGTGTTTTGAACGTAGGTTCAAAACACTACCGTAGTGTTTTGAACGGCGTAGTGTTTTGAACGTCCTACACCGGCTCAAAATACGTTTGAGCACGCGAACGCCAGCACGCGCCTCTCCTCCAATGAGGTATGGTATTTCAAAATGGCTTTGGGGTGGTCATGCTAAACCAATCAGAGGGCTTGTTTCATATGATAAACAATTCAAAATGGCTACTGCCTTGGCAGATTGCTGTAGTATAGAGGGAGTGCACGTGACGTCATCACTCGGCAGTTAGCCATCCTGGATTACACTTAATACCACCTATGGCACCCCCTGTCTTATACCAAGAACACTATGGCCACCACTGGGCCTACCTATAATCAGGGCTGCCAAAATATGTGGTGCCACCTAGTGGGTACTGCCTGAACCTTTCTAATTCTTTGACAGAGCATCCAAAGTGTCAACATACTGCACTTTAGCAATGATGTGAGGCTACATGATTTTAAAAATGCTTCCCCTCCATCAAAAAACCCCTTTCCCCCAACCTTTGAGGCCAAACTGCTCAAAACAGTGACAATAAACCAACAAATCGGTAAATAAACACAATGTAAGCACTTCCAAGCCTTGCACATGTAATCCAATATGGCCACCGGAAGTTGCCTCGTGACGTCATTACACCCCCTCTATAGAATATCTGACACATTTGGGAGGAATTAAAGGACTTAGAAGCATCTTACAATACATTTCATTTACACAATGGGAGGGAGTTTGCATATATATATATATTAATTCTGTGTCTCTTTTAATTTCTAAAGCATTTCTCATCATATGAACAGGCAATCCTTGAGCTGGTTTGTCACACTGAGTGATATGATATTTTGCCATTGACTTTGCACTGGTTATCCCCACCCCACCCTACACATTGCTATGGCCAGGACTGTAAGTAATATATTTCACATTGTG
>CM059186.1:23345237-23403909 GCA_030323885.1 Branchipolynoe longqiensis
GGTGGGCCCAGACTGACTACAGGAAGCTTCCGCGGAAGCATTGCCTATCACCAATGATAGGCCTTGGGCCAGTCTCACCTCATGTGTGAGGAGATTCCAGTCGCAAACTGTAAACACCGATATCCTACCGGTGTCCTTATGCAACACGTTGCACGTCAGAGGGTTTTGGTCGGGACCCTTACCCGAACCTCCCAAGGCGGAGGTGGCCGATTCCATGCCTGATCGCTTGCGCGACCAGGCCTGCTCCCCGACCGATGACCAGACCAGTGGCTATTTACGTACCTTTTCTTGCTTGTTTAACCGACAAGACAATAAACAAAACGCTTACTCGTGATCCCCCTCACTAGGTAGCTGCCCACCAGGAGAGTACCCGGCCTATTAGATAATAGACCGGCAAAAACCCGACGAGTTCGCAAGAAGCTTTTGTGGAGTCTGCACCCAGTGTAAGCTGAGTGAAGACTGAAGTTCTGTACGGCCTTGCTAGCCGCAAGTGCGCGGCAGCGCGTTCCTGTTAGCCGTCAACCAATGGCAGGCTCGCGTTTAGGCGGGAAACCCGAGTTGACCCGGTTCGCGCGCAAATTAGGTCACGGAGGGCCTTGGTTTTCCATGGCAACGGGGCCGCCTGCACCAGGCTCACCCACCTTAGAACGAATGCATTCGATCTACCAAAGTCGTGTATTGTGCTGACATTTGCCCTAATACCTTGTTTACAATTTATAAAATGGGCGATTAGGGGATCTAATCGTTAGTCAGCGCATTTTACGAACTTTTTTTTAAATTTTATTTTCTTTTTTCGACCAATGTAATACGATAAGGGTTTATTTATATAATTTTTACGTAGCCGAATGGGTGTCAACAACTCGACCCGTTCGTAATGTCACCAACACGGGGTCAGTTTTGTGTAGAATTAATCCGGTTGATCATAGTACGAATAAGGGTGTTGGGGAGCTGAAACCCAGATTACCTTGAGTACATATCAACCGTATCTCTATTTTAATCTGTTAAGATATAATGTTGATACGTAGATAATATCTTTTTATTTACGGGTTGTTTTTATCACCCGCTGTTTACGCCGGGCTTGTTTACATTCCCGTATCACCTCTATCGCTAGTGGAGCGATTATTTTCGTACTAAAATAGTACACGTATAGTGTATGTAATGCAATACTCCGTTTATTTATTTATTTTATCACGCAAATGCCTGCTAGTTAAATTTATATTTTGGAATGTTCGTCATAGTAAACACCGTACCATGACGTCACACTCATATAGTCCCCTGAGACAGTTCTGGGGGATTTATACGCCACCCTGAACTTTGCGCAACACGGGTATGTCCCCTTCACTATATACCAATGCGCCGTGCGCAAATAGCCTGCTGGATTTTACAATAAAATTTCCTGAACTGACAGAAATGGCTTCCAGTATTTATTTTCTCCCGTCTTCCTCAATCAGCTAAATGCTGGATACTCATTCCCCCATGGAAATAAATACAATATAATAAACGTAAGGGTTATAATGTACCGCGGCACTGGTACCAGCTGACTATTGCAGAGACTGGGTGCACGGGCGCGTTGGCTTGGGCACAGTTTAACTGCTGCCATTGCAACGACGACACGTAGTAAGCAATCTCTCTAACCTCCATTAACCAGAAAGAAAAATGCGCGTCGCCGTAATCTGCGACTCCCGGGGGTCGGGGCTGCAGCGTCACCTCGACCGGCTCGTGGAGGAGCACGAGTTTCGCGTTTTTACGCACCCTGGAAAGGGTTATATGGATGCCATGCGACTGTCGGTGGCGGGGATACGGTACGTGAAATTTTAAACAAGTCGCTGTTTACATTTTCATTCAGGGATGGGGGCGCAATGCTTATATTAGAGGTCTCCCCCGCACGCAATTTCCTCAACTGTATTTTTTTTTTTATTATTACATTTGTAAGAAAAACTGTTGTAGCGCGCAAATCTAAGGGTCATATTTCCTTTCAGGGAATTTCGACCTGACTACGTGGTCCTGGCCGCCGGGATCTGCGACGTCACGTCCCGGGACCGGCGTACCCGAACGACAACGGCGCGGTCGCCGTTCGCGATGGAGATCCTCGGTGGACTGGGGGTCCGGAGGGAGGAATCGCTCGTCCTCCTCCGGACCGTCTACACGGGAAGGGTTAGCGTGGCGACCATCCCCTCGGTCAACCTGGCCGACGCCAACCACCCGGCACGGCGAAGGTGGACGGCGACCCAGTACGCGTCGTACCATCGGGCGCATCCCCGCCCTCACGCGGATCAGGTGAGGCTGTAGTTTATCGTGATGGAAAGGGAACCCTTTTTAAGTACGACTTTAACCAAGCTAATCATCCTAGATTGCCGTGTTGAATCCTGATGGGAAAGGAAACCCTGATACGCAATAGTTTATCTAGCACGATAATGCTGATGGTATTACTTATGTATTCTCTGCAATTTAGTTATATGATGATATTTTATTCTCCGCAGGAGACCATCGACGGTGCGTTGGCCTTGTACAATGACATTCTCAGGCGGCTAAATGCCGAGGCCGGCCAGCCAACCCCTGATCTCGCCGCCACCATCACCTCACGGGGGGCTACCCATTTTGACAGGCTGGTGGACGGCGTGCACGCGACGGGCGCCACCAAGAAGAGGTGGGCCCGCTGCATCGCCTCTTGCGTGCGGGCCGCCCACCAGGAAACCGTGTAATTTACTTTAATTAAAAAAAAATTTGTTTTTAACTTTAAATAAATATATATATTTTCTTTTTTTTTTAATATTAAATAAATTTTATACATTACCATTCATTGTCGTTGTTATGTTGTGTATGTACAGTTCTTTTTAAGGTTGGATGTATATATTCGGTAATTCTAATAGATGTACTCATTTTACTGTTGGTGTTCTTATGGTGTATGTGTACGCATTTTTATGTTGGGCTATACCATAGTTGCACCATCGATAGGTAGGCTAAATCCTTATCAATGTACGCATTTTACTGTTGGAGTTTCATGGGGGCTGATGATATGCAATATCTAATTTTGCTTCCCCCGTCCCCCAGTAGTACGGAATTGTCTCCCAAGTAAGTTAATGAGCCTTATAAAAGGGGTCGTATAACTTAAAGATGTATCGTAAGTAAAAGTCACGGGAGGGCGGCGATTTTCTTACCCTCCTTCATAATTATGGCATAGACCGGTATATCAAATATAACATAAACCGATGTCCTTTGTAATTTGATCGCCTCTCACCCCGACTTCTGACTAATAAATGTTAACGGTCGCTCGACCCGGCGCTTGTTTCACCGCGGGTGGTGGGAACCAACAGCTGCGTCTTCTCCTGAGATTGCGCCGTATCGGGTTTCCGCGCCGACTCGGCGTTAATTAATTTATCGCCGTCTTGGCTATCTGACGGAATCCGCCCGGTGTACAATTTCAAACGCCCTGTATTTGATTTCCGAGCGGCTGATAATGCCGTCTTAATTATAACCGTCGTATCAGATATGACCTCAGTAATCTTCCAAGGCCCGTCCCAGTTTGGTGCGAGTTTAATGTGTGCCGTGGGAGCATGGTATCTTAACACCAAGTCACCCACTGCAAACCGTGGGAAGTCAGCATTCCCATAAGAATTTTTATTTCTTTGAATACTTTTCTCTGTGCTATTACGCACCCTGCCATACGCATTGTGGAAACAACATTCCAACCATCGGACGAAAGCCGGTGTGCAAGCGTCGTCTGAATGTTTGTCTAACACTCCGAATTGCAAATCACATGGTAGGCGCAATTCTTCCCCAAACACCAACGTATTGGGAGTAACCCCGGTAGCGGCGTGTATTGTGCAATTATATGAGTGTGCAACGTACTTAGCATGTAAATCCCAATCGCTCTGATCTTCATTGACCATGCAGGCCAGAGCAGAAATTAACGTTCGATTAAATCGTTCAACTAAGCCATTGGATCTGGGACAGTAAGGGTTCGTGCGGGTTTTATAGCAGCCTATCAGTTTGAGCATAGTCTGGAATAATTCCGACTCAAACTCCCTGCCCTGATCTGAGTGTAATATAAGGGGAGCCCCGAAAATCAGTATCCAATTATCCACCAATGCTTGCGCGGCCACTGCCGCCGTTTGGTTACGTAATGGGTAGACTTGTACATATTTTGTAAAGTGGTCCTGTATTACCAACATCACCAAATTATCCCGGTTAGTGCGCTTAAATCCTGAGACGAAGTCACAGGACAGGCGCCCCCAACGTTGGCCTGTCATTTGTTGCTGTAACGGCATTTTAGCCATTCCCAGCCCTGGTTTAATGAGTGCGCATCTCGGGCAGGATTTAACCCAATCGCGCACACACGAATTCATGCCTGGCCAGTAATATCGTGTGCGTATTTTGTCTAGGGTTCTCTCCCTTCCAAAATGCGCAGCGGTGGGATGGCTGTGGCAGAATATTAATATGTCCTCTCGTAAGAGGAAAGGTATAACGAGTTGTTGATGAGTTATGAGAGAATGGGGGTCGAGCGCATTCCTGCATAACACCCCATTCACTACAGTTAACTGTTTCCAGTGGTTTAACAATTTAATAGTTTCTGTATTCTCCGCTCTTACGAGATCCTTAGGAGGTCTCACCGTGTGCGCATTTAACAAAGAAATAACGGTGGAGCATGTCACATCTGCTTCCTGAGCCTGACGCAATTCATTTTGCGTCCAGAAATGGAAGCTATTTTCCTCATCAGGAGTCAGGAGTAAGGACACAACCACCGCTGTATGAGCCCCACAATCGTCACATTCCGGTATGCCACAACGACGTACAGGAATGCGACTAAGCGCGTCAGCGTTAATATGTTGAGAGCCGGGTCGATAAGTAATTTGCGTGTTGGTGAGGCCAAATTCAGACAACCACGCCAACCAACGTCCTATCATACCCTCCGCCTCTTTAAAATTTAGTAACCATTTTAATGAATGATGGTCAGTACGGATCTGGAATTCAGAATCCCAAAAATAATGACGCCATTTTTTAGTGTATACGACTATCGCCATTAACTCCCTTTTTGTCGTACAATAACGTCGTTGACAGGCACTGAGCCTATTGCTGGCAAAGGTAATGGGTACTTCAACCTCGTCTTGCACTTGACTTAATGCGCCTGCGATGGCAAATGCGCTAGCGTCAGTGTCCAAGATAAATTGTCCACTAGGCCGTGGGTACCCTAGTACTGGTGTATCGGCGAAAAGCCGTTTCAGGTTAATGAACGCATTTTCCTGTGATATACCCCACGCAAATATTTGCGTGCCGACATTAGCCACATCCTGTATGGAAGCGACTACATCGGCAAAATGGGGAATGAAATCTCGATAATAATAAGCAAAACCGAGCAAACTTTTTGTCTCTTTAGGAGACTTAGGCGCTGGCCAATTGGTTATAGCCTCAATCTTTTTAGGATCGGCTTTTATACCCTCACTAGACACAATTCTACCCAAATATTCAGTTTCCTTACGGAATAGATGACATTTGGACGGTTTAAGTTTTAATTTAAATTTGCGAAGTCTTAAAAAAACTTCTCGTAAATGCGAACGACATGTGGAAACGGTGTCACCGAATATGATAATGTCGTCTAAGTATACCAAACAGTGAGTAAACAGTAGACCGTTTAACATTTCCGCCATCATTTTCTCAAAGGTGGCGGGAGCATTACATAGACCAAAGGGCATTACCTTCCACTCATATAGACCTATATGAGTTGTGAAAGCAGTTTTCTCCCGATCATCGTGTTGCATCGCGACTTGATGGTATCCAGATTGGAGATCCAAAGTGCAGAACCACTTATTTCCTCCCAGACTATCCAAGCTCTCGTCTATCCGCGGTAATGGGTACGCATTTTTCCACGTCATAGCATTTAACTTGCGATAATCTATACAAAATCGCCACGTCCCATCCTTTTTGGTAACAAGGTGGACGGGCGAACTATAAGGACTTGTACTATCCGTAATGATCCCTGCCGCCAACATTTTGGCAACCTCGTCCTCCAGGGCTTGTTTCTTGGAGTCCATTAGCCTACGGTATGGTATCCTAAAGGGGGCGTTGTCCCCGACATCGATATGGTGTTGTACGACATCTGTCCACCCCAGTTTAGCATCCGGTTTCGCGAATATATCGCAAAATTCGAAGAGGAATTCTGCGATTCTCTTTTTATCTTCCGCGTGCTCCAAATGCGTGGCCTCCGCCATGGATAGTATGAAGTCAGGAATTTGCGGCAGGCCCGCAAATTGCGTTCTGTCAACAGGAAAAACCGGTTCTGGGGATCCTCCAAATCCCTCCACGCCGCGGTCTCTTTTGAGTAAGTCGAACACCATGGCGGCCGTAGGACTATTGATGGAACCATGCGATCTGGCCTCAGAGGCGTTGCCAATGACCTGGCCTCGCCGCAAATGCACACAATCGTCTGTAGTGTTACACAGCGGTAACACAGCACCGTCTGCGCCACAAATTAACGAGGGAGCCGCTGTGACTCCCATACAACTGAGTACTTCAGGGTCGGGTTCAATTAAGCACTGACCCTTCCCTTCTATATGTCTGGTTGAAATTAATGCCGCCACCGTTTGGTGCGCATTTAATTTAACATCTTCTGCCAGGCACGCAAGACCGCAGTCTGTTCGTAGCTGACAGTGTGTGACCAAGTTATAAGGTTGCAGAATTTCCAGCAGCCCATTATGTGGCGAGAGACTGGCTTCGTAAAATGACATCCAATCGCTCCCCAGAATACCATCCTCTGGTATGTCCACTATCAATACAGATGAGTAAAATATCTGATTGGCGATACCCAGAGGGATATCTGTACAACCAAATTGTGGGATTACTAGTCCCGTTACACTTAAAGGCCTCACGTCGGAGACCAAGTTACGCGTATTCAGGTTGAGATTATCAAAGAATCCTTTTCCTATCACGGACATGGCCGCCCCGGTATCAATAAGGAAGAATCCATTGGATTCTCTAATGTTGATGGGGACATACCATCTTTTCCCATTCAGTGGGAAAATGTTCATGGCGAACTGGTCTCTTTCCTCCACGTTGTGTAGGTTTAGTCCAGTTCTCTCTAAAATATAGTCCATACACGGATCAGACTCAGGGCTGCGCGCATTTTGTGCGCACATTGATCGCATTCCAGCCAAGAAAACCTGGCGGACGCCGATTGTACATGTAGACGGTGTAGACACACTGTGCACATTGCACGAATCTGATGGGAGATTGTGCGCAAGGGGTTTAGCACAACTCTCAACAGATGCGCTGGGAAGATTTCCCCGTACAATAATAGCTGACACCACTTCCGGCGTTGCAGCTGGTACTAATTTAAAAAATCAGTATCGGCTAAGAACTCGGGAGATCCCGATTCATGGTGTACGGCAGCAACAGCGCTATGGTTAGGCGCGAATTGCTTGCCTGTGGGCGCAATTTGCTTGCTCCCATGCACGTTGTTAGTGACAGGGTGCGCGATTCGCGTATTATCGCGCGCTCTATTTTTGCCGCTGGCTGCTTGTAGCCGGGCCAATAGTTCTGGTACATGGCGCGAATTATCGCACCCGTTACGGACTCCATCCACCATAGCCTGTTCTAAGGAACGAGGCTGTGACAAAGGACACTCATACGCCATGTGACCAAAGTCCCGGCATCTAAAACATTCAATCCTCCCGGAATTCCGAGAGCGATTCGGGCGGTTCGGTTGAAACGCCCTTTGCGATCTACCCTGCAAATCAGGGTTAATGTGTGGACGCCTATTTGGCCATTCACGCTTGTTAGCGTTACCCTGTTGGGTATTCTGTGAAGGGTGCCCGTTATAGGCGCAAATTCCTGTATCCACTGTATCATATGGATTGTCGTACGGCAAGTCTGCCACGGCGGAAGCAATTTCCGCCACCGTGCAGTTACGTGGGGTCATACGCGCTTTTGCCGCGTGATCCCTTAACATTTGATAAATATCCTCCATGGTGTGTCTACCCGGGGACCATTGCTTCAAGATCATGTCGCGTTCCTCCCGGTCGCGCAAACCATGAATGAACACTGCCACTGTTTTGCGCGCGATTAAATCGCGCGACATTCCACATCCTTGTCCAGCTTTTCTGGCCTCAGACTCTAGCATCATCCCGTAGTAGACGGAATTGGCCGAGTCTGACGGACGTTGGAATCTCTTCTCAAAGAGTTCCCATTTCGATAAGGGATCCATTCCCTGGAATTGCCAAGCTAACGCTTCCACCAATTCATCTAAGGTGGCGCAATTATCTTGCTCCCACCTATCCACAGCCAACTGACCTGGACCATCTTGTAACAAGTGGATCAGGCGCGTAAGCGCAGTGGTCTCATTCCACCGGTTCACGGACATCGCCTTACTGACCTTTTCCCACCAAGTCTCCCAGTCTTGGTTTATTCCGTCAAACGGGGGAACTTCGACAGCCCTCACCCTTGCGGGCTGGTACTGCTCTTGCACGCTGATATTTCGGTCGCGCAAATACAGAGATCGGTATACCGCTGAGGCACCGATGCCCGGGGTGATAGTGGATGCCTCCATTACCGCCCGGCGAATGGCTGGGTTCGTCTTTATGAGTTCCCGTTCTGCACCGGTGTACCGGTATGCAGCAAAAGAGTCGGCGCTCGCGTTTTGCGCGCAGCCGTCGACGGGCGCATTTTGCCCAGCTGGAAGGGAGGGAGCTGTGGGTGCACAGCCTGCCGCGTTAGACGCATTTACATTGGCGCTGCTAGGAGGGCCAAGCTTTGCTTGCCGTTGGATTGCTTTTAACACTCCATCAGAAACCCCGGGGTTGTGGTGCGCATTTACATCGCCCCCAGCAAATTGTTGCCATTGGGCATTCAGCTCATTTTCGCGCGTGAGGATTTCCCTCTCGCGCTTTTGTAACGCACTTAGTTGTTCCCGTTGCACGGACTGTTGCGCGGCGGGTATCATGTACGACAAGTCCATGACTGGGGGCGGAAGAGACAGGGTCGGAGTAGCACCCGTCCTCTCTTTCGGAAGGAAAGAGAAGAGGCTGCCTTCCTCACGAGTGACCTGTAGGGACATTTGCGCGCTTTTGGCGGCTTCTGGATTTTGCGCGGACGCAAATTGCGTATCAACCACAGCTTTTCCAGGAGTTCCTGGATTAGCCGTTACAGTTAGGGGCGAAACCCCGGCAGGTCGGACTGGGTCCGCCATTACAGTAAGGGGGGATACCCCGAGACTTCGAACACTGTCCGAATCCGTTATGGAGACGCCATCCAAAGATTGCGCCTCCCCGTCGCCCTTTTCTCCCCCCGCAGGTGCTGCAGAACGCAAGCAACCGCGGCGGGCGGAAATAGGGGCCTCACCAGGTTCCTTCCGCCTAGCCAGCTCGCCTAGGCGACTGGCTCGTGCAACTACCAAACTAAAAGAAATTCAAATTTCGCTGGTATATAAAAAAAAAACCTAAACAATCTACTAAAATTTATGAAAAATGCTCCGAATTTTGTACGAATAAAAGGATAATGAATAAAAATGAGCAACTGCAATAAATTAATCGCTCTATGCCCAGATAGACCAATTCCTTGATTTCAGTTATTTTCTCGCTATCACCAACGGTTAATTATAGAAATACACGAAATTTAGAAGATCCTAATGAAAATTTGAACAAAAAGAAAGATGCCGAATAAGAAGGAGATTTAAGAAATACAGGTGAATGAAAGAGTTTTTAGACGTAAATACAGGAAAAAGAGTGAAAAAGCTAGCACGTAACGAAAACCGACCAAACAGTCTGGCAGACGTTGAGACACTGCCCTAATGTTCCAATAACGCTTTCTGACGTCGTCTCCTGTGCCAGCGACGCGCGATGTCGCTAGGTAACGATGGAACTAAGAAAAACATGCGGCTAGCGCAAGCAAACTGCGAAGAGTCACTAAAAATAGGCCGGCATTTAATGTCGGAGAACCGCAGCAGCAATTTTACTTTAAAACTCTAACCAAATATAATGCACGTATAGCCTAATATCGGGATAGCTAGTCCACGTCCTGTACGCCTCCTCCAGTCGGAGCGACATAAGGGTACGCCATTATTGTGCATCTAACGCTCCTCAGGCCACGATTTGCGCCGATGTTTTAACCGCGGATTCAAGGCTCGCCCCTCGCTGGTTATTTAAACTACTAATTAATTAAGGCTAGCCGCAAAATATAACAAGTATACCACATGGGTCAAGTCACCATTCGCAATGATGCTGCCCCGGTACGCCGTAAACTATCAATATCACGTCCTGGAACATGAAGACAGTGACCGTGTGTCGCTGTCACAATGCGTACGCGCTGTCACTTCTGACAACACTCCGTTTTTTTTTTTATTAGATTCGCGTATCGAAAGTGAACTAAAAGGTATTACACTCCTTACTAATCCTGGTCACGGCACCAGTTTAACCGTTCGGCTACTCTGCCCCCGCCTAAGGCGAGCCTAACGTGTTAATGATATGTAATAATTTCCATGTGAAATTCCTGAGCCTGCCGCGGGCTGCTGCGGCTCCTCCTCCCGTCTGCAGGTAGTCCATCGCCGTCGGTGTCCGCCCCGCGCGAAAGGCGGCCAGCCAGAGTTTCATCTACATACGCAATTCGCCGACGAGCGCGCCTATAGGCCTAAAGTTTCCCTACTTCTATAAGTTAGGTTATTTCAACTAGCTGGCTGTCCCCTTCGCATTTCGGTATATTAATTGTGTTACTGAATAATTCTAGAAGTATGCGTACGGCTAGGGATGCCGCCGCTGTCACTGATAATCAGTTCTAAGTTAATGTCGTTAATTTCCGCCTTGAAGTAACACTACGTTAAATTCTGTTATAGTCTGTCATTATATTCCCACAGATGGAGTACGTAACTGCATAAGGCCTACTTAGGCTTAAGGCCCTTAATTACATATAAAGCAATCGAATATCAGGTTTTCTATAGCGGTTAATCCACAATAATACTGGAGGATAGTAAAGAATGCAAGGAACGTCTCAGTCCACCTTCACGAGAGCTCACGTCTTTATTCTTACCATAACTAACAAGGATACCAACGAAATATGCATACCTATTTAAGGCGCTACTAACTCCCTTTTCCTCCCGTGTGATTTGATTACCTTGGTTTTAGAATTTAGATAAGAAAAAGACCGAATATCGGCTGAAATTGACAGAGCGCGAATAAACACGTCTGCCGGGTCAGGCCCCGAACGCCCGACCGACTTCCGTTGCTTAGCTAGTCGCTAAGCAACGCTTTACCCCCGCGAACCGTCGCGTGCACATGCGGAAGCAATTTGCGCTCTCAGGGATCCAGCATTCCTGATCCCCTTGGATACCAGTGGTCTGCCCACCACCACCACAAGCTGTATGGCCTCATGGCCACCACCAACCTTGAACTTTGAGTGTGGTGATCCCTATCCCAGCAGAGGGGGAGGGGGTAGGCCCTCTGTGCAATCACACCCAGACCTGCCAGCACCACTATGTCTATTTACATCCTACTCAGGCACCACCAACCCATACATATGACCAGGCGCATATACATACATGCGCCTGGTCACGTACACTGATCAGTAATAGAACATTAGCATTCCCCCCTATGCCGAATATCGGAATATTTTACATCAGGTTATATCAGTATGGGTGCTCTGTCCTAGTCATGCCGAATGCCAGGCAAGGTAGTTGCACTTACCAATTTGTTGCAAGTATTAGGTTGTATTCGGCCAGTATTATCAAACCCACTCTTAGTGCATTGGATGCGGTCGTGCCCGCCGACTCAATCATCCCATTTTATCTAGCCATTCAATGCTGCTATGCATATTGAATAGTGTCCTGTGAGTGTTTTCATGAGGTCACGTGGTGACCCCTCATTAAAGCTGCATAGTTCGATGGTTTTGACCGGGCGCGGTGGTCTAAACGGTAGAGCGCGGGCCTCGCGTGCGGAAGGTGGGAGTTCGGTTCCAGGTCAAGTCAAACCACTGACTTTAAAATTGATACTTGTCGCTTCCTAGCCTGGCGCTCGGCATTGATAAGAGAGGGCAAGGACTGGTTAGCTCAGTGTCAGAATAATGTGACTGAGTGGGATATCGGGTCATGGTGCCGGTGGCCTGATTTCCCAGTTGGGCAACACTATAAAGTCACCACCAGCGTGCACTGTCACAAGTCGGTACCCATCCTGATATGACATTATATATATATATCTACATATGTATGTATATACATATAATACATTATATAGTATGTATGTTTACACATTAAATTGGTCATTGTATTCTAGTGTATGTATTTTGTAATCTACTTTAATGTAGTGTACTTTATGTAATCTACTTTATTACCTTTTGTACTTTTTGTACTTTATGTACTTTATTTGAAGTAACTTTTATTTTCTTAAAGGATATTTTAAGTGAAAATATGCTAAATTAATGTTGGTGGGCATATACAAATTGTTGGACATAATAAGTTTCAACAGTGGCAGGTTCTATTAAATCGACTTATTCATGTTCCTCGTATGCAGAATAACCCAAGTGGACTGCTATCTAGTTTGGGTATAGTGTCTCAATTCTAGGTAAGTATTTTTGGTGAGCAAAATTAGATTTCTTTAAAAAAATCTGATTATGCAGCTTTAACCACCATTACATCTCCACAGTTATATTTGACACAGAAGGTGGGTGGATCGTTGATAACACGCGGACATACGTGCGCGCAGACTTGGCAGGCACATTGTGTTTTTGGTCATGGTTAGCTGCGCCTAACCACGATGACATGACAGGTCTCGTCCGTGGGCTGTATTTGTTGGCCAGAAAACATTAATTTATTAATGGATGGTGCTGGTTGAAGCAGGGGTGCCGGAGTAGGACCAGGAGGGGTGTGTTGTTGGTGGTGTTGGTGTTATTTGTGTTGTTGATGTTGTTGGTGTTATTTGTGTTGTTGATGTTGGTGTTATTTGTGTTGTTGGTGTTGTTGGTGTTATTGGTATTATTTGTGTTGTTGATGGTGTTGTTGGTGTTATTGGTGTTATTTGTGTTGTTGATGTTGTTGGTGTTATTTATATTGTCGGTGTTATTGGTGTTATTTGTGATGTTGGTGTTGTTGATGTTGGTGTTATTGGTGTTATTTGTGTTATTTGTGTTGTTGATGTTATTGGTGTTATCGGTGTTGTTGGTATTATTGGTGTTATTTGTGTTGTTGATGTTGTTGATGTTGTTGATGTTGTTGATGTTGTTGATGTTGTTGATGTTGTTGGTGTTATTTGTCTCATTGATGTTGTTGATGTTGTTGGTGTTGTACCGTGGGGCGATCCCCACTCACCGATGTGGGTTCCTATCTTTACGGATATTCCTTTATTCCTTAGCTCATCTGTACTTCCGACCACCGGAAACTGGCGCTCAGGGGAGAGGTTGTAAATGCCACGGTCAGTATTTTTAGTATATTAAAAGGAATCACAAATTAATTTCCCCATCCCACCCTCTATTAATTGATCACCCACTTGCGAATATTTCGAACGCAGAAGCCGGCGGTTTTACTGATCGGCCATCCCTCCAGGTAGTAAACTGTAAAGCCGAATGAGACAATGTAGCGATCAGTGCATTTCTGTGTCAGTAGTACAAGCGAGTGTAGTTGGAAGCAGGCACAGTGTATAATCACTGTAACTTGTGATCACATCGATTATATACCGGGCGCAATGGGCGAATCGGTAGAGCGGGGGCCTCGCGTACGGGAGATCGAGAGCTCGGTTCCCAGTCGAGTCAAATGAATGACTTATAAAATTGATACTTGTCGCTTCCAAGCCTGGCGCTCGGCATTAATAGGATAGGGCAAGGACTGATTAACTCAGTGTGAGGATAATGTGACTTAGTGGGGTATCGGTTCATGGTGACAGTGGCCTGATTTCCCAGTGGGGCAGCATTATAAAGGCGCCATGTGGGTGCACTGTCACAAGTCGGTGCCTATCCTGATATGACCTTAGATGTTGCCAGGACGTAAAACTCCAACAACCAACCACATCGATTATCATATCTACATAGTGTGACAATCAGATACCGGATACACGCATCGCGCATTTTGATACCCGTTATGTTTATTGGAGCTTTACGTCCTAGCAACATCCAAGATCATGTCAGGATGGGTACTGACTTGTGACAGCACGCACTCATGGTGACTTTATAGTGCTGCCTCACTGGAAGACTGGGGTGGCCGATTCGGTATGAGCGCTGGCTGGCTTCCCGTGTGGGAGGTCGTGGGTTCAAACCCCGACCGAGTAAAATATATGTCTTATAAAATGTGTCACCACGTAGCTTGGCATTCAGCATTAATAGGATAGGACATGGACTGGTTTGCTCAGTACCAAGATAATGTGCCTGAGTGTGAGATAGGGTCATGGTGCTGGCAGCCTGGCAGCACTATCAAGTCACTATGAGCGTGGACTGTCACAAGTTGGTAGCTTAAATCAAATAAGCAATCAAATAAGCAATATTAATGCCGACCACCAGACTAAGTATTGACAAGCCACAATTTTGTAAGTCAATGGTTTGACTTGGCCGGGATTCGAACCCATGACGTACACGAGAAGCCAGCCAACGCCCTTATCGATTCGGCCATGCGATCTGCCATTGCAATGGTATATCCTGTATGTGTGGATATAACGCACACGGCCAATATGATGACCGGACAAGCAGTTGACATGATTTAGAAAACAGGAAATGAAGGGCCATCCCTAAATGACAATCGTTTTCCCAATCCTTTCAATGTGCAGAGTACATTTGAACCCCTACCCCTCCTCAGTCCTCTAACCCGAACATAAAATCATTGGGACCTGATGCGGTGGCCTAATCGGTAGAGCGCAGGCTTCCCGTGTGGGAGATTGGGGTTCGATTGCCGGTCGAGTAAAATCAATGACTTATCAAATTGATACATCTTGCTTCCTAGCCTGACGCTCGGCATTAATAGGATAGGGCAAGGACTGGTTAGCTGGGTGTCAGGATAATGTGATTGTGTGGGATATCAGGTCATGGTGCTGGTGGCCTGAATGTGTACTGTCACAAGTCGGTACCCATCCTGATATAACCTTAGATGTTGCCATGACGTAAAACTCCAACAAACAAACAAATAAAATCATTGGTGAAATGTGACCTTGGAAAGCAATCCGAACGTGGCGCCCCAGCTCCGCTTTGTTCAGATTGTGAAGGACATCGATATTTATGGACTGTCCCTGATATGTCTGTACATTACTGCTAACACATTCTCTACATGATACCCATTCCAATACCCCCAACATTCTAACAAAAGGCATTCTTTTACTGGCCTCAATCCGATATTTGATTGGCGGGGAGAGGAGGGAATGAATAGTTTATTCATTAAAATATTTCCAGGATTTTTTAGTGTTGCAATGTATATAGTTTATTTACAATTCATTTTCAATTTAAAATTAAATATTTTGCAATTCGAATTCACGTGAACAGGTAATTGAACAACACAAACATAGATAAATAGTATATATTTGGATTTTTTAATGAACAGAAAATGACAATCATACATGCTTGAGTATAATGAGAGAAGGCCCTGAGATGCCTTAACCCTATAGGTCTAGTTTCTTATTGTGGGGTGGGCGGGATGGCAGTATACGAGAGGTCCATCGCTGTCCACCGCCAAGTTGAAATGGCAGAGTTCCAGTTCTGTGGGCCTTATATAGTGACTGGGCAGAGTTCGAAACGTCACGAATACGTCAGGGTTTTGTAACTGTGTAGTAGATTTCGACTGCTGACATAGTTACAAAAGACCCGCTAGGTGGGGCAAGCGTCGATTTATAGAATTAGTGTTATGGTTTCAATACAGGTGGCCCCATCGGCCGATGAATAGGTATCCGACTCCGCCTTGTTCAATTACCCATGTTGCAAGCAACATCGACAATGGGTGAGTGTGGGATTGGATTAGAGACATTTAATGGGTTGATAGGTTCGAAAGGGGATTAGCAAGGGTTATGGTGGATAAATTTGGATATATAGCTAGGTAGTTGGTTATGTTGAAGTAAGTGAATGGAGGTAGGGAAGGGTTTGTGGGAGAGGTGGGGTCCCGATTGTGTTTTTTTAGGGGATATCTTTGTGGTACATTTGTTAAAGTTGCATAGTCCGATGGTTATGAGTTCATGTAATTTTTCTGAGATAATTATATTGAATTGATTGTTATGATTTACCTTACTTTAATTTGAAGTAACTTTTATTTTAAATGGCTAACCTTTGAGATATTTGAAGTGTAAATATGTCAAATTAGTTTTGGCAAGCATCCAAAACTCTGACAGTGACACCATTGGCTTCTGCAGTAACATGTTCTATTAAATTGGTTCAGTATTCCCTTCTATGTGCCAACAAATGCTTAATAAGCGCATCAGTATCTAAGTTAGATATGTAGGATCAAATCTAGATAATTGTTTTGGTTTTGAAAATTGGATGCTTCATCGGACTATGCAACTTTAATGCAGGGTCAATTTCAATCGCGGACAATAGACTACATCGCCATTCCAGGCACGATGTGCATTGTGGGATGCATGGAAGATAAACAAACCCCCACGAAGCACATGGCTAATGCTATGATACTGGGTGCAGCTGTGAAATGTGTTAGTTTCAGCTCATCTCAGCTCTTGTTTGAAACATTGAATACCGACTAAAAAATATATATATAATAAATTTAGATGTTAATCTTTTATGTAGCATTGCATTTAGATCAATCTAATCAGCACATCTTAAACCATCTGCATTTAGATTGAGACAAATCTGGGCACTCAGACTCGTGTTTGAGCCATAGCCAGGGTCAGCTTTACTAATTTTATTCATGTTTTTATTTATATCCTATGGTTAATAACATTTGTTGGGATAGGAAATGGGTAGGGTTAATCAGACATTGGTTATATCTTTCTTTGAAACAAGTTTTTGTTGACACATTTGACATTTTAATATTTAGAACAAGAATTACTTATGTCTAATCAATTTTTATGTAAACATCAGCCTGTAAAGTGACTGAAATTGTATGTTTTTTAGCTCAAAATGCTTAATTATGGAGAGTTGTGTCTTAATCATATTCATTATTTTATTATATTGCATCCATCCATCCATGTTTGTGGCAAATTGTTATGTATTTTGATTAATTTTAAATAAAATCGAAGTTTTGCCCTATGCGTATCGGCAAACTCAATGGCTGTACGCCCTTGCTTTGCTGCCAACACCGTTTTCAGCGCATGCACACTCAGAACGGTGATCTCATCTATTGATCACACTGATGGTTCGAAAGACCAAAGCCGGGTAGCTGCTGCGGCAGTCTGCCGACGGGAAAAATTTGGTGTACGTTTGCCCGATCAGAGCTCGATTTTCACTGCAGAGGCCCGAGCACTCCTTCTCGCTTTGGAGTGTATCGAGGTATCCAACCACACTAACTATGTTATATACAGTGATTCGTTCTCTTGCCTTCTGGCTGTTGCTGGACTGAAAACGAATCACCCTATTTCTAGCAACGGTCATTTATAAAATGAACCAACTGACAACGGATGGGTATGACATCCACCTGTGCTGGGTGCCTGGCCATGCTGGCATACAAGGAAACGAACGAGCTGATCGGGCTGCGAAGAAGGCCCTGAACTGTGATCTTGAACCGTGTCTGATCCCTCACTCTGATCTGAAACCACTAATAGCCACCCACATAAAATCCAAATGGCAACATGAGTGGGATGAAAACATTAATAAACTTAAAGAAATTGAACCATCTGTGGGAAAGCCACCACAGACTCATGCGGGAGGTCGGCGGGACCAAGTGGTCCTTAGCCGCTGCCGTATTGGCCACTCGTGGCTTACACATGCTTTTCTGCTCAAGGGGGAACCTCCCCCTGAATGTATTGGGTGTCAGTCCCACTGACACTCAAACACATTTTACTAAGTTGCGTTGATTTTTTGGCCTGCGCCAACGGTTCTACACTGCAGGCAGTATGCATGACCTTTTTACTAAGGTAAAACAGGAAAACATTTTAGCCTTTTTGAGGGCAGCTGGACTGTACCACCTTATATAGTTTACTAAATGGATTCTATTAATTATTAATGAAACTTTTCTTTTTCTATGGGAATTTGTTTCCCTTGACCACAGATATATGATTGTGAGCTTTCTAATTTAATTAGTGTCTATTGGCACATAATTGATTGTCTGCTTTTACATGTAAAAGCGATGGTTTGAACAAAAAACAAACATTTCTCGCCGTGAATATGGCCTCTGCTGCCGACACGGCGTAAAGCAACCACCAATCAATCAATCAATCATCTATTGGTCTTCCTAATTCTACTCCTCCTTGCCCTATCCTAGTAATGCTGAATGCCAGGCTAGATAGGGGCAAGTATCAATTTGTATGTCATTGGTTTGATTCAGCCAGGATTCGAACCCAGAGATTGAAATTTCTCTGGCACTCAGCCCTAGAGTGTCCTGCTTAAGTGTAGGGTGGGTGGGTGGAAAAAAAAGTCTGATGGAGAACAAGCCTGACCATGCAGGTTCGGTTCTGGGTGAGAAGCGGCCGAGCTGTTCTGGTCTTTGGCGGAAGTGACGTCACGCCTGGTATATGATGTTGAAGGTGTAGGCGTCGAGGTTTCACAGTGATCCACTAGATGGCGTGTTTGGAGGAAGACAAATGACTTGAGCACATCGCGAATTATCCATATTATGTATGACAGGGACAATGGTTAGAACGCTCGCCCCAGACAGGCTCGGATGTGCGTTCGAGTCCCACTCTAGGCCTAGTGTCCCATTGGTTTGCAACACCCACTATGACAGGAGGGTGGACTTAATGTTACAGTTTAGTAAATGTTCACTTAAAGCTGCATAGTCCGATGAAAAGAGAACATTTTCAAAACTAAAGCAATTATCTAGATTTTGTTCTACATATCTAATTTAGATACTGATGCACCTTTTAAGAATTTGTTGGCACATATATAAGGGAATACTGAGGTAATTTAACAGAAGTTGTTTCTGCAGAAGCTTATGGTGTCAAGAGTTTCGGTGTACTTGCCGAAATTAATTGAGCATGTTCGCACTTCAAATATTTCACAAGTAATCCATTTAAAATCAAAGTTACTTCAAACTAGAGTAAGGTAGATTATGGCGAGCAACCTAATATATTTATCTCAGAAAATGACAGAAACTCAAAACCATCAGATCATGTGATCCTAAGCCAGTTATTAAATCTTCCACCACAAAGTATGTGGACACGAAAGTAACTTGTCACCAACACAGTTGTAAAGTCGTCGGGCTGGCAGCTGTAGTTGTGTAGGCAGGCTAAATAGGAAATCACTACAGGCAAGTAGGAGAAAGGCAGAGTATAGAGTTAAAGGTAGAGAGAGCTTGCACCCTCAGGTTTATTATTATATATGGTTTTAGAATCCTAGATGGCCTGTCACATGACCAGATCCTCCAATCAACAGTAAGCATTCACATATCCACCAATCAACAGTAAGCATGCTTGTAACCATGCCTTGGTTGTTTTGGCCTCACTGCCCTGTTGTGTCTGGGTGTGCAGTGATCTGTATCTAACAGTTGGGGGGGGGGGGGCAGAGCTGCTAAGGCCCTATCACACTAACAATAGTGCCCCTCTAACACTATATATAGAATACACAATGTCTATTTAATCTAGGTAAAGGATCACCAACACTACACAATACCATATGCATTTGGTCACATTACACCATTTACCTTTTATATAACATTTGCAATCCCTTATAGACCAGTTCACATCACCCACCAATGTATAAGTATCGGAATATTTTACACAGTGTTTACATGTGAAAATAAATTTTAGTTTATGTCAGTGGTTTAATTTTTGTCTTGCCCTGTCTTTCTTTTATTTCTTCTTTTTTTTTCTTCCTTTTTTTGTCTCTTTTTTCTGTTAATAGTTGGAAACATTTAAAATGGATTTGGAAAATCCAGATATTTCGTCGAAAATCAATTCCCCTTTGTAATGTGGCATCGATTTAAAAGCACAATCCCTCCCATCCCCTCAGTTGCCTTGGCTACGGTGAACCATCCTGGATGTTGTTTTTCCACCTGCGAGCCCGTTACATCAAGAGTTCGCCGGTTATTTGCACCAGAATAAAATAATGTGAAACTGCGTCGTACCCTGCCCCCCCCCCCCCCCCCCACACACACACTCCCTGACCTCTTCTATATTATGCAACCCCATATTCATCCCGAAATTAAACACACGCCACACGTGAATGAAACCTATCAATAGCAACATGCAATGCGGTTAAAAAAAAATAATTTAAGAAGCAATTTATCCTGGTGTTTAAAGCTGCATAGTCCGATGAGAACATCAAATTTTCAAAACCAAAATAATTATGTAAATTTGATTCTACATATCTAACTTAGATACTGGCGCATTTATTAAACATTTGTCGCCACATATAAGGGAATATTGAGTCAATTTAATAGCTGTTACTGCAAAAGGCTATGGTATCCGAGTTTTGGCGTGCTTGCCAAAATTAGTTTTGCATGGCGGCACTTCAAATATCTCCAAAGTTAGCCATTTAAAATAAAAGTCACTTCAAGCTAAAGTAAGATACATTATAACGATCAACCTAATGTATTTATCTCATAGAATGTCAGAAACGCAAAATCATCGGACTATGCAACTTTAATGTAGTTGGTTTTCAAAATTATTGGTGGAATCTCAATATATATATATATATATATGTGCTCTATAATCTATTATGGGAATATAAACAAGGACACTACCCCCTAGCAGTTCTCTCCCTTACTTACTCTATACCCTAATGTCACTAAGCTATTACTACCATAGGACTAGGTTAGTTCCTTCATTCTCCACTGCACTGCCACCTGTGAGCAGCTCATGACCGCATGATACCGCTCTGTTTTTATATATATATTATATATATTTATATATATATATAATATATATATATATATATATATATATTTCATTGTGTATATTTTCAGCGGTACAGTGAGTGGCAGTTACAGTGTGGAGCAGGTGGTGGCGCCACCATCAGAAACGAGGTCGGGAGGGTGGAGCAGTACTTAGATGACTAGTCCAGACTCCATCAGTCCATGGAGCTGAGTGAGTGCTGGGGGAAAGGAGGGATATTCCGGACTATTGTGCTCGTATAATTCTTAAGCTGCATATACACACACACAAATATATATATATATATATTATATATAAAACACTCACTATGGCTCATCCATATATATATATACACACATTTGCATGCGTGTCTTCGCTGGCACCGCTCTGGTTGTGCTAATTTCGACCATCACATATAGCCGTAGCCTTTGTGTCTGATTCTCGAACCGTGGCTAATCAGGGGCGGTAATCACTCATCCGTGACGCATGCTGGTGACCTGACCCCGCATGCGCATCCGCCACCCTCTCTCCTCGGCGAATCAACTCAGGCGTGTCCACTTATCCAATGTGCTAATTAATGATTCAGTATGGCGATGACCAGCAATGAATCGGGTGGGGAGTGGGGGGAGGGGGGAGGGGAGGGGGGTGTCAAATTCACATATAATTGTAATGTTGCCATGTAGTTTGCATGGATAGTTTGGTACTTACTATCTCTGAGATTGTCTGATAGGAACTGATATCGCCTAATCACATCTACTATCTACTACTAGTAGAACCTTACACCCAGTTTTCCCACTATGTATACATCTGACATTCCGAGCAGGTCTGGAGGTGGTAGTGACCAGACGCAGCTGGTACTGTAGAGAATCGACTGTACGCAACGCCAGGAGCTAGTCACAGGTGGCGCCAGAGTGACAGAAGCAGGAACTACCTCCTATGACAGGAGTATAGTAGGTAATAACTAATATATAGAAGAGAACTGATAGATCTAAGTGGTAGGGTCGTTGTTTATATTCCCATAATAGCTTATACTTATAATCTTTGAAAGCTCATTGCAGCAAAACAATTTTGTGAATCTTCCTCATATTTGCACAGTGTTACAATAACCATTCACTGAGAGTAATATATATTATTGATATCAATACTGTATCCAAAAGTATGGAAAATATTGAATTTTGATTGAACATATAAAGACAAATTGTTGGGAAAGCAAATATATCAATTTAATGACATTGAATCTTTAAATGTTCATTGTAGCTTAACCAATTGGTTAAACTTCCTATGAATTGACAGTGCACATCATCTGGAGGTAATACACATTATCAAATTAATATTCTGTCTAGAAATACAAAACATGCATTTTGATTGCACTTACAAAAGAAAAGTGTACAAAATAAAAAATAAAGATGTGTTCATCAAGTTTTGAACACTCACTGTGGCTCATCCAATAGGTGGATCTTCTTCAAATATTGCAGACATAGCTTATGGACCTAATACATATTAGCTATAACAAAAATCTAGCTAAAGATATCAAAAACTGCATGTTGATGGCAAATCAAATTAAAAGTGTCTGAAACCAAAGATATTGATTCAAATAAATCTTTAAATATTCACAGTGGCTAGAGCAATGGTTGGATCTTCCCCAAATTTGGCCCTATATTAGATTATATAGTCTCTGAAATAGACGTCAATGTCATATACATGTTTCTACATGGGTGTCACCATTGTGAAACTAGTGTGGTCAGCAAAGACCCAAACAGGTTGGTGTCAATATTCTGTTTGCGGCTCCTTGCACTAACTAGCACAAGACAAAGATTGGTATCCTTGGAAAGGGAATCAAATTGTCTATCTATCCATATGAAGTCTTATTAGGTTTGAAATATCTTTGAATTCAGTAGATGGGCTTTAAACTTTCAAAATTATTTAAATTGCAGAATTTAACCTGATTGACCTAGGGCAAACCATATATGGTTATAAAGCTGAGGTCAGTGCGCTTCTTTTGGTACCGTCCATGCCTTTCTACGGTGTAGTACAAGGAGCCGTGAGCCCATTAAATATACCCTGTTTTCACAGTCATTTTCATTTACATCAGTAATGAAGGAATATTCACTAAATACACTCATCATACAAATGGAGTTTACTAAATAACTTACTATATATTCAATCCGACAGCAACATCGTATAGAACATATGTTGATGTTCTAGGTTATGTAATTTCATCAAAATCATATACATACAGAAATAGTTACAAGCATGTGAATATTGATGAAAAAAGCACCATTCCTGGACTTCTACAGGGCGCTGCCGGTACCTACCTATATCATCACGGGATAAAATATAATGCTGTTGTTGAAACTATATGCGATATTTATATTCGCATAAAGTGGCATAGCCTGATGAAAACATCAAATTTTCAAAACCAAAACAATTATCTAGATTTGATTCTACATATCTGATTTAGATACTGGTGCATTTATTAAACATTTGTTGCTGCATAGAAGGGAATACTGAGGCAATTTAACAGAACCTGTTACTGCAAAAGCCTATAATATCAGAGTTTTGGCATGTTAGCCAAGAATTTTATTTGGCATATTTACACTTCAAATATCATCTCAGAAAGTGACAGAAAAGTAAATATTGTTTTATTTAAAGTAAAGCTTGTTTTATTTAACGATGCCTCTAGAGCACATTAATTTTTATCATTGGCTATTGGACGTCAAACATATGGTGATTCTGACATATTTCTATGGAGGAAACACGCTGCGCCACACCCTACTCTTTCCGATAAGCAACAAGGAGGTCTTTTATATGCACTTTCCCATAGACAGAACAGCACATACCACATCCTTTGATGAACCAGTTGTGGACCACTGGTCGGAAAATGACAGAAGCACAAAACCATCGGACTATGTAACTTTAATCAATTATATGGCACATACATATTATATTATTAATCCTGGGTGTCGGTATTTGTCTTGCTGAGAGTGTGCGCATAGCCGAACCAACAACACTCGACAAATGCGCATGCACCACCTTTCCAGCATCCACCCAATGACCTCGCGTGTGGCATTGACCGCAGATAAAGGCATTGCCAGGTGAGTGACCACCGCCTCAGTTGCTATGGCAACGCACGCAGCACACTTAAAACACCTATCGGCGTCCGACTGATTGGTGTCGATTCTCAGGAGGTTGGGGTTGGGGTGTGGGGGTGAAAGGACTGAGTACACGCTTAGTTCATGTCTTTAAAGGACAACTCTGCAGCACTATAAAGCCGCTATGAGTGTGCCTTGGCAAAAGTCGGAGCTGGTCCTAATATACCCTTAGATATTGCTAGGACATAAACCCTAATAAATACACACCCATGTCTATTAAGTCTCAATGAGTGCGCACTGCCACAAGTCAGTCGGTAACCACCCTGATGTGACCTTAGATGTAGCTAGGACATTAAAGAATCGTACCCATATCCACTAGCCACCACCTACCACCCACACCACACACTACAACCCTACAACCCACATCCTATACCCCATACCCCACACCCACACCCCTAACTCCATACCCACCACCCCACATCTATACCCCACACTCCACACCCCACACCCATATCCCACACTGCACACCCACCATCCGACACATACACCCACCACTCACACCCTACACCCCACACCTCACACCCTACACCCCATATCCACACCCACACTTCACACCCCATACACCATATACCACACCCCACACTCCACACCCCACACTCGACGCCTACACCTCACACCACCCACTCCACACCCCATATCCCGTACCCCACACCCCACCACCCTTCCTATCCCCAAACCCTCAATCACACACATGCTCACCCCAAACCCCCATACCCCTACCTACATCTACACCCACACCCACTCCTACACCCACATCCACACCCACAACCCACACGCACCACCCTTGCCCCACACCCCACACCCCACCACCCACATCCCATCCCCAGACTTACAATCACACTCACGCTCACCCCAAGCCCCATACTCCACCTACACCCACACCACACTCACACCCACACCCTCAACCACACCCTCACCCACACCCGTACCCCACTCACACACCCCACACCTCACACCCTACACCCCACACCTACACTAACCACTCACCCCCCCACACCCGCACCCACCATCCACACCCCAAACCCCACACCCCACACCCCACATTCCATCCCCAGACATACAATCGCACTCAGGCTTACCCCCAGACCCCATACCCCCATCTACACTCACACCCACACTCACACCCACACTCCACCCACACTCACACCCACACTTCACCCACACTCACACCCACACCCACACTCCAACCACACCCACATCCACACCCACATCTACACCCACAACCCACACGCACCACCCACATCCCATCCCCAGACTTAAAATCACACTCACGCTCACCCCAAACCCCCATACCCTTACCTACATCTACACCCACACCCCCACCGATACCCACATCCACACCCACAACCCACACGCACCACCCATACCCCACACCCCACCACCCACATCCCATCCCCAGACTTACAATCACACTCACGCTTACCCCCAAACCCCATACCCCCATCTACACCCACTCCCACACCCACACTCACACTCACACTCACACCCACACTCCACCCACAACCATACCCACACCTTCACTCACACCTGCGCTGACCTGCTCAGCACCAGTTCCACCCCGCATGATCCATGAGCTAACTTCAAAGGGAACTGATTCTGAATTAGCTCCACAGGGCGCCAAGTGGACGTGTTACCTAAAGCCCTGCTCACTCACACTGCCCCAGTTCATAACCAAAACCCCTACACCCTACCCTTCCTCATGGGCTTAATCGATTAACCGACTCTGGTCACCCGAGCCACTTTTTGGCGCATGCGCACATCCTGCAGACTCGGGTCAAATAATCGAATAAGCTTCTCAGTGCTCGGGTGACAAAAATGGTCGCCGTTTTATTAGTTTTTTTTAGTAGCCGATATAATTACAGCAAAATATCATTTAACTATTTTTATGATGGCATAGTTTAGTGATATTTCCATCTAATTAATCTATGTTATTACCAAAAAAAAATATGTATGACTGGTACCGCTGGCTGTTACCATGCAGGACGGTACCAGCGCAAATGTGACGTCATCGCTCCTTGCAAACCCCAGCCAAGAGGTGGGTCACTGGGGTCGGGTTGTTTTGCACACGGCACGTGTATTTGTCGACTCCACTCGCGGTGTTCTATTTGAAATTCTGACGACTCGGGTGACCCGAGTCGCCCGGGTCGTGTTAATCGATTACGGCCCTCATGTCTCAGGCCATTGAGCTTGATACATGGTACAGATGGATTTCACCAGATGGCAACACTATATTGAAACAGGACCATGCACGAGTGGAGAAAAAAGATATATAATAATATATATACACGGTCTCTGACTATATTCAGAGACGGTGAATATACATATAATGACAGTTCAACACAATATTGGTCCAGGGATTGATGCGGAGCCTAGCTTTAACCTGTTCTTGTTTGACCAATGTGTATGGTATGAGAAGAGGGGTGTTAATAATGAACAACTTTTAAGGTTAAAATCTTGATATAGCATACAGGGATGAAAGATCTCCGCGATTTCGCGGATTTCCGGGATTTTTCAGTCCCGCAGCACCATCAGTGTATACTAATATGTGGTGCAGACGCCACAGCACTATCAGCATATACTACTAATAACTGCTCTAAAGGCCATAACACTATCAGCATATACTACTATCACAAGCTTCAAACGGGACAGCACGATCAGCGTATACCAATATATATGAAACCCAACTTCCGGAAATTTTCTGCGACTCCCTGACAATGTTAAGCCTATGGGAGAATATCAGCATTTCCGCTTTTTTCCCCGGAGACCACTTTCATCCCTGAGCATAAACCACTGTCATGTTCTGTGATACAATATTGATGTGTCCTATTTTATGGGTAGGGCGTCGTCTGGAAAATAGTATTTATTTTTATACAGCCATGAAAATATTGAAAATCTTGGATGACCCTTAAACTGAAAACACATTGTGGATTTGACTGGTTAACTCAATTTCAGGATAATGTGACTGAGTGGGATATCAGTTCATGGTGCTGGAGACCTGATTTCCCAGTGGGGCAGCACTATAACGTCACCATATACACACACAGGATTACATTTCACCATCACAAATATTGCTACGCAGAACAGGCTAGTATTGTCTGTTCTGTATTGTCTGTTCTGTGTTGTCTGTTCTGTATTGTCTGTTATGTATTGTCTGTTCTATATTGGCTGCTCTGTATTAGCTGTTCTGCATGGCTGTTCTGTATTGTCTGTTCAGTATTATCAGTTCTGTATTGTCTGTTCTGTGTTGTCTGTTCTGTATTGTCTGTTCTGTATTGTCTGTTATCTACGGTCTGTTCTGTAGTGTCTGTAGTTTCTGTTCTGTATTGTGTGTTCTGTATTGTGTGTTCTGTATTGTGTGTTCTGTAGTGTCTGTTCTGTAGTGTCTGTTGTGTATTGTCGTTCTGTAGTGTTTGTTCTGTATTGTCTGTTCTGTATGGTCTGTTCTGTATTGTCTGTTCTGTATTGTCTGTTCTGTATTCGCTGTTCTGTATTCGCTGTTCTGTATTCGCTGTTCTGTATTGTCTGTTCTGTAGTGTGTGTTCTGTATTGGCTGTTCTGTATTGGCTGTTCTGTGTTCTGTATTGGATGTTCTGTATTGGATGTTCTCTATTGTCTCTTCTGTATTGTCTGTTCTGTATTGATGGTTCTGTATTATCTGTTCTGTATTGGCTGTTCTGTATTGTCTGTTCTGTATTGTCTGTTCTGTATTGTCTGTTCTGTATTGTCTGTTCTGTATTGTCTGTTCTGTATTGTCTGTTCTGTATTGTCTGTTCTGTATTGGCTGTTCTGTATTGTCTGTTCTGTATTGGCTGTTCTGTATTGTATTTCTGTATTGTCTGTTCTGTATTGGCTGTTCTGTATTGTCTGTTCTGTATTGGCTGTTCTGTAGTGGCTGTTTTGTATTGTCTGTTCTGTATTGTCTGTTCTGTATTATCTGTTCTGTTCTGCGATTGCAAAAGAATGCGGATCAATAACAGATCTGCGTAAAGAGTTATCATATATATATATATATATATATATATATATATATATATAAATATATATATATATATATATATATAGGTAATGGGATTTTCACACCTGCCTGACCCGGTACTCTGTTCCAAGTCATCAATAGGACATACTCGTTACGGTTCATTGCACTTGTATGGGTTTGTTTTGATTTTCTACCATAGCAACATCTAAGGTCATATCAGTATGGGTAGCGAGTTGTGACAGTGCGCACTCATGGTGAATTCATAGTGAATTCATAGTGCTGCCCCACCCGAAGACCAGACAATCAGCACCATAACCCGATATCACCACCATGATCTGATATCCCACTCAGTCACATTATCCTGATACTGAGCTAGCGAGTCCTGACCCTGTCCTAGTAATGATGGGCGCCGGGATAGGTAGTAAGAAGTATTCAATTTTGTATGTCATTAGTTTGATTGACTCTGTTGGGGTTCAAACTCAGGGGAAGCAAGCCAGCCAGCCAACGCTCTTACCAATTCGGACATCCCATCCAGTGGCGATGGCTTGATGCCAGTGTACCAAAGCTCCTTGATTATGACGACAAGATGTGAGATGGGGATATAGGGCACAACTAGGGATTCTCATACAGAATGTTAGTGTGCGCTCACAATTTACTTGTATGCTTTCCCCTCGGATATTTTCAAACGTAGCCATGTATTATCAAAGTTACTCTGAACTAAATTAGAATAGACTAAGCCATAGCGATCGACCTAATATATATGTAAAGATTGTTTGTTTGTTGTTGTTTTATGTCATAGCAACATCTAAGGTCTTATCAGGACATGTACTGACTTGTGAGAGTGTGCACTCATGGCGACTTTATAGTGCTACCCCACTGGGAGACCAGGCCACCAGGACCTGGACCTGATATCCCAATCAGTTACATTATCCTGACACTGAGCACACCAGTCCTTTCCATGTCCTAATAATACCGAGCACCTGGCTAGGAAGCGACAAGTATACATTTTTAATTCATTGGTTTGAATCGACCAGGGTTCGAACCCACGATCCCATGGGTTCGGATCCCCCGATCTCCCAAAACAGGGGACGGACGCTCAACGCATCCAGCCATCCTGTCTGGTCTATATATATATAAAGAAGAATATGACTAAAACGTTAAACCAACGGATTATGAAAAAAGAAATACAAGTGATTGAGTTAAGATAACAGACATTTGAAATAAACTATCACCTGTCGCCAGGATTATGGCCTTAGGACCAGACGGGATGGCCGAATGAGTTGCGCATCCATCTTCCGTTTTGGTAGATCGTGGGATTAGAACCCATGGGTTCTAACCTTGGTCGAGCCAAACCAATGGCTTGAAAAGTGATATTTGTTGCTTCCTAGCCAGACGCTCAGCATTATTAGGATAGGGCAAGGACTGGTTGGCTCAGTGTCAGGATAATGTGACTGAGTGGGATATCAGGTCATGGTGCTGGTGGCCTGGTCTCCCAGTGGGGCAGCACTATAAAGTCACCATGAGCGCACACTGTCACAAGTTGGTACCTGTCCTGATATGACCTTAGTTGTTGCCAGGACGTAAAACTCCAACAACCGAAACAACAATCTTCAAACATATCCATTTATTATCAAAGTTACTCCAAACTAAATTTGAATAAGCCATAGTGGTCAACCTGATATATGTTACATATAATTATAAAGAATATTGCTTTAAAAAATGCAAAGACAGCGGATTATGCAAGAAATATAACAGCGATTGCGTTAAGATAACATACATTTGAAATGGTATATCACCTCTCGCCAGGACTGTGGCCTAAGTTATAGTTGTTTCTGGTGACATGCTTTATCGGCTAATCCCAATATCGGTATCCCGAGTTCCGCTGGTCCCTCCAGAAGGACCCAGCACGCCGGGGCACAGATACAGCTAATACGGCGGAAGTTGGGGGAGGTGGTAGTAAAGGTGTTCGATTAAACTTCCATTATTATTAGTAAGTGTATATATCCCATAACCATAATAGTTGGTTGGTTGTTGGAGTTTTACGTCCTGCCAACATCTAAGGTCATATCAGGACGGGTGCCGACTTGTGACATTGTGTAGGCCACCAGCACCATGACCTGATATCCCACTCAGTCACATTATTCTGACACTGAGCCAACCAGTCCTTGCCCTATTCTATTAATGCAGAGTGCCTGGCTAGGAAGCGACAGTATCAATTTTTAAAGTCATAGGTTTTGCTCGACCAGGGTTCGAATCCCACGATCTACCAAAACGGCAGACGGACGCCCAACTCATTCGGCTATCCCGTCTAATCGTGACCGGAAGGAGAAATAGGATGAGCATCCAGATAAGTAATGCAGAGAGAAAAATCTAACTACAAAATAGCTAAATTTGGACAATACAAAAAAAGGTTGCTTCTCATGCTCATCCATAACTAATAACCGTGAATAAAAGAGTGTGGTTTTCAAATGCCCAGACTAGATCCTGACATAGTGAAAAGTTTGCGTTTCTTTTTATATATATATCCCTTATCTACTTCTGCTATCCTGGTAGGCTCAGCATCTGAAACATCCACAAGAAGACAACATTGTACTCACATGGTTGTTTAATCTCAACATAGTTCCTAGAGGCACATATACATAAACATAGTCTGGACTGGCTGGTGGCCATGGTGAAAGAGAGAAAGCATGTTAGTTGTTAGTTATGGGGGGGTTCGTGATTGTTAAACGGTGCCGTTAAAATGTCCCTTTTTTGGTAGTTTTATTTTTTTGTGGGTTTTTTCCCCTCCTTCTTTCTTTCGGCTCTTCTGCTTGTAGGGTGGCAGAGGGGCCGGGGGGGCTCTTTGTGGTGTCGGTGTGGTGGTGGCGTGGTGTGGCGGTGGCACGGCAGGTGGCAACACGTTCTTGGGGCCCACGGTCCTGTACCTCGACCGGAGAGCAAAGTGGGATCCGGTGTCGTTGGCAAGAGGGCCATGAGTGGTGCGTTGGTCCTCCAGGCCACCGTCACAAGGTGGGTGATCCAGGGCCAACAGAGCTCCAGGACTGGGGTGGGTGTGACTTGGCATCCGCGGCCCCAGCACCCACTCCATCGGTGATCGAAGCGGGAACCGACGTTGTGATCACGGGGGTCGAGGCTGTCACACCTGGTGTATCCGGGACCGCACGGGGCTCCCGATGTAGGTGCAGTGTCTGGGACCTCACGGGGCTCTCGGTGTGTGTCGTTTTTAGTGGGTTGTGGGGTTTTTTATGTGTGGTTTTTTGTTGTTGTTTTTGTGGTCGGGACCTCACGGGGCTCTCGGCATGGGGGTGTGTTGTAATGAGCCCTGGCGGGGTGTGAGCCAGGGGTGGTGGGTGGGTTGCCGTTAGTTGCCTCCCATTTATTTTAGCTTTTGGATTTGTTTTGGGGCCATGTAGGGCTCCCTGTTGGGACCTCACGGGGCTCCCTGATTGGACCTCACGGGTCTCCCCGATGGGGCCTCACAGGGTCACCTACTGGGACCTCAAGGACCTCCCTGATGGGACCTCATGGGGTTCCCTGATGGGACCTCATGGGGCTCCCTGATGGGAGACCTCACAGGGTTCCCTGATGGGACCTCACGGGGTTCCCTGATGCGACCTCACGGGGTTCCCCAATGGTGGTTGCTAGTGGCTCCCAAAAGGACTCGGAGCGCCTCGTGAGGATGCCGAGCGCAGCTCGGTTGTCAGACAGGTTGTGTGGTGGGCTGAGGAAGTCTTGGATGGCAGTCCTGTCGAAGGCCACTCAGGATGTGGGTGAAGTTGAAGATTTGGTCACCGCAGGGACATCATTGCAATGCAGGGTTGCTGATGAACCGCCTGAAGTGCGTGACCGCCTCTTGCACGGAGGCAGAGAGGTTTTTTGGGACTGGTAGAGAGAGCATGTGACTTGCACCCTTATTTATAGGTCTAAATCCGGGTATCAGTCAGGTGACTTTAGCTGGGACCCGACAGTCCGTTGGCTGCAGAGTACCAATGCTGTCGGGTACCAGTCAGGTGACCTAGTTAGCTGGTACCCGGAAGCCTGTTGGCTGCAGAGTACCAATGCAGCTGGGTATCAGTCAGATGACCTAGTTAGTTGGTACCCGGCAGCCTGTTAGCTGCATAGCACTAAATAAAAGTCACCCAGAAATTCCCAAATATTTTACAATAGTGTTGAGGGTTCGAGGCCGGCTTAACAAGACTACCAGTCAAACCAAGCATGATACATAGGAGAGGTTAGAACAATTCAGGAAATATTTCATTCACATTTTCACAAGACAATATGTCTTGATGGGGTAAATTAGAGGGGTTACTTAGAAAAATTCAGAAGGGAATTACTTTCCATTGTCATAAGTAAATACTTTCAATAAAGAACAGAGGGTAGAGCAATCCGGGAAACACATACAATGGTAATATTACTGCAAATTGTGTTTGTGCGATTTGCCTAATGGGTTTGTGCAAAGTGCCCCACGTTCCTTGATTGCTGCTTTATATGCATAATAAATAGGAACACATCCACATTTGCTGCTTGTCTGCATTGCCATTGCATTCAAATTAAAACCTGATTGTAGGTAAACACGCGAGTTTTTTTCTTTTTTTTTCTTGAAGATTTATACTGCCTATCATGGATAAGTCTGAATAGACTTGTTTTCACCATTATACAGTTTGTCGATAGAAAGCCAGAGCCTACACTTTTACTGACCCAAGGGATTCTTAACCTCCCACACCACATAGACATGGTATGAGAGCAACTGGCCTTTGCTGACACTGTAAGTTATACACAGCGGTGGAAATCCAAATTGGCAGAGATGGGGGCATGGGGAATCGAACCACCAACCTTCCGATTAGGAGTCTGACCTAGGAAAAAAGACAGACACTCTAACCACTCCACCACAGAGAACACCACAAGATATGAGTCTGTTTTAAAGAATGGCGTACCTTAGCCGATATCAAAGATTGAGTGACTTAAAAGAAATATCAATCAGGTCTCGATATTAAAGTTGTACAATCTGATGAAAGCATATATATTTTCCAAAGCTAAGCATTTATCTAGCAGTGACTTTTTTCCCACTTGCACAATTTTCTACTTGACCGAGTGGAAAAACGGCTTACCCAAGCCCAAGTCAGCCAATTGAAACAGAAATTGGCTTCAGTGGGTGGGCACACATTAATTAGGCAACTTTGACCATCTAAGCTGCAAGGGTCTGTGGGATTAGCCCCACCAGATGGCCGAATGAGTTGAGCGTTGTATCTCCCGTTTTGGTAGATTGTGGGATTCGAACCCACAGGTTCGAGCCCTGGTCGAGTCAAATCAATGACGTAAAAATTGATAATTGTTGCTTCCTAGCCAGACGCACGGTATTATTAGGATAGGGCAAGGACTGGTTGGCTCGACGTCAGGATAATGTGACTGAGTGGGACATCATGTCATAGTGCTGGTGCCCTGGTCTCTCAGTGGGGCAGCACTACAAAGTCGGTACCCATCTTGATATGACCTTAGATGTTGCTAGGACGTAACGAAACAACAAACAAAAACAAATCCAACAACGAACCAACTATTATGGTTATGGGATAATACACTTACTAATAATAATGTTGCATGGCTAATCAGTGCCACAGCTTCAGCGTATTGCCAATCAGTTGACATTATTGCATCTTTATGGTGCTGTCACATTACAATGCTTCTCGCCGTCGCACCGCCAACGTGCAAAATCACTTTTTAACGTCGAGACACGTAAAACTTTTCGGCGTCAGCGCAACGTATTGGTAGTGTGCGGCCGACATTGTGGTAACGTATATCGACGCGTGAGAAAAAAAAAAGAAAAGTTTGGCGCAACGTGTGGGAACGAGCCTCACGCGTGCGCAGCGTGTGCCTAGCATTCGCATAATGTTATTCCAGCGCGTCTAACGTATCTCGACGTGCCCCTAACGTGCACCCGCGCGTTGTCGCACGTCGAAAGTTTTGTGCAAGCACAAAACTTTGCCGACCCCCTGATGCGCGCCGACGACCATCGCCGTAGATCAACGTATACCAATGCGCGCCTAACACGCGTATCGCTTCCTGACGTATCCTGACGTAGCGCCAACAAAATTACATAAGTCGACGTGCGTTGGCAAGAAGCGTCGTAATGTGACAGCACCATTACGGCCGCCGGCAACAGGCCATGGAGCCTACACGCATTGGTAATAGACGCACCGGGGCCCAGTTGTGGGAACCCTGTCCCACGGTCCGGATACGTCTCAGTGCAAGGCATGCCAAAGGACAGACAGGCCATTGTTTCACGCCTATTTATATACATTTATTTATGTGTATATATGTATACAGTAAAACCTTTCTATACCGACCCCTCCACAGATCGACCACTCCCCTATATCGATCGCTTTATTTGGGTCCCAACAATACCATTATAAAATATAAGGATATTCTAACTCTCTAAACCGACCACCTCCCTAAATGGACCACTTAGAGTCGGTCCCAAGGTCGGTCGATTTAGAGGTTTTACTGCATGTATATATATATGTATATATGTATGTATATATGTATCTATGTATATATATATATATGTATATATATATGTACATATATGTATATATATGTGTATACATGTATATATGTATGTATATGTATGTACATATATATGTAATTATACATAAATACTATATTATATAAACATAAATACTATATATACATATATATATACATACATGCACATATATATACATATGTAGTAGTCTGCACTGACCTCTCAGGCAAGTAACCACATAGACAGGTAGGCGTGGGTAGTATGGTGATATCAGGGAGCCTAGGTGGTGTAATGGTTAATGGTTAGCACACTGGTCCGGAATGCAAAGAGATATGGGTTCGAGCCCCGCTCTAGGTGCAATATTTCCCATTTTCATCACCCCACAACACATATATGTATATATATGTGATGTATAACGAATTATGCGAGTATAAAGATATGTAAGGGTTAATAATTATTATTTGTTATACTCCGTAAGACCAACACTGTACCACTGGCTCCACCTACACCCATCGTCACCACCTACATATGCATATGTACATTATATGTACATATCAAATGTATAATAAGTGCACCAATATCGAAGTTAGATATGTCAAAATAAAATCTGGATAAGTTTGTTTGTTTGTGTTTTACGCCCTAACAACATCTAAGGTTATATCAGGACAGGTGTAGGTAAGTACTTTGGTTTAGAACCATTACAGAACAATTACATCTTGCAAACCTCAAATTAATCAACTATTTATGACCGCAAAAATATGAATAACAGTAGGACTTCCACCGTTGCGCTTACTTGTGTGCTACATAGGCCTACTTCAGATCTTAATCCTTTAACTCCTTATCTCTTTATCTACATGCGTATATGTACATCTACAGTATGGACATCTACAGTAAAACCTCTCTAAATCGACCGACTATGGGACAGACTTTAAATAGTCCATTTAGGAAGGTGGTCGGTTATGGAGGTTTGTTTTAATCGTTGCAATGGTATTGTATGGGCAATCGTTTGGGACCCAAATAAAGCAATTGATATAGGGGAGTGGTCGATCTGTGGAGGTGGTCGGTTAGAGAGGTTTTACTGTATATGTAAGAGACAGAATGGTAGCTGTGCCTCTGCACTGACGTACATTGCTTGTTTGTTTGATTATAAATTGTGACGTTATATTTAGCCGACTTTAATGCTTAATGTTGACAATAAATCATGAGGGATTCGCGTGCTAGTGGGTTATGTTGAAAACGGACCTCTAAGTGAAGTGACTTTTATTTTTAAATGAGTTGGCATTTGAGTTTAAACTTGGCAGTGGTTCTATTTAAATTTCACTTATATCTAAACTGACGAATACTTTCTAGCTCAGAAAAGAAAGCCACAATCTGTAGAGGGGAAATCACTAGAGCTGATGAGGCACCTGTGCTAAAAACAGAAAGAACCAACTGTGGGTGCTTCGACAGAAGCATATTGGCTATGAGCACAAAAGCTTGGAATAGACAAAGCAGTGATTTAAGAAACACCAAAACACTAAAAGAATACAAAAAAAAGGAGAAATACTCGAAGTGAGATATAGATAAAGAAATATTTACTAAGGAGTAGATCAGTAAGTAAGCCATAAAACATCACAAACCAATAGGAGACACCGTACTAAACAACTACTGATCACGTAAGTGCCAGGCAAGACATGCAGTTGAAATAATTGGAGGTGTCTCTAAAGCGAAATGAGCTGAAAACAACCCCAAAATTATCCACAAACCTAACCTTGAAAGGTGTGACCCCCCCCCTCCAAAAAAGAACAACCCCAAAAATGCCCACAAACACACAAAAACACACAACCTAACATTACCTAGATTAAAACATTAATTCTAGTATACCTAGATTAAAACATTAATTCTAGTATACCTAGATTAAAACATTAATTCTAGTATACCTAGATTAAAACATTAATTCTAGTATACCTAGATTAAAACATTAATTCTAGTATACCTAGATTAAAACATTAATTCTATGTATAGAAGGTACTACAAATGTTAACTATGTAAAAGAATGTATTTGAAAACAACAGATAGAGGCAACTCCCAGATTTTACACCAAACAACTTTGCAGAAATTATTGATAAATGAAATCAATCCCGATGGATTATGACCGCTACTGCACAGCGGCGAAAACAAGTGGGTGCACTTAACTGTTATGAGCAGAATAAACAAACGATCACCAAAAAAAAAAAAAAGCAAATTACTACTATGAGAGAAACGATTAAGCGCCTGTGATAAACTATATATAAATAAATGATTTGGGGATATATATGTAGAGATAACTATATAAATAATAATACATATATCACCAAATCAAAATGTATATATGTACACATATATCACAAAATCATTTATTTATTTAGTTTGTCACCTGTGCTTAATCATATAATTATATGTTTCTTTGTTTTGTTTGTTTTTGTTTTACGTCCCGTCCCATCACATCCCCTCCCCTCCCATCACATCACATCCCATCCCCTCCCACTCCACCCCTCCCCTCCCATCCCAGGAGGGGTGGAGGGGGGAGGGAGAGAGAGAGAGAGAGAGAGAGAGAGAGAGAGAGAGAGAGAGAGAGAGAGATTATGTTCGTGGATGTATTTCAATACTAAAACAAATATCACTAAATATCATTAAAAGTGGGATACGATATCGGTATTAGGTATACCAGTCGCTTTAGGAAGAAAGACAGAGAAGGTATTTTCGTGTATTTAAAAAAAAAATAATAAAACAAAAATCACTAATGATTACTACAAGTCAACTGGGATATAATATTGTCAATAACCAAACCCTTTATAAAGAGGATGAGAATTGCGATATATTTTCGTGTATTTATTTAAATAATACTTTTTTTTATTTTAAACACTAAGAATCATTTCAACTGGGATAGGTCTATCAGACTCTTTGGGAAAAGAGAGAGAAAGAGCATTATCATGGGGATCTATTTAAAGAATAAAACAAAAACTAATCAGAATCATTACAACTGGCATATGATATTGTTAAATCTGCCTTTACACAGGGTCTTTGCGAAAACGGAGAGAGAGAGAGAGAAAGTGTTTTTTCATGGATTTATTTAAATAATATCCTGATATAACTTTAGATGTTCCCAGGATGTAAAACCCCCAACATATAAACAAAGCCATTTAAATAATATAACAAAAATCACTCTTAAAAAAAGCATTCCAATTAGGATTCTATATTGTTTTTAATCTCCCATATCAGTCCATTTGGTGAAAGAGAGAGAGAGGGCAGAGAGAGGGAGAGAGGGAGGACATGGGGGCAGAGAGAGAGGTGGGCAGAGAAGGGGAGATAGGCAGAGAGAATGGAGGCAGAAAGAGAAAATGCGAGTGGGGGGTAGGGGTGCTACCTGTCTTACTGACTACACACACGCTACCGGAAATAGAAAGCGAGAAAGCCCCCCCCCCCCCCGCTCCCGCCCCCAACAGGCTCTCCCTGTCCAGTGTAGGCAGCGGCTTCCCGGAATGTGTTATTAATTTCTAAAGGCGCACACGCCATATTTCCATTTGTGTTTGAGAACGGACGCCGAGCGATAGACTTCCGGCGTCCATTACTGTATTGCGACTTGTTTGATGTGAGTCTGTAACCGTTCCATGTATAAGAGACACCCGCCAACCACTCCGATTTCACCGTGCTTTTACCATTTTCCGCCAAATAGGTTGACTGCTCCTCATAGTAGTCATAGGCTTAGTACTACTGGAGAATTATGGAAAATTCACCAGATTTTCTTCCTTCTCCGCCTTCCCCATCTCCTCCTTCCATTTCCACTTCTCCTCCTTCCCCATCTGCTCCTCTTCCTTATCCTTCCCCATCTCCTCCTTCTCTTTCCACATCTCCATCTGCACCTCTTCCTCCTCCTTCCCGATCTCCTCTTCCTCCTCCTTCCCGATCTCCTCTTCCTCCTCCTTCCCCATCTCCTCTTCCTCCTCCTTCCCCATCTCCTCTTCCTCCTCCTTCCTCCTCCTTCCCGATCTCTTTCGTGCTTTATTCTGATAGCGTTTGATTCCATCTGAGTACCACCTGAAAAGTTAGGCCCTCTGATACTAGTAATAGCAGTTAGTAAATGTGGGTAACTGCTCTGTTTTCGGAAATTGTCTAGTTTCATCTGATTATGATTTTTTAATTATATTAATTTCCCCCCGCTTGCAGAATCCTTCCCAGTGGGGTTGTGGATGAAGAACGCCAGCACAAATACAGCAACAACACCAACAACAACAAGAACAGCAACACCACCTGCCAGGCATGCATTAGCGAACAGGCTGGCCATGTGTGTGACCCCGTCATCATGTCGTCCTACCGGGCGTGGTGGCCGAATCAATAGAACGCAGGCCTCCCGTGCGGGAGATCGAGAGTTTGATTCCCAGTTGAGTCAAACCGATGACTTACAAAATTGATACTTGTCGCTTCCTAGCCTGGCGCTCGGCATTAATAGGATAGGGTAACGACTGGTTAGCTCAGCAGACAGAGTGGGATATCGGGTCATGTTGCTAGTGGCCTGATTTCCCAGTGGGGGCAGCATTATAAAGTCGCCATGAGTGTGCGCTGTCATAAGTCGGGACCCGTTCTGATATTATGACCTTAGATGTTGCCAGGACGTAAAACTCCAACAACCAACCAACCAATCAACCATGTCTTACTCGTCGTCCAACCTGGACGCCGACCCAAGCCCCGCTTACACGGCCTACAACCCCAAGCGCGGCGTGGCATGGGCGCCGCGCCGGGTACATGTGTACGACGACGGCCGGGGGGACGGCTGCGTCAGCTCCGACTCGGAGCCCGAGGGGGACAGCGCCGGGACCCGCCGGACCCGGAAGCCCCGGCGCCCGGTGCGGCGCCGCTCGAGCTCTTTGAGTCTGTCGGCCAGCCTCAGCTCCGTGTTCGGCTCCCTCACCAACCTGCTCACCACTCCTCGGCTCAGACGCAAAGTGCATGGCTGTGAGGAGTCTCCCAGGGCACCGATACCGCCGCCGCCGGCCCTGGTCGCCGGCACTGTGGGCGGTGAGAGCCGGCGTGACGGCGGTGACAGCCCGCCCCGTGGACCCGGGGGACAGCCGTCGGTGTCAGGCCCTCACACCCACCGAGCTACCGGCCCCGCCGCCGGCCAGGCCCGCCCGGGCGCCTTTGGGCGAATACAATGCGCACTGCCCGACTACCCAACCAGCTTCCGCCGGAACCAGCAGCGACACCGGAACCGGAACCTCAACTCGGACGATTCCGGCTGTACTAGTGCTACTTCCACTTCTACTTCCGGTCGGCCGGCGCCGATGATGGCCTTTCGGTTTGGCGGCAGCGGCGGCGGGTCCAGTGTCAACTCTGATGGCGCCAAGTTCTCGACTGACTCACCAGACGGCAGCACCAGGACGCGGCGCTGCAGCGACGTGTGCGACGAGGGGTTCGGGGACTTGTCGCCAGGTGGCAGCTCCGGGGGCGGCGGGTCGCCGGGGGCCGCCGTCGGGTCGCCGTGCTTCGCTGACGTAGAGCGGGGCCTGACAGAGCTGCTGCTGAGGGGACTGGGGCAGCGGGAGGAGGACGTGGCGCAGGTGGCTATTGACCGGCGACACCTGCGTAGTGGCCGACTTGTTGTGAACGGTAGGGCACCCTTCTTTCTTTTTTGTAATAAAATTTAGTTTTTTTGTTTATTAAAGCTGCATAGTCCGATGAAAACATCAAATTTTCAATACCAAAAGAATTATTGGGATTGGATTCTACATATCTAACTTAGTGGATACTGGTGCATTTATTAAACATTTGTTGCCACATAGAAGGGAATACTCAGCAATTTAATAGAAGCTATTACTGCAGAAGCCTATAGTCTCAGAGTTTTGGCATGCTTGCCAAAATTAATTTGGCATGGTTGCACTTCAAATATCTCAAAAGTTAGCCATTTGAAATAAAACCTACTTCAATGTAAAGTAATGTAGGTTATAACAATCAACTTGATATATTTATCTCAGAAAATAACAGAAACTCAAAGCCATCGGACTATGCAACTTTAAGTGCGGTTTTGATATAATGTCTCATCCTACATGATTGATTTCCCACTGAGTGTAAATATATTAAATTAGTCCAGGAATGATGACAAGTGTGTTCAATTTGAACTCACGGATTGGAGTTTTACTGTGGTATATATATATATATATATATATATATATATATATATATATATAAATATATTATAGGTACTATTATATATAATATTATATAGATATATAATATTATATATAATATATATTTAAACAATATGTATTATATATGTATATTATATATAGCATATATTTATATTATATATTATATGTATATTTATTATATTTATTACATTTATTATATTTACTATATTTACTGTATCATCCATATTTATTATATATATTATAAATTGATTATGCATATATATTAAGCTATGCATGTGATGTATAAGAATAATAGATATATAAATTAACAGTAGGACAATATGTATTATATATGTATATTATATATAGCATATATTTTTATTATATATTATATGTATATTTATTATATTTATTACATTTATTATATTTACTATATTTACTGTATCATCCATATTTATTATATATATTATAAATTTACTATGCATATATATTAAGCTATATATGTGATGTATAAGAATAATAGATATATAAATTAACAGAAATCTAACGTATGGGTCACCGGGAGTCCTGTTTGTGATATTTGCTGGTAGAGCTCTCTCGTGTTTAAACTCTTGTCATCGTGCTGCCATCACTCTCCCGTCCTGATATGACCGTAGATGTTGCCAGGACGTAAAACTCCAACAAGCAACCAACCATCACTGTCTTACAGACCACTCGAGGAGCGTTTGCTGTGGCAGCCTACGCACAAAGAGCCTTTCCTACCCATCACGAATACGAGCAGTGACGATACATATCCACAAGGGTAAGCTATAGTGGGTGCATATTGCAAGCCATATTGCAAGCCATATGGGAGTAATAGACAATACACACCCCTGTCGAACTCCTCGTTTAATCATAACTTCATCCGATAGGCCCTGCTCCATTTTTATAAATGCACGTTGTGTCCAGTATAAGTTCACAATTAGTTTAATGTCTTTGCCATTGACACCAATATCTTGTAAACATTTGATTAACAGTTCATGATTGACTCGGTCGAAGGCCTTCTCATAGTCAATAAAGCAGGCATAAACATCCTGGTTCACTTCACAATAACGTTCACAAATCATTCTCATATTGAAAATCCCTTCACGTGGACCTCTTCCAGATATAAACCCACTTTGTACGTTACTGATTTGTTCTTCAATTTTCTGTCTGTTTCTCAGTAAAATTATTTTCAGGATCATCTTCAACATATGACTCATCAGGCTTAGTGTTCTGTACTCAGTACAGTACATGAATGTCAACAATCTTAGATATGCCGATGACAGTGTAATACTAGCAGACAGTGAGAAAAACCTACAAGATATAGTGAATAGAATCAATAAAGCTGGAATACTATTCAACATGAAGATGAATGCCAGGAAGACCAAAACAATGGTTATAAGTAAAAAGACAGATAAACCAAATGTCAATATAACCATAGATGGCACAAACATAGAACAAGTATCCGAATTCATATATCTCGGACAAAAGATTACAAATGATGGGAGATGTGAGGAAGAAATTAAAAGAAGGATAACAATAGCCCGAACAACATTCTCCAAAATGTATAGAGTGTTAACATCAAGTAAGATATTAATACAAACAAGGAAGCGTATTCTTCAGTGTTATGTGTGGTCTACTCTAATGTATGGGGCAGAGACATGGACAATCTCTAAGAAAATGTACAAACGTTTAGCAGCATTTGAGATGTGGACTTATCGAAGGATGATGAAAATATCATGGACAAAGAAGATCACCAACAAAGAAGTTCTCAGAAAAATTAAAAATAAGAAAAGCTTGTTTGCCACTATACAGACAAAGAAACTTATTTATTTTGGCCACATCATTCGTCAGAGTTCAATATACCGTACATTGTTGGAAGGGAAGGTGAATGGCAGCAGAGGGAGAGGGAGACCAAGAACATCATGGTTTACAAATATTTCACAGTGGACAGGCTTGAATTATTCACAGTCTATCAGAACAGCACAACATCGGGACAAGTGGAGAACCATTGCATCCAACCCTCGACTAGAGGATGGAACTATTGATTGATTGATGGGAGTAATACTTAAAACCACATTAGAAGCCATGTTGAAAGCCGTGTTGGGTGGGAGTAATGGTGAAAGCTGTATTGGAAGCCATGTTGGAATCCATATTGGGAGTAATACTGAAATCATATTAGAAGCCATGTTGAAAGTCGTATTGGGAGTAATGCTGAAAGTTGTGATGGAAGCCATGTTGGAAGCCATATTGGGAGTAATACTAAAAGCCATGTTGGAAGCCACATTGAGATTAATACTGAAAGTCATGTTGTAAGCCATATTGGAAATCATACTGGAACCCATTTTGTAAGTTAAATTATAGCCCTGTCACATTACGATGCTTCTCGTCAACGCGCGTCGACGTATGTAATTTTTTGGCTCTACGTCGGGATACGTCAGGAAGCGTTACGCGCGCAGTAGGCGTTTGTTGGTATACGTTGATCTACGGCGACCATCGGCGGCACGCGGCATGGTATCGGCGAAGTTTTGTGCTTGCGCAGAACATTTTGACGTGCGACAACGCGTGGGTGCTAACATTATGGCGACGTTAGGGGTGCGTGGAGATACGTTAAATGCACTGGAATAACGTTAGGCGAATGCTATGCACATGCCGTGCATGTGTGAGGCTCGTTGCGCCAAATGTTACTTTGTTTGTTTGTTGTTGTTTTATGTCCTAGCAACATCTAAGGTCATAACAGGACGGTGAGCCAAACTTTTTTAGTTTTTTTTCTCACGAGTCGATATACGTTACCACAACGTCAGGCGTGCGCTACCACTACGTTGCGCAAACGCTGGAAAGTTTGACATCTCTCGACGATTAAAAGTGATTTTGCGCGTTGGCGGCGTGCCGGTGAGAAGCGTCGTAATGTGACAGCACCATTAGAAGCTAGATTGCAAGCAAATCCAAAATGTAATATAAATAACCAGTTTTATTAAAGTTGCATAGTCGATGGTTTTGAGTTTCTGCCATTTTTCCGAGATTAACATCTTAAATAGATTGTTATAGCCTGCCTTACTTTAGTTTGAAGTAACTTTTATTTTAAATGGCTGAGTTTTGAATTATTTCAAGTGCAAATATGTAAAATTAGGCTTCCGCAGTAACAGGTTCTGTTAAATTGACTCGGTATTCCCTTCTATGTGGCAACAACTGTTTATTAAGGTCATTATTATCTAAGTTAGATATGTAGAATCAATTTGAGATGATTGTTTTTGGTTTTGAAAATTTGATGCATCATCGGACTATGCAGCTTTAAATATTTAAGTAGTTTTGATAAGGCGTTCACTATGGTGGTATCCATTACACTGCCCGACGAGCTGCCCAGCCAGGAAAATATACTGATATCAAACTCCCCAATCTGATTGCAATTTTGGGAAGGCCTAACTGTGCTCTGACTGATTACTTGCTAAAATACATTGAATTTTCCACTTTGACTGTATAAAGCTAAGATTCCATATACGCGCTATGCGGCATGCGAATGCGAATGCGGCAAAAAATCAAAAAGCATGTAAATGAATAGTGGTGCTTCCATGCATCCGAATGCGAATGCGAACGCAAATGCGAATGCAGCAAATGGATCGACCCATGGACCGATCGGTGCAAATGCGAATGCGATTACTGCTGCGTTTGCCATAGAAAACAATAGTAACTTTGATCTTCCTTCACAAAATTGGAGCAAAAAACCCAAAAGATATCATGGGTATTATTTTTGGTGAGTTTGTATGTTTAACGATCCCCCAGCACAAAAAGTAAACATTGGTTATTGGGGGTTGGCATATATCTATGCCGCATATACCACATTCGCATTCGCATGCTGCATGGAATCTTAGCTTAAGATGGCTAAGTTCTGAAAGCAGAGTTATTTACTAAATGCTCTGTTGTCCCTATTACAGGGTTTGAAACCGACCAATCACTGCAATGCCTGTTGATCTCGGCTGCACTTATGCTAATGTTTACCTTAGAATGCCTAAGGCTTCAAACCCTATCTACACCAATAAATATGTAGTATACATATTACTGGAAGCAGTTGATGGATTTCGTACCTTCAACTGCTTTTCTAAAATACGAACAGGTGATTCATATACCGTATCCTCTCGGGTTAACGCCCATGTGTGAGTAAACACCCACCCCCTACCTCAGTGACATGGTAATTTCTAGTAAGGGGCCATTCAAAGTTTTCAACTTTTCAGTTATACAAAGAGCACAATCTTTTCATACTCGTCTGCGATTGTAAAGGTCAGCTTTCATGAATAACACTGAGCGTATCCAACAGGCGTCGACGAACGCGCGGCGCAGACAACTTTGATTCGTGACGTCATATCGCTGCGCCGCCTGCGTCACCATCACGTGGTCGAGACGCTGGGATTGTGCATGGAAGGCTCGCCGCACACGCCAGGTGGCACTGAGGTGCTCGTGGTGACGGAGCGTGCGCACTTCCACCTGACACTGCGACGCCTCGTCTTGTGGTCGGCGGAGAACAACCCACAGGTGAGAGCAAGGACACTGGAATATCAGGACCCCCACCCCCACCCGCCCCATATATGGGATGCACCTGCATTGTCAGACTCTGCATGACATACAGGGCCATAGCTATCAGGGAGGGAGAGGGACACAGACACACAGACCACACACAAAAAGCAAGAGAAAAAAAATCACCCAGTATGCAACCTCCATAAGATGGCTGTAAATGGCATTTCAGAGCCGTTAGATTTCCAAATTTCCTGGTGGGGGGGGGGGGGGATTTATGTTCAAATCTAGATAAGTGCTTTGCTTTTGAAAATTGGATGTTTTTATCGGACTGCAACTTTATTTGCCTTACGTGGCAGATTTAGTTTTGTTTATCAAGTCAAAAACTGTGGTCCGTGTGGTGGTAGGTTTCATTGTTGGTGCTGCTTAACCTTTGGTGTTTATGTAGTGTGTGTTTGATTGGCCTTGAGTATGTTTTGATGAGCATTGTGTGTGTGTTGATGAGCTTTGTCAGGACGTAGATGAGCCAGTGGAGTACCCACCTGTCAAGGTGTGGGTCACCCTAGTGATCCTGCTCAGTAGACCCATTTGCAGTTTTGGCTATTTTCCGTTCCAACCAGTGGTCCACAACTGCTTCATCAAAGGCTGTGGTATGCATTGTCCTGTCTGTAGGAAAGTGCATATAAAAGACCTCTTGCTGCTTATAGGAAAGACTAGCCTATGTGGCGGCAGCAGATTTCCTCCAGAGAAATATGTTATAATGACTACATGTATGACCCATCCTGATATGACCGTAGATGTTGATAGGACGTAAAACACCAAACAAAAAACTATATGTTTGACATCCAATAGCCTATGGTTGAAATCAATGTGCTCTAGTGGTACCGTTAAATAAAACAAAATTTCCTCTTTTTAAATGAGCTTTGCGGGTGTGACATTCCTTTTAAGCTGCTGACGCCTGCCATCGTGTCAACATTTGGCATACAGATCTGCCATGGACTCCGTTACCTGGAAAGACACAAGATCCTTCACACAAATCTCACTACCGCCACAGTATTGTAAGTATGCCACCGTTAGGACAGGACATACAAACAAGAACTCAGTAGCATAGACTATACTCCGTCGGGGAACCGCTGACCTATTCTAAAAATCACAAATATTTAAGAATAATTATTATTGCGAAAGAATTATTATTGTGAAACCAGCATTAGAATGTCAGGTTTTAATTGAACTTTCATTCTATATATACATATGTATATGTATATATATAAACATATACATACAGTTCATCCCCGTTAAACCAAGCTCGGATAAACCAAACGATCGGTTAATCGAAACTTGTTTCGGCGGCCCGCAAAATACTACCATTTATCATATATAAAAGTTGGTTAAATAAAAGTCGGTTAATCCAAATTATCGGTTAGTCCAAACAAAATTGTCGGACCCCAGGCCACTCCAGTATGGTTAAACCAAACTTTCATGTGGTTATAAGGTTACTGAGACCGCGCACACTTTTTTATATGATAAATCGTAGTATTTTGCTGGGCCGCCGAAAAAAAGTTTGGATTAACCGATCGTTTGGTTTAACCGAGCTTGGTTTAACGGAGTTATACTGTATATACATTTAAAAAAAACAATAATCAAAGTATGCACATACATTGTATATTAGATTTGCAATACATGCTTATTCAAAGTCAAAGTCAAAGCCAAAGTTCGGTTAAACCAATGATCGGTTAATCCAAACAAATTTCTAGGGTCCCTTCAAGTTTGGTTTAACGAGGTTATACTGTATATACTTGCTATTATTATCAACTGATCCTATGTGAATATTCTTAAATCACCCCCTGAATAGGACGGTAACCATTGTTAAGCTATGCCAACTGATGTTATCACCAGACGTTTCCCGTGTAAGCTGTTATCTATTGTTAGCGTCGATTGGATTTAACAGCATCAACCTATGTGTTTAATTTGTGGAAATATCCTTATTTTAAGTGGCCGGAAGCCCAGTCTATATGAGACTGTCTCAAAAGGTGCTAAGCAATATGGGACAAAACTTTGTCCATAGTAACAATCAACACACTATCTACTTATGCATTTACTCAGGATAAACTGATTTGTTTTTTACATGGTGTTTCATAATCCCATTCGAATACATATTGATTTGAAGCAAATGTCCTTGTGTTTTCAGTGTAACCGTTTCTGTGCTGTTTTGTGTCAATCGTTACTATGGACAAAAAAACGAAGAGCTAGCACCTTTTGAGACAGGCTCATATACAGTAAAACCCTATTATAGCGTGATCATTAGGGTCCATAAAAAGACATCACGGGTGGAAAACGGGGTCGCGCTATATTATTATTATTATTATTATTATCCTCTTCTTTGATGCAGGCTTGTGGTAGCCTATACAAAGCTCGTAGCTCTCAGCTCTAATGGTATGCAGCCTCGAAATCGTACAGGAATGTTTCTCTGGCCCAGGCCCTGTCCAGCGCATTCTTGAATTTATTCATGGTAGCTGCTTCCACCGCTTCTTCCGGTAGCTCATTCCACATGTTTATCACTCGCTGTGAAAAGAAGGCCCCTCTGAGTGAGCTGTTGTACCTTGGCTTGAAAAGCTTCTTGGAGTGACCTCTGGTATTGCTTCCCTGTATGCGTCTGAATAGCAAGGCCTCATCCACATTATACTCAGCATTCAGGAACTTCCATGTGTTGATCATGTCCCCACGAAATCTTCTGTATGTGAGGCTTGGTAACTTGAGTCTCCTGAGTCTGTCTGGATAACTAAGGTCCTTCAGATGTGGCACTAGCTTAGTTAACCTTCTCTGAACAGCTTCAATGGATTTAATATCCTTCTTCAATGTTGGGTGCCATATAGTGACTCCATACTCTAGTATTGGCCGTACTTGGCTCTTGTACAAAGTGATCAGCATCTTTTCGTCCAAGTATTTGAAGGTTCTGCGAATCATTCCCACAATCTTATTAGCTTTAGATACGGTTTGTTGTATGTGCTGGGAGAAACTTAGCCTATTGTCTACAAATACTCCTAAATCTTTCTCTACCTCACTCTCTTCGAGATTTAGTGGCTGGCCAGTAGAATTTTCATGCATAACATATGTATACTGTGGGTGGTGTCTCCCTATTAGGGGTTCAATTTACTGAATCGCCTTTGAATTAAAGAATTCTGGGTCCAATGACTCATCATATTATATCTGAATTCACATAAAACCGTTGCATGTTAAATCGGGGTTTCACTGTATATATATATGTTTTCCTGATAATTTATATATATATTAGCAGAAATTTATTTATATATATATATATGCTCTATAATCTATTATGGAACTAGGACACTATCATTTTCAGTTATATCTGAATTGTTATTTGCGAACAGCAGCTAGTGTATGCCAGCGATTAGTTCCACACCGGCGCCACCTGTCAGGGGCACTGACCTCCTATAAGCCAACTGTGCCTGGTCGTTATCACCTCCAGACCCACTCGGACAGTCAATCTTTTACTTTAGGTGGGCAATTATCTGTATTCCTGCCAGAGAATATATACTCTTTTCTCAACAATGCCAGTCTTGTTGTTGCTTCTTTTTAATGGGCCAACTGTTTATATATATATAAGCCATATATATATATATATATGTATATATATATATATATATATGCACTATGTGTATGAAAACATACGGATAGTGACGAGTTAGAGTAGGTCCAGGTATCCTTCGTGTTCTAGCCTGTGACCTTGACCTTGATGATGCAGACTGGACACGAGGTGCGTGTGTAAGCTGCATGATGTGCACTTCCAAACCCTGGAGGAGCGAGCCCTCAACACCAGGTGGCTCCCCCTGGAGACATTCCTGCAGTGCCTGTACACATTCAGGTCTGTTGTGGTGAGTTAACCTTTCACACATACATACACACATCCTTCTTTCCGCGGGAAGGTCAAAAGGTCACTACATAATGTTAATTATGCTAATGATGACAGTAATGGTATAGTCGTCTCAGGGGAGATATGATAGAGACTTATAAGATTATTACTGGAATTTGAGAATAAACAGTGACACCAAAGGCCAGCGGTATAAGATCTTCAAGGAGAGGGCCAGACTTAAAGTTGCATAGTCCGATGGTTTTGAGATATTGACATTTTCTGAGATAAATACATTGGATTGATTGTTATAATGTACCTTACTTTAGCTTGAAGTAACTTTTATTTTAAGTGGGTAACTTTTGAGATATTTGAAGTGCAACCATGCTAAATTAATTTTGGCAAGCTTGCCAAAACTCTGACACCATAGCCTTCTGCAGGAACAGGTTCTATTCAATTGCCTCACTATTCCCAAATGTGTGGCAACAAATGTTAAATAAGTGCACCAGTATCGAAGGTAGATATGTAGAATCCAATTTAGATAATTATTTTGGTTTTGAAAATTTGACGTTGTCATCGGACTATGCAGCTTTAAGGTCAGGAAACACTCATTTTTCTTTCGCGTGACAGATCCATGCAACATTCTCCCAAACCAAGTGGTTGAAGCACCAACGGTAGAAACATTTGAGAGAAGGCTGGATATACATTGAAGAGGACACCCACAATTATATGACTTCAGGGCACCGTCGACCTCCATGTGTGTGCAAATAAATAGTTCATTTTTGCCATAACGAGCTGGCATTAGAGGCCTAATACGGCCTAGATCAGCCAGAAGAGGATCTGTAAGTTAATCTGTAAGTTAATAATGCTTGTTTTTTGTTGATGTTTACGTCCTAGCAACAGTCAGCAACCATTTTGTTGTAAGGAGGTTTTTGGTGCAGCACCTGCAACCTCCTTACAACCAAAATGGTCGATTGGAGGTCGGCAACCAGTGAGGACCACTTTGTGACCAATTTGAGATCACTTGCAACCATTTTGTGCTATCAAAGGGAGCATCATGCCTAGAGCGATACTCGAACCCATTCTTCTGCCATTCCGGGACTGACATGATACAGACGGGCCAGCAGCCTGAATCCAGGCCCACTAGGTACCAGCGTCGACGCCTCAAATCCCCCCTGGGAAAAAAAGAGTAAAATAAATAACAGTTCATCATCATCATCATCATGCTGTTGGTCGTGATGCGACAAAGACTGCTTTCATTACTTGACTGCCGCTCTCCATTTAGCTCTGGAGAAATAACTATAGTTGTGACAAACCCTTGCGCTTGCAGTGGTCGGTGGGTGTGGTGCTGTGGGAGCTGGCCTCCATGTGCAGGGACCAGCCATACCCCCACCTCAACACGCTGAACGACATCATTCTCTACTTGGCACATGGCAAGAGGCTCATTCGTCCAGAGACATGCCACAAGAAGCTGTGAGTAAAATGTAGAATCCCACTTTACTCTTCCACTTTACCCTATATGCATGGTAAAGTGGAGGTTCTTCATTGGTAATGGGAAGGGGGTATTTAGTACTGTAGTGTTAGTATTTCAACCATATATATATATATACATGTGCGTGTGTGTGTGTCTGTTAGCAGAGATGTCTGGTCCGGTCAGTGACAAATGGGAAGTGGTGTTGCGGCATACGTGGAATCCCAGGACGGTAGGGTCGGAGGCGCCACATAGCGAGTTTGAACCACCATGTACATTACTTAACTCTATTATTATTAACAGCAGCGGCACTTGCTATCCGGACCGCACTTCGTCCACACCTCTCTCTATCTCCTCTCCACTGGCCATGCTCCTCCTTGATATTGTCTGAAAAGAGTTCCAGGAGGGGGAGCCTGCCAGCATATCACTTTCTACTCTTACTCTGTCCATGTCTTTGGCTCGCCGGCTGGTCACCATACAGCAAATAGACACGGTCCTTTGACTCAACTCTCCTCATTTCTCTTTCCTATACGCTACCCTTTTTTCCCCTTCCATGCTTACTCCTCCCCATGATCAAGGGAGTTGTTTGCTTGGGTGGGGCCCTTTACGTTTACGTTTCTCTTGCTTTGTTCTCGTTGCTGGAACCGCTGGACCCTTGTTTACCCATCCTTCCTCGGAAACCCTTGCTGCTGTCTGCTGGATACAAGTGCTGTGCTATCGCCGGACTGGAGTGATTCTGGACCCCCCCAACGACTCATCGTTTAATCATTGTAAAGATATCCCCCAGCTTCTACAACCGTCCCACCAGAAGATTATTCTTCAACCAAAGATTGGGCCGATTTATCGGTGCCTCTCTATATTGCTGCAGTTCTGCAGCCGGTAACCGTCGTAAGGTTACAACCACCCCAGAAGTCAAGTCAACACCAGGTTGTTTTACATCCTAGCAACATCTAAGGTCATATCAGGACGGGCACCGACTTGTAAAGGAAAGTTTGTTTTATTTAATGATGCCTCTAGAGCACATTGAAGGCACCGACTTGTGACAGTGCGCACTATTGGTGACTTTATACTATAGTGCTGCCCCAATGGGAGAACAGGATGCCAGCACCATGACCTGATATCTCACTCAGTCACATTATCCTGACACTAAGCGAACCATTCCTTACCCTATCCTAGTAATGCCAAGCGCCAGGCTAAGAAGCGACAAGGATAAATTGTTAAGTCATTGGTTTGACTCGACCAGGGTTCGAACCCACAAACTCATGGGTTTGGATCCCCCGATCTCCCAAAACAGGGGACGGACGCTCAACTCATTTGGCCACCCCGTCTAGTCCCCTACACCGGTAGGCCTATATAGTGTATATACATGGCTATATACAGTAAAACCTCTCTAACCGACCACCTGCACAGATCGACCACTCCCCTATATTGATCGCTTTATTTGGGTCCCAACATACCATAGTGACCATATTCTAACTCCCTAAATCCGACTCCCTCCATAAATAGACCACTTAAAGTCGATCCCAAGGTCGGTCGATTTAGAGAGGTTTTACTGTAGATCTACATATACGCATGTAGATAAAGAGATAAGGAGTTAAGGGATTAAGATTTGTAGTAGGCCTATGTAGCACACAAGTAAGTGCTTCGGTGGAAGTCCTACTGTTATTCATATTTTGCGGTCATAAATAGTTGATTAATTTGAAGTTTGCAAAATGTAATTGTTCTCTAATGGTTCTAAGCCAAAGTACTTAACTAGACCCATCCTGATATAACCTTAGATGTTTTTAGGATGTAAAACAACAACAAACAAACTTACACCTCGTATATATATATGGCTAATCCTTATATGTTGGTGTAAGGTGAACGGATCCCTTCCCCTGGTGTTGGACACATAGCTAAGCAAGGTTTGGGTTCAGTCCACCAGTCGGCGCCTTTGTCCGAGAGAGGCGACCCTTACGCGTGCTGAGACCGGCACACTTACTGATGTGAGCTCTGATATATACATATATTTTGTGTGGTTATCCTACTACTCTTTACTTCGGCAGGGCGAGACCCAGCCAAATAATGTGATAAATATTATAGAACTGTGTCACAACTGTGTCATTGTCATTTGTATTGGTGTTGAATGTTTATGGGGGAGCGGGACGTATCTCAAGCGGTAGCATGTCCACCTGTGAAGCCTGCGGTCATCCGATCAATCCTTCTCAATTAACCAATTTGCAGTTTGGGCTATTTTCCATTCCAATCAGTGGTCGACAACTGGTTCATCAAAGGTTGTGGTATGTGCTGTCCTGTCTGTGGGAATGTGAAAGACCCGCTGCTGCTTATCGGGAAGAGTAGCCTATGTGGTGGCAGGGGCGTTTCCTCCAAAGAAATATGTGAGAATTACCATATATTTGACATCCAATTGCTGATAATATGATAAACAAAAATTAATGCGCTCTAGAGGCAGCATTAAATAAAACAAGCTTTACTTTTTTGACTGTTATTGCTAATAAAACACTTTCCACCATTCAGTCGTCCGTGTCCGTGAACTTACATATATACATATATATTGTACTCTGTTTCTCCAGGTACCGAATCATGTGTCGCTGCTGGTGCGAGAAGCCCAGGAGCAGACCTAGCCTCGACGACCTCATCGTCATGATGACGTCATACAGACAGACACTTCCGGTCGGGAAGCCGCCGGAGGAAGTGTTCCAGGACCGCGATGACTTCTGGGAGGACAATTCCTGGATGGACGACCTGGATGGAGTTTATGATTTAACCATGATGTGACTCCCCTTTCCTCCCCTCTCCCTGGAGACTTATTTATATTTCACATTAAAGCTGCATAGTCTGATGTAAACATCAAATTTTCTAAACCAAAACAATTATCTAGATTTGATTCTAGCCTACATACCTCACTTCGATACTGGTGCACTTATTAAACATTTTGTCACCATAGAAGGGAGCACCGAGGCAATTTAATAGAACCTCTTACTGTAGAAGCATATGGTGTCACAGTTGTGGTGTGCATGCCGAAATTAATTTTCCATGTTTGCACTTCAAATATCTCAAAAGTTAGCCATTTGAAATAACAGTTACTTCAAACTAAAGTGAGGTAGATTAAAATGATCAACCTAATATATTTATCCCAGAAAATGACCAAATCTCTAAGCCATTGGACTATGCAACTTTAATTCTGAAGTAAGGCACCGAATGCAAACTTCTGCAACGGTTTAGTTTGAGGTCTGCACCCATTGTATGCTGGAATGATAGATACATTGTCAGGGGCGGATGCAGGGGTTAGACTAACCAGTTGACATTGCCAGGGGCGGATACAGGGGTTAGACTAACTGGGTTAAACAGTGAATGAGGCGTAAATCGCCGAGTAGCGGGTGGTGTGGAGGGGGGAGGGGGGGCGTCCCCTCCCTCAAGAAAAGGCTTTTCGAAAACAGATGTCCAAAATAAATGGAGTTCTTGGCACCTGAGAGCAATGTTCTAGGTATAACTGATGTGTGAATGGTTTAGTTCTACTGGAGTGCAAGCTCACAAAGACAGTAATTTATGCATGGCAACATATATATCCCCCAAAAATTCATTGATTTATTTTTAGCTGCTGGGAGGTGGAGGTGGGGGGGGGGGGGCACGTTCCCCTCCACTTAATCTGCCACTGATTGTGTGGAAGGAAATTTCAGCGACTGTTACTGCTATTTAAAGTTAATGCAACTGCAACCCTGATTGCCTGTTCTGTTCTCAGAACACTGCTAAGTATTTAATTGCTCACGTGTATTTGAGATTCCAAGTTTTTGTGTTGGTTCTGGCAATGACTAATTCACTCAACGAGACAAACAAGGCAAGACATATATTGATTTAAATATAACGAGTATATTTATTAAAGAAAAATAAGTCTGTAACTTCCAGGAAGTTGTCAGGATAGATCAATGAGCAGTTCGGCGACAGGGCCAAGCTTAACTAGTTCATATAAGTAACAGTCAACAAAATCAAAGTCAGCAGAGTTCAGTATGTAACATGATACAAAATCGTGTCCCGAATTAGGAACCAGAGCGAACTTGGACAATAAGTAACAGTAAGCATATATAGATTAACAGGATAATGACTTAACGTAAAGACCAGCGCTCAACCCCTGGGTGGGTGGGTGGGAGAGCGAACCTGCTGCTGCGGCGACCGGGTGAGAAGTGACTACTGCGGCTGTCGCGAGGCAGGAAGAAAACTACTCGACCTAGTTGCCTCGTTGAGCAAATTACACATGTTAGCCTCGCCAACATGACAAATTGTATACAGCTGTAACTTGTAAGGATAGGAATTATGTTCCCTGGTCCATCTAACATGTGCAGTTCTTACAACAATTGCCTACTTAGCTGCAATGACTTTCATTGCAGAAGCAGCTTGGAATCTTGTTCTAATGCCCTCATGTAATCATTATTATTATTATTATATTACAGTAACTATGTGATTTCCTGTTTCTGGTTCACCGTCCACGTTCAAGTTACACAATCCGATGGTTTTGAGTTATTGCCAATTAAGATAAATATATATAAGTTTGATTGTCATAATCGACGTTTGTTTAGTTTGAAAGTAACTTAATATAAATGTTAACTTTGGAAATATTTTATTTGAAAACATGAACCATTTATTTTTGTCAAAATTCTGAGACTAAGTTTAAACAATAACAGGTTCTATTAAGTTGGAGTTGGCTTAAAATGTCCTTCTATGAATGCTCAATTAATTACTGCACCAGCCTCTAAGTTGGAATATTTAGGATCAAAAGTAGATAAGTGATTTGGTTTAGAAAACTTGATTCTTTCATTGGACTATGTAGCTTTAATAATAATGTTCCATGTAATGCAATGAGCATATTGTACATCATGTGTGAATTGTGATAGCAGCTCTGTCCAGGATGGTAAGCCTCATGTGTTATTACACTGCACTTCTGTAGACAATCATCATCATCATGCTGTCAGTCGCGATGCGACAAAGACTGCTTTCATTTCTTGACTGCCGCTCTCCATTTAGCTCTCTGCTGTGAGAGTGATGTCCATGAGTCCATTTCATGAAAGCTGCCTGCAAAAGTGTTGCTGGCTTTTGCAAGTTACCAGCGGCACTCTCTCGGGGAGAAAATAGAGGTTTCACACTGGGAAGAACATGTCCAGACAGGCGCAAAACTATTTGTCCCTGCAGTGGCTGGTTGGGAGATGTTGGGAGTTCCATACATCAACCACCCTTAATGCTGCCACAGTGACATGGTTTTCTGTTTAGTGTTTGCTCCCTTAGCCTTCGGTTCTGTCAAGAACCTGTACCACAAGGCAGTGGTTTACAACTCTGCAGGGCAGGGGCGTCAAACTCCCTGAGGTATTGCAATACCTGCAGTCCATACATATAATATATGCATCAGAGTCTAAGTTCAAACCAGAGGTCGTGACGTCATCGTGTGTAAAGAAATATACCAGTCACTGTCTGTGTTGAGGGTTTCTTAATGGTATATTTATTTTTATAATCAAAAGTTGCATGGACACAAACAATATGGCGAATCATACCCGTCGTACCTTAGGCCACGAGCAGATCAAGGAGTGCTACTACTGTCCCTGTCTACCATCGGAACCACACCAACCATATGGTTTGGTGGTGGTTTTACGCCATCTCAGCATCAAAGGTCATATTCACTGCGAAATCTGTTTAAATTGTATCCAGCCATATTATTTAACCATCGCTTTTACACAGAATGTAAAGCCAAGGACATTTTTCTTTTTAAGTTGGTGGTCGTCTTTTTTAAATAAAAATCTGGATCGGGTGGGCGATTTTTAACCCCCTCCCCTGCTCTCCCGACCATGCCTCCCCCCCCCCCCCCCCCATTCCCACCCCTCAAATCCCTCTCCATTCCTTTCCCCACCTCTTCACCCCCCCCCCCCACTTTCTATTTCTCACTCCATCCACCCCACTCTCCACTCCCCTTTCCATGTCTGACTCTACCCGCCCTCCATTTAACAGTTTACAAATTATTGTTAAAAACAAAATGAAATCAAGGGTGGGCGATTTTTCAGGCACGGGCAGGGACGATCAGCAATTTTCATTTTTTTTGTTGGCCTTATAATCAATTTCTCTTTTAATTGTGGAAGCGGATAATAAAATCCAATTAATATACAATTGTGTCATTTTTTTAGCGTTAAAATACAAGAGGTAGTACAGTTCTGCTGTCCTTGAGAAGGCTAACATTTTCTTCTTGTTTTACATTTATTAAAATGATCATGCATGCTGTTTGGATTGCATTGTAAAATTTGTCGACGCAAGTCCATAAAATATACAGTTTAATGAACATATGTTTGAGCGTCAGCGGGCACTGACAGCCAATAGGCTTACACTCATGGGGAGGTTCCCCTTGAACAAAATGAGCGCGTCAGCCATCCGTGGCCAATGCAGCAGCGGCTAAAGACGAATCATATCAATCAGTTAGTGTGGACTCTCACTAAAGGAGACCAGTGTAGTTTCTATAATTTCGCTTCTTGCTCACCATTCGCTGTGTAAATATAATTGGCTGGTTTGTAAATCTCTACTCAAGGTGAAATTCATCGACAAATTGTAGCCTACTGTGAAACCTTCCATCGTTGCGAATACTATCTCAAATGGAAACATTTCGCAATTGACCAAGTTAATCTGCTGTTTTGGGGGTTTAAAAAAAAAAGATCTACTGTTATCAGTATTATGTGCCAAAGTAAAATTACAGATCCCTGTTTTGTTCAGTATGTATTAAGCTATTTTAGGTTTCAATAGAGTGCTTGCAATACCAGAATTATATTGAGTATTTTCGGCTTGATCTCTACAGGTTGGGTAGAACTGTATTCGACAAATGTGTCATTGAGATACTCCCTCTTCTTTCCTAGACAATTGTGCATGTTAGTTGACAACATGGCTAATTTACGCACAGCCAAAGGGCTACGGTGCTGCCGCCTGGGTTCGACTTCCGGATCCCCCCCCTCCCCCCTCTCTCAACCCTGGCGGGCTCTGGGCGGCCCCGAATCTCATGCCAACGAGAGGTTGTGACGTCACTCCAGCCTCCCCCCAGCCACTTCGCCACCCGACGCCGAACACCGACAACCACCCAGCTTTCTTAGCCGCCCACCCAACCCTACAATCAACTGCCATTTGAATTTATAGGGTTAAGCGCCTGAGTACCTGATTCCGAACTGTCAACCTGCTAACCTTACACCTTGATGTGATTCCTGAAATAAAGTTACATATCATAGCCCGTTGTCCGCGTTGTAAATTATATGTTCAACTTGATGATTGTTGTTGTGTTCAATCTTCTTGTGTGCTTATATCAGTTGTGAATAGTTGGCTGGTTGTTAGTTTTACATCCTGGCAACATCTAAGGTCATATCAGGACGGGTACCGACTTGTGACAGTGCACACTCATGGTGACTTTATAGTGCTGCCTCATTGTGAGACCAAACCACAAGCATCATGACCTGATATCCCACTAAAGCTAAGAAGATTCCTTACACGCGGTATGCGGCATGCGAATGCGGCAAAAAATCTAAACGCCTTGAAGTCAATGGGCTACAACCCTTACACGCGGTATGCGAATGCGACAACTCGATCGGTCCCTGTAGCGATCGGTGCGGCATGCGCTATGCGAATAGAAACATCAGTCGCACTTGCCCATTAGTTTTAGACGAGGAGAGGCGACTGAGCATTACGGAACGGTCACACACCAGGGTGCTGAGGGGAAACATCTGGTAGTGGTGGTGGTGGGGGGACGCTTGCCGCTTACCGCGTAGAAGGAATCCTCCCATTCCCATACCACATGCCGCATACCGCGTAGAAGGAATCTTAGCTTCAGTCACATTACCCGGACACTGAACCAACCAGTCCATGCCCTATCCTAACAATACCGAGCGTCTGGCTAGAAAGCGACAAGAATCAATTAAGTCATTGGTTTGACTGGACCAGGGTTCTTAGTACGGGTGCCGATTTATGTCAGTGTGCTTCTACAGACAATTACGAATACTTGGTAATCAATTATAGGACGAGTAATTCTCCCATTCTTTATACTACGGATATGGCATGATTTAGACATAGGCAGGGTTATAGTCAACTTTAAATATATTTAAAACACTTTAATCTGTGCTATGTATGAATAAAATGTGTGATGTCTGAATA
>CM059186.1:23404408-23796435 GCA_030323885.1 Branchipolynoe longqiensis
ACATAGTGGTGCTGGCAGGTCTGGGTGTGATTGCACAGAGGCCTACCCCCTCCCCCTCTGCTGGGATAGGGATCACCACACTCAAAGTTCAAGGTTGGTGGTGGCCATGAGGCCATGCAGCTTGTGGTGGTGGTGGGCAGACCACTGGTATCCAAGGGGATCAGGAATGCTGGATCCCTATTGCTAGGGCCAAGTATGATTGTTTCCCATTAGGGGAAAGGGGTGGGGTGATACTCTACAATGAACCCATGTAACCATATAAATAATAAACCAGAGGGCTGGACTCTCTCTTCTTCTTTACACTTTATACTCTTCCTTTCTCTTTGTCTGTATTGATTTCACCATAGCCTGCCTAGACAGCCGCAGATTCGAGCATTAGACTTTACACTGAGATATGACTAGGACATGCAATTCCAATAAAATATTTCATAGTTTTTGGTTGATTTCAACCAAGGACTTAAAGATGAATACTTGTTGCTACCTACCCTTGCCCATCCTCATATGACCTTAGATGTTGCCAGGGCGTAACACTCCAACAACCATACAATCTACCCTGGCATTCGGCAATTATATAACCATGGGGATGGAATGGTCCTGGGACAAGGAGCAGGGGAATGAGAAAGACCAATTTTCCACAATTGAAAATGTCCCCTGCTTAAAGCTGCATAGTCCGATGAAAACATAAAGTTTTCAAAACCAAAACAATTATCTAGATTTTATTCTACATATCTAACTTAGATGCTGGTGCACTTATTAAACATTTATTATCACATATAAGGGGATACTGAGTCAATTAATAGAACCTGTTACTGCAGAAGAATATGGTGATAGAGTTTTGGCAAGCTTGCCAAAATTAATGTAGCAAATTTCCATTTCAAATATCTCAAAAGTTAGCTTTTAAAAATAGAAGTTACTTCAAACTAAAGGAAGGTAGATTATAATGAACAACCTAATATGTTTATCTCGGAAAATGAGAGAAAGTCAAAACCATCGGACTGTGGAACTTTAATCAATGATTTGCTAGTAAACAATGTAGTGAGGTGATAGCGCAGACATCGATACGGCTTGACTAATAAATCACTGGCATTATCGACAACCATGTGTTACACGAATATCGATGAAGACCAACTCGATGACATCCATGGAAGCTAAACAATAGAAGAACCAGACCTGACTGCTGGCAACGCGTTTTTACTGAGAGAGTTGCCAATGTGTGGAACGCCCTCCTGAGTTATATTGCGGAGGCCCCAAGTATTGGTTGGTTGATTGTCGGAGTTTTATGTCCTGGCAACATCTAAGGTCATATCAGGATGGGTACCGACTTGTGACAGTGTGCACTCATGGCAACTTAGTAGTGCTGCCCCACTGGGAGACCAGGCCACCAGAACCATGACCTGATATCCCGCTCAGTGATATTAACCTGACATTGAGCCAACCATTGCTTGCTCTATCCTAATAATGTTGAGCGTCTGGCTAGGAAGCAACAAGTATCAATTTTGTAAGTCATTGGTTTGATTCGACCGGGAATTGAACTCCGGACCTTCCGCACGGGAGGCCTGCGCTTTACCAATTCGGCCACCGCGTCCGGTGGCCCCAAGTATTAAAGCTGCATAGTCCAATGAAGACTTCAAATTTTCAAAACCAAAACAATTGTCTAGATTTGATTTTACATATCTAATCTAGATACTGGTGTACTTATTAAACATTTATCACCACATAGAAGGGAACACTGAGAGAATATAGTAGAGCCTGTTACTGCAGAAACCTATGGTGCTTTCCAAAGTTAATTTTCAATGTTTGCACTTAAAATATCTCAAAAGATAGCAATTTAACAAAATAGTTATCTCAAACTAATGGAAGCGAGATTATAGCGATGAACCTAATATATTGAGCTCAGAAAATGACAGAAACTCAAAACCATCGGACTAGACAACTATAGGGCAGCTGAATGAGGGAGTGGCAGATTGTAAAAATCTAAGCTAGTGTATATAATTATGAAGTGGCTCTGATATCATGCCACTCAGACCAGTCTAATATAATAATGACGTCTCTCCAGATTCATCAGATAAGGATCTGGTGCACAGATATACGCCACAAATGACCTTCGTCCAGTAAAGACCTAAGCAAAGCTAAGTAAGTAATATTGATCAGCTCAACATAACATAAGTATATGTAGTAGGCCAGACGGGATTGCCAAATTAGTTGAGCGTCTGGCTCTGGTTTTGGTCAAGTCAAACCAATGACATAAAAATGTATACTTGTCGCTTCCAAGCCAGGCACTTGGCATTATTGGAATAGGGCAAGGACTGGTTGGCTCAGTGTCAGGATAATGTGACTGAGTGGGATATCAGGTCATGGTGCTGCCTTGTGACACGCTTACTCACCAATTAATATGACAGGTGAGAAGTTAACAAATATTGTTTTTGGTTGGATACTAATGTATACTGGATTGAATTGATAAGGATAAAAATGAAGTTACGTAAAAGTGTCCCTTGGCTACGAGTAGCCTGAGGCTTAGTACCGAGGTAAAATAGTATAGTTATATGAATCTTACCTGGGTACAGATGATGGATAACTGTTATTTTCCCGAGGTACAAGCCTCGGATAGTCGTGGGCTAGGGCCCGCCCACCCAACCCTACCATGACTATTACGTTTGCTTGTGCCAAGACAAAAACATTGAAGTATCCATAGAAGTTTAAGATCATTTTTATCCTGAATAAGTAGGTCAAGATTGCTGGAGACGGATGTGCTTCCTTCTCCCTAGCCCACAACTATCCGAGGCTTGTACCTCGGGAAAACAACAGTTATCCATCATCTGTACCCAGGTAAAATTTGTATAACTATACTATATATATAGTATAGTTATACGAGTCTTACCTTGGTACAGATGATGGATAACTGTTGTTTTACCGAGGTATAAGCCTCGGATAGATGTGGGCTAGGGAGAGGGTAAGCACGTCCGGCTACCAGCAATCTGTAACCTACTTATTGAGGATAAAAATGACTTTCAAACAATGGATACTATTACTTTACCGAAAAGGTACACCAACGGAATCAGATGTGGCAGGGGTGTGGGCGGGAGGGGCCCTAGCCCACATCTATCCGAGGCTTATACCTCGGTAAAACAACAGTTATCCATCATCTGTACCAAGGTAAGACTCGTATAACTATACTATTTTACCTCGGTAAACAGCCTCAGGCTAGCCTGCAGGCTAGGGAGACCTTTACATAATTCATTTTTATCCTTAATTTCATTCTTTCTTATTATTATAACATTCTAAATTTTTGTTCTCACCTATTCTTGTTAGTTGGCGAGAAGACGCTTTGCAACGCCGGTAGGCTTTTCTAGTCGTCTATTATAATGTTTTGCAAACGTACTTAGCCGTCTTCCAGCCTGCATGCGCTAGTATTCTTTTCACAGAAATACCAAGCACCCGTGCCTTGGAGACCATGGCTCCTCTAGTGGAGTGGGAAGAGTATTTACTCGTATCCACTCCAGCCTATTTCAACACCGTAATTGTCCATCTGGCAAGTGTGTCTCGGTGAGAATCGCCGTATGTGGCTTTATAAAGCTCACTAATAGTTGTGTGTGATGCACGGTAAATGCCTTTGTCTTGTATATATAAGCCCGTATGGCCGGACACAACACATAATTTCCGATCATTCGGAAACAGTCTAAGTGAACCGTTGATAAAGGGTCACCTAACGTGTTCGATGTAAGGCAATTTTTCTAAAGCAAACGTAGCTTGTTGCTTGTCTATTTCGTAAATCCAGTTAAGGATAAAGCAACAATCGTCTGTCCTCTGTGTCCAGTTACTAACAATAACAGGACCGCGACCTTAAAACCTAACTGTTTTATATCTAACCACGAGTTGTGAGGCCAAGCCTGAAACAACTTAAATACTATAGAAACATCCCAAAACCGACTATACTTTGGTTTTGGAGGATTCCTTTGATAAATTGAACGAAGGTAAATAACAAATAACATAATGTTTTCCAACTGTTTCGCCATCAATTCTTAGGTAATATAATTGATAACGCACATCACTCGCCGGCATAATCGATCCAAAGGAAAGTCCTTCATCCTCTAGAGAACGAAGGAGAAGCAACGAGCTACTTGTGAAATCTTTGGATTTGTTGGCTTAACTTTCATGACAAACAATGTACACCCCATTTCTTTAAATAGGTTGTATACATTTTAACAGTTCCTGGCCTCCAGGCATCCGATACTATCCTATCCTCAGTAATTCTGTCAATCCAAATTGCTGTAGCTGCTTCCTTAGAAAAGGAATGCCAATAGGGGCGTCGTTGACACGTCGCCGTGAACCACATAGCGGTCCGTGGGGCGTCAGATTCCCGAGTTTTCTTGGGAATCGTATACGATCTTTGGCCAGTTGTGAAACTGCGGGCAGCCAAGGTTGCGTCGTGTCCCAATCGGGCACCACCAGTATTGCATGTGTCCCTTCCAAGCCGATTTTTCTCACTACTCGGCTGGATAATGCTAAATGGTGGGAAAATATAAAAATAATTATTTTCCAAGGTAATAGCAAACGCATCTACTTTCCAAGCATCCGGTTCAGGATGCCAAAGAAACATAAAGGGTAAACTTGTTATTATTTCGTGATGCAAATAAGTCAACTTCAGGTGGACCCCATTTTTCACAAACGAAGTTAAAACAAATGTGTAGAGAGAGACCACTCTAAATGGTCATGGAAATTTCTACTTTTATAATCTGCAAGTGTATTTGTGACCGCTGGAATAGGCGCTACAGTCAGGCCAGACTTGTTGAGCCTGGTGCCCAGTTCCAAATCAGTTAGATAACTGATTGCAAGACCTTTGATTTGGTTCCACCCATGTTATGAATATATGCCATTGGCAGTAGTATTATCAGTTAGTATCTAACCTGTGATTTATTTATCTTTACTAAACTACATAAGCCCAGATAAATAGCACGCAATTCTAGTGCATTAAATATAGTCTGATTTTTCATCATCAAGCCATCTACCTCCTGTTGTGACCCCATCTCGCTGAGCTCCCCAACTTCTAACGAAGCTATCAGTAGTAATTACTGTATTAGGTTCCGCCATGCGGATTGGATTTTGTGTGAACTAGCTAGTATGTTGCATCCACCATCCAATATCCTGTAACCCTTCTTGCGAAATAAACATCTTTCGCTCAAAATTGCCTTTAGTTCGTGTTAACGCTAAATTTTTATCTATTTCTAGCGACTTAATATGGGCCTTCCCATATAACACAGCAGGTGCATATGAGGTCATTATGCCAATAAGAACAGCAACCTGTCTAATTTTTGGCTTTGATAACTTAATAAGCTGAGTCGCTGTAGTCATAAACTTAATTAGTTTTTGTTCTGTTATCGACACAGTAAGGGACTGTGTATCCAGAATAAACCTAAACATTTGAGTTGTTTTGTGTGGTTTAAACACTGACTTTTGTTGATGTACATAAAAACCCCAATTTAGTGAGTAATGCACATAATCCAAAACTGCATTCACACAACCAATTTGTGTTGATGCTATAATAAAAGAATCATCTATGTATGGAAACATTATATGACCCTTCCTCGCCATTACCGAGAAAAACAGGTTTAAGCAATTTAGTAAATAAACGTGGCGCACAAGCTAAGCCATTCGGCATACAGGTAAACTCATAGAGTTGGTTATCCCAAATAAATCGAAGAAATTTTCGATATTGTTCCATTATGGGAAGCGTATAATATGCATCCTGTAAATCAACACTAGCCAGTCCACGCATCTGGTGTAATCAGATCCCGTGCCGTATCTAGAGAGAACATTTTAAAATGTCGATATTCCACCCTTTTATTAAGGATTGTTAAATCCAGGATCATTCGAACATCACCATTAGGCTTCGGTCTCGAGAAAATGTTTGAAAAAAAACTGTCCTGAACAGTGTGTCACTTTTTGTATAATTCCTTTCTCAAAGAATTATGTACCTGTTTAGTTAGTGCGTCTCGTTCAACTGGTTGAAATGTTATATGGAAAAAGGTTATTATACTTTGTACAGGAATTTGTGTAAAGGGAATTTGAACACCCCTAACTATTTCTATAATTTCTTGGTCACTAGTAATTTTGTGCCACTCAGAAATATGATTACTAATATTACCAGCCACAAAGTTGCTTACAGTTTGGGTGTTTTTAGAGGCTGCAGGGACTTGTAAAGTTTGTGTTTGGACCTCTACTTGGACCCGCCCCTGGGGAAAGGTCTCGACGAGTTGAACCCTCGACCTAATTGGCCGTGCGGTGTTGTCGGTCCATCCTGGGCGAGCGCCCCGGCCCCGAAACCCTTGACCGAAGTTTGAACTCGGTCTGGTTCCTCTGGTGAACCGTCGTGGACGAAAATCCCCTCGTGACTTTTTGAAACGAGGAACTTCCTGTTTCTTCTTGCCATCCATGTTTTTGCCACTCTTGGCTGCAGTCTCTACCTCTTTATAGAGGTATTGTAGTGAGACCGCCAAACATCTTGGTATTATCTAAAGGTTTCCCTTTAATCGGCTCTGGAGCAAGATAGAGGCGTAAACTCCTTCCCCTCATTATCGGTAACCTTCTTAGAGCGAGCCACTTCTTTGCCAGCATCTGTGCAAACTGACTTGAAGACCATTTTCATATCTTCGAAACGACAGGGTAATTACCTGCCGCCGCTAATACTGCAATGCCTTTGTCCATTGTCTTAGCCAAAGACGAGAACTTATTTTCACTCTGCATCCTATTAGCCACAGGAACAATAGCTGTTAGGGTAGCCAACACTGCCTTATGCACTGTGTGCAACACATCCTCAAACTTCTTACGGGTCATCCGTCATATTGACATCCCGATCCATTTCTTTAATGATGGAGTTGGGAACACCCTTTATGCCTGTTAACTCATCTCCTAACTTGGAGATAACCTCCGCCGGTTTGAACGTGCGAAAATGACCATTTCACCGGTCTCGCGCTAAAGCGTAGTGGTTTAACCCGCTTAGCCTTTGGCTTCTCCACCTTCTTAGCCACTTTAGTGCCAATGTCCGCATAGACTCCCTTCAATAATACGGTTATTTTTTGTCTGAGTCTGATGTCCGTAGAAGAGAGACTCAGTGGACGACTCAGAAGAAGAATATTTCCTCTTCCTCTTCTTCTTTTTGGACTTAGTCTTCCGCTTTTTGCGCAAACCAGACTCTGCCCGCTCCTTGGTGAATTCATCACCCGAAGAGAAATCACCTGTTTCTTCTTCTTCCTCCGTTTAGGAGAAGGAGGAGGAGGAGCCTTAAGCTCCACAGCCGAGTCTGTGTCCAAGAAATCCTCAAATGAATCCTCTTGGACACTCGGCCTACGCCGCTTCCGAGACACAGGCGATTTGGCAGTCAAGATGTGGCTTTCCAATCTTGCAAAGCGAGCCTCCCAATCTGGAGGCGCAGGCACCTCAGGCACTGCGTCCTCGTCCGGGTCGGAGAGGATATGCGCCCGGGGCTGTGTCGACGGCCCTGCCGACAACACGGGTGAGGAGTCGTACTCCTCGTCCACTCCACTCGGAACACGCCCCTCGGCTGCTGCTGCACCGCGCCTTACTCCGCTTCGTGGCCATCGGGAACTGAAACAAACATTTTTGATCAGTCCCGGTATATATATATGTCACAATATGGTTGTTTCAAACTCATTTGGACATCTATTGGTGTTAAAGAACGTGTTTATACCGTTATAACACAGGCGTAATAAGCTAAATTTGTGCGTGGGTTGTGGGTCAAGCCCAAACCTTACGCGGGGTCGGGACCAGTGTATCGGCCCGCCCATCCCTCTGTTCCGCACACTTCTCCCACCTGTGACTACTACGTCAACAAGTTGGAGAAAATGCTACGAAACTCAGGAGAAACGCCTGAAAAAGTTTTGTCTAGGGGAGTCTATAAAAGAAACCCAGGAGCATCTCCAACATTACTCTCTATTAGAGTACGAGAGAATTTCCATATGAGATAGGGCGAAACCCACATCTCTACCCATAGTCACACGGTGACCCGGGTGTTGACATAACCGCTAATGACCGGTTTGGTTCCTTCGCGAAACCCACTCGAGTGTTCTATCCTTGGTTGTTTATAACCAAATAACTCGTCCAAATTGGACCAACGAAAGTCTAAAATTTCCATATTGATGCTCTAATGCATCATAATTAAGCTAACCACAGTTTTTATTATACTTACTGCGTATTTGCTTGTATGTAGACTAATTTTGCCGGAGCAACCCAACGACACGTTATCCAGTCGTGAGTTGTATATGCTAATTGCTGGTACCGGACGTGCTTACCTCTCCCTAGCCTGAGGCTAGCCTGAGGCTGTTTACCGAGGTAAAATATATATATATATATATATATATATAGCATGCATACTACCGGGAAGTGGCCAATGGTCTGAATACAGTCCATGCATGTTACAGCTGCGAATCGTTTCTGCTGGACTGCGCATGCGCGTGTCTCGTGCTGCTGGATGTTGACTTATTTATAGCGTGTAGCTGTCTACGCCATTCTCACATATACACGTACATGCACATCCACACCGTACACACACTTCCAAGTCACACACACACACAAATGACTGGGGGGAAAACCCCGACTCGCCTAATTGACGTTGTTGCTTGCTAGAAGGAAAAACCCCAATAAACGAAGCCTGGTAGCTTGACACGGAGGTAGACTGATAGTGTTCGGAATTTGAAACGACAATGAAGAAACGGTGAGCTCATACATAGGTCACTAATTATAAACGACTATCAATAAATAATCCTACCAAGTCTGGTAATCAGGAGGCAGGTGGTTGTAGGCCTATAGTGGGACCTGTTGGGATTTTACAGCCTCGCAACATCTAAGGTCATATCACGATGGTCACCGACTTGTGACAGTGCTCACTCATGATGGCTTTATAGCGCTGTATCATTGGAAGACTGGGCTGTCAGGACTATGACCTGAAATTCGACCCAGGCACATTATCCTAATACTGAGACCCGTCCTGTTATGACCTTAGATGTGGCTAGGACGTAAAACAATAACAAACAATGATACTGAGTAAACCAGATCTTGCCTTATCCGATTAATGTCGAGCACCAGTCTAGACACTGACGAGTGTCGATGTTGGCAGTTTGACTCGGCAGGGTTTCGTACCCACGACAGCCAAATCGAGAAGCCAGCCAATGCTCTTACAGATTCAGTTATTCAATCCGATATGGTTATCGGTGCAAAGTGAGTTTTAAAATATAGGTTTTATAATGAAGAATGTGGCTGGGAGGGCACTTCTATCCCCCCCCCCCCCCCCCCCCCCCACACATACAACATACAGTTTTTGCTATGCAAGCTGTAGCTACGACCCGGGTGCTGGGTATCAGCTTCTTCAATCCTTAAGGCCCTGTCACACTTTACTGGATTGAGGAAACGGATTGAAACGGAACAAGGTCCCTTGATATCCGGCAAAGTCCGCTTTGTACCCGTTGCAATCCATTGATATCTGTTGATATCCATTGATATCCGGCCAATTACAAGTTTTGAGCATGCACAAAACTTGTAATGGATTGCGCCGGACTGACATATGTGGTTATTATCCATTACCGTCCATTCCCCATCCATTCCCGTTCACCACATATCCAATACACATCCGTTGCTGTTCATTCTAGTTCTTTTTGTATACTGAATTGTCTGTTGATCGTTAGATACGTTATCAACCATTACCATCCATTACCATCTGTTACCCATCCGTTACCATCTGTTACCCATCTGTTACCCATCCGTTACATAATCGATACATTTCAAGTCCGAATCACACCGGATTAGAATATTTTTGTCCGTTTCAATCCGTTTCCTCAATCCGGTAAAGTGTGACAGGGCCTTTATTGAGGGACCAGCGGAACTCGGAATTACCCGTATTAGAAGGAGTTCAGCTTGATGCTAGAAGCATGAGGAGGAAATGTGTTTGCCTGATTAGCATATCTCTTTATATCGATATATCCATTAAAGATAAAAGGGATTGGTTGGTTGTCAGGTAACACAGCCTAGCTACACAACTACTTGCCATCTACAAAGCAATATCCAGACACTATGCGATAGTATCCGCAAAATTACCAGTTGGTTGTCTAACAATGTAGACCATCTGCTATGATTTATTTATTTTCCTTTTTTTATGTATGGTGTGTGGTGTGCGGGGTGGTGGTGGCATTCTTTTGTGTGTGTATGATGACACATCTGAACAATTGTACTCCAAAGAAGACTACACCTAACTTTTGTTTTGTTTTAATCTCCCCATTTTTTTAAATTCCAGTTGAATAACTATGATTATATAATGAATGACTACGGTGTTCTAAGATTTTTGTTTTTAATTTATAGTTTATTCATTGAATAACCTTTTTTCAGTACCGCAGCACTACACTGTTCTTCCGTCATCTGGCAATGCAGTTATTTAGATTATATAATTATGTATATTGCCATCGGCAGCTAGTGCAGCTGTCATTTGAAATTAACATGGTACTGGTGATGGACAGCTGTCACTAGAAATTAAACAGGGTATTGGTGATGGACAGATGTTACTTGAAATTAACAGGGTAGTGATGATGGACAGCTGTCACATAAAATAACCAGGGTATTGGTGATGGACAGCTGTCACTAGAAATTAACAGGGTATTGGTGATGGAGAGCTGTCACTAGAACACAGGGTATTGGTGATGGACAGCTGTCACTAGAAATTAACAGGGTATTGGTGATAGAGAGCTGTCACTAGCAATTAACAGGTCTTTGGTGATGGACAGCTGTCACTAGAAATCAACAGGGTACTGGTGATGAGGGGTGGGGTGGACACCTGCCAGTTGAAATTAAAAGATTGTTTTAATCAAGGGTTAACATGTTCAAACATATCATGTTGTTACCAGATAGAAGGATATAAGATGTCAAGCCATTGGTTTTAACCGTTACTGAGATTGGCAGTTGAGGTACCCTTCCCCCATCACAGGTAACCCCTCCCCCCCCCCCCCATCCCACATGTACCCTCCCCCCTCCCACCTCCCCACAGTGATATGTGACTCTTTTTCACTAGGGTGATTAGGGCGTTAATTGTGACGATGAGTTGAATCTATTTCCAGACTGTCTCTATTTCACGTGTAAACCAATACTGCCCCGCCCCGCCCCACCCCGCCCCGCCCCGCCCCGCCCTCCCCGCCCCGCCCTGCCATGCACCTCACAGTCCCGTCCCGTTCCGCCCCGCCCCGCCCCGCCCTGCCACGCACCTCCCCGTCCCGCCCCGCCCCGCCCCGCCCCGCCCCCGCCCCGCCCCGCCCCGCCCCGCCCCGCCCCGCCCCGCCCTGCCATGCACATCCCAGTCCCGCCCCTCCCCGACTTGCCCGTCCCCGCCTTGCCATACCCTGCCCCGCCTTGTCCGTCTCCCCCCCCCCCCCCCCCCCCCCCGCCCCGCCTTATCCATACCCACCTCGCCTTGCACTTTCCCGCCCCGCCCCTCCTCGACCCACCCTACCCCTCCCTATCCCTCCCCATTCCACCTTGCCTCACCCGGCCTTGCCCCTCCCACGCCGCCTTGCCACGCCCCACCACGCCCCGCCTCGCCCCGCCCCGCCTTGCCCCTCTCCTCCCCTCCCGACCTCGCCCCGCTCCCCGCCTACCTCCCCCACCACTTACACACTTACCCACACACTTACACACACACCGGGGCAGCCTTCACGCAGAGGGCTTGTGGCGCTGCTACCTGTCTCCCTATTCTCAATCACCTGAGTCACGCACACAGAACACCTGTCACTCCTGGTCAGCAGGGGGTGTAAGGAAGAATCCTGACGTGTGTTCACGCCATCATTCCCCTTCTCATTACTCTCCCTGCCAATTAATCAGCAGAACTATCTCACAACAACCTGCCAGAAGCAGGACACCCACCCGGTCTGTCCGCATCGTGCTCTGTACGCTCTGTAAAGTGGCAATGGCTGCCCTCTGTGTACACATGAAGCAATGATTCAATGGGTGCCATTTGCAACAGTTACTGATTTTCTGTAGCAGAAATCAATAGCACATATAGGAAGCATCCGGAGAACAACTGCAGACCTGTATTTCCAAATGTTGGTTATTGGAGTTTTACCTTCGTACACATCTAAGGTCATATCACGATGGGTACCGACTTGTACACTCATGGTGACTTTATAGTGCTGCCCCACTTGAGACAAGGACACCAGCACTATGACCCGATATCCCATTCAGTCACATTATCCAGACACTGAGCTAAACAGGCCTTGTATCCTATTAATGCCGAGTGCCAGGCTAGGTAGTGACAAGTATAAATTTTCAGTCATTGGTTTGACTCGACCAGGAACCGAACTGCTGACCTTCCGCACGCGAGGCCCGCATTCTCTCCCGATTCAGCCACTGCGCCCGGTGGGGCTAGATGGTGACTACGCATACACAAAATAGTATTTTATCTAATGTAAAATATTTGCTAGGATAAGTTATAGGACCTGTACTGAAAAATCAGGTTGGGAGGGGCACCAACCCCAACTACCGCCCTGTAAACTCTAAGCTGTGACCCGATGTGCTGGACCACAGGTTCAGTCAGGACTGGACACGGTGGTCGAATCGGTAGAGCGCAGGCTTCCAGTGTGGAAGGTCGGGAGTTCGAAACCCAGCCGAGTCAAACCAATGGCTTGGAAAATTGATACTTCTTATTACCTAACCCAGTGCTCAGCATTGCTAGGATAGGGCACGGACAGCTTTGCTCAGTATCCGAATAATTGAGAAATCAGGTCATAGTCCCAGCGGCCTGTTCTCCCAGTGGGACAGCACAAGTCAGTACCCATCCTGACATGACAATAGATGTTTGCATAGATGTTGCCAGGATGTAAAACCCCCAAAAAACAGTTTCAGTCCTTCCCTCGAGGCGAACAGAACTTGGGGCACGTCCCCATGTGCTATCCCTGTCCTGATATGACATTCGATGTTGCCAGTTCCTAAAACTCCAACAGCAAACCAACAACCATGTGCTATCTGACAGCTTATCCAGAATAAGATCCCATGAACATGAGCACGGTATCGGCCTATACCTTAACATCCTGTTATTCACCACCCACTACCCTTAAACATATAGTCCTGATATGACATTTGATGTTGCCAGGACGTAAAACTCTAACAACCAACCCTTAAACATATGATTCTAAGTCCCACTTGTTCTGATTCTGATGTCGAAGACAACAAATCAACTATTTATTGGTCATGTGGATATTGCCGCAGCACAACACAATCAAATAACTTGAGTGACACACAGTGGGACATGAGCACATACCACATCTGAGTGTGTGTGTGTGTGGGGGGGGGGGGGGGGGGGGGCTTCGTGTGTGGCGCTACTGTTATCTGTTATCTTTTATCACTGTTTTGATATTGAGAAAGGACTATATTCAGACGAATAAAACTAAATTTCCAAACAATAAAGTTAGTCGTTGGAGTTTTACATCCTGGCAACATATAACGTCATATCAGGATGAATACCCACTTGTAACAGTGTGCACTCATGGCGACTTTATAGTGCTGCCCCACTGGGCGACCAGGCCGCCAGCACATGACCTGACATCCCACTCAGTTACATTATCCTTACACCGAGCTAACCTAATATTGCTGAGAGCCTGGCTAGGAGGCGATAAATATACATTTTTAAGTCATTGGTTTGAGTCATTGGTTCGAACCGCACGACCTACCAAAACGGGAGACGGGCGTCAAACAATAAAAAAACACATATATACTGATACATTCCTACCTGTAGGTAAACTCCCACTCACAATGTTATTCCAGTTGGATTTAACTGATGATGCTCCAGTGAGTGCTTGTCTTGATTGATGCTACTGATGACGTTGGTGTTGTTGGGTTGGTGTAGGCCTATCTGGGTAAGGTCGGGCCATGGGGGTAGGGCATCAGCCACATAACACACGGGTATCTTCCTTAATAATATTATGTGCCACTCAATAGACAGTGGTGTCAGTGGTAGGCGCTGGCAATGAGGCACAGTTCACCATTCTGCTACCGTGCATGTTGCATTTGGCCGCTGTCAGTGCCACTGTCACTGCTGCTGCCATATTTTCCCGCCTAATCTCTCCCCGCCAAGTGAGGCTTAAGTGTACCGTTATAGGTTTACCACACTCACGGCTACGCTACACGGAATCTGATTAAGATCTGAGTCGGTTTAACGTTATCACACGATGCCTGGCTGACCATATCAACAATAGTCACTCCCCTTTCGCCGCTGGCAAATATCGACTGTTCACGAGTTGTGTTTGGCGATTTCTGCTCAGAAATTGTGGTGTACGCTGAGAAGACTGCGCTTATGGCCGACAGTAGACAGCGCCTCGGGTGTTAACGCCTCACACCAGTCCTTGTTGTTGTCATCATGACGCAGCGTGCTCAGCGTATTCTACATGGACAGGTGTGGCCTAATGATACTGCTTGTGGCGCGTTCTGTAACCGCCATCTCCAAACACAGTCTCGGTAGCTCACCTGGAGCTAGTTAATTACGTTTGGCGAGACCAAAGATGTGATTGGAGCGCGCGGCCGGTGCCCGTCACTCCTCGGCCTGCCACCTGGTGTTGGCGCCGTGCATCAAACGGTCAGGTTTCGGCGGCAACACGCTCCATTATCCTGGAATTTTCTTTTTCAAGATGAATACATCCTGCTTCATCAGCTGTTCGATGTTGATGCGGTTAATATAATCAGCGTAATTTGTTTTGTTTGTTTAAATCAGATACTCGAGAAGAAAATGATGTACACTTATAAGTGTTGGTTAAATAGAGATTCTGCCGCTAGGGTAATGACAACGTTGCTATCCAGTATCATCTGTATTTAAAATAGACGAGAACAGAAACACCCGTAGGGCACTTGGGATTGTTTGTCACGGGCCCTAGAGCTATTGCTACTACAGTCACACTATGCCCTACTCTCTTACAAACACGGTAGGCCTACTGATGCCACAAATAAGTATAGAGTCTACGCCACATACAAAATAAACCTAACCTAATTGTGTGAAAATATTAAAGCTGCATAGTCCGATGAAAACGTCAAATTTTCAAAACCAAAACAATTATCTAGATTTGATTCTATTTATCTAACTTAGAAACTGGTGCAGTTATTAAACATTTTTCACCACATAGAACGGAATATTGAGGCAATTTAGTCCAACATATTACCGCAGAAGCCTATGGTGTCAGAGTTTTGGTATGCTTGCCAACATTAATTTAGCATGATTGCACTTCAAATATTTCCAAAGTTAGCCATTTAAAATGAAAGGTTACTTCAAACTAAAGTAAAGTAGGTTAAAATGATTAACCTAATAGTAATATATGTATCTCAGAAAATGGCAGAAACTCAAAACCATCGGACTATGCAACTTTAAAATGAGCTATAAGCCTAAGTCTAAGTTACCAATCACCTGCCAAGGTGAGAGGTAAGTGATGGTATATATATATATATATAATATATATACATCTATATATATTAAATATTGCATAAATATATATATATATATATATATATATATATAAAATTCAACTTGCGCATAGAAACTTTCCCGCCAATACTGTTCAAAATGTTCCCTCCTAGTTGTATGCTGATACTCAACCACAGCATCCTCAATTTTCAATATGTGCTCACGCCAAACAAAGGAGCTGGATTATCTTTCCATCTCTCAGCAGCTCTCAGTTTTAGCCTCCAATCACCCATGACCCACGTGAGAAAAACGTATTTCACTTTTCGTCGAGAATATGGACCTTACTGCATGCCGACACGGCATAAAACACAATTGTATTAACATTATTTTAATACAGATATTTAAATGATCTGAGTACAATAATATTTCTTCAACAATATAGACGTAGTTTATTAAAGGAGAAACAAGCTTGAGTAAATGTCGAATGCATGCATATATGCAGTGTGAGTTATTATCATTACGTAAAGGTATACAGTAAAACCTCTCTAAATCGACCTACCATGGGACCGACTTTAAGCGGTCCATTTAGGGAGGTGGTCGGTTTAGAGAGTTAGAATACCCTTGCAATGGTATTTTTTGGTGACCCAAATAAAGCGATCGATACAGGGGAGTGGTCGATCTGTGGAGGGGTCGGCATAGAGAGGTTTTACTGTATTTGGAAGGGGCACTCGTGACACTTGGGCGTGTGTTCCATCACCGAAAATTTAGACAATTCACCCTATTCATGCACGACCTAATTTGTCATCAGAATGAGGCTGAGTAAGCGTCGGTATTGGAAATGGCCATAAGACACTACTGTGTGCCGATGTGTATGAACTACTACAGAAATTAAAGGAGTAAAATTTGAAGATATTCACTTTTCAAATATCATATTCATTTTTGCATACCCTTTTTCTATTTATTGGTCAATTTTCATGAAGATAGAGTGATGATCAGATGCATTTCAGTAGGCAATGTCAACAAAGTCACTCACCTTGGCTGCCAATCTTTCCTTAAATTCAAAATTGCATAACTTTCTTAATATAGATATATTAAAAAAATATATTTTAACCCTTTTAAAGCTTTTATTAATTTGTAATTACTAAGACTAGTTGTTTAACTGTGTTGCACAGATAGCTACGCTGACAGTGCTGCATTACATGATACCACCATAACTATGCAGACTTGAAGTTGACAGTCAAATTGTAGTTAAAGAATGGGAAAAATCACCATGCAAGAGTCACCCAATCTTCCTGAAAATTGGCCAATAGATAGAAAACAGGTATGCAAAGATGAATATGTTACTTTAAAAAATGAATACCCTCAAATCTGAGTGATTTCGAGAGGTTTTGGTCGACAAAAAAGTATTCACATCACTTTACATACAGTGGCGCCTCGCCGACGTGTAAGTGCCCTCGGTCTGGTTTCAACATGGCTGCGGCATGAATAGGGTGAATACCAATGCCACACTCATGAATGTATTTATTGTTCAGCATCCACCACCCACACATTCCAATTGTTTGCACACTTCACCACACATATGTGATCAACAAATAAAAAGTGCTGCTCGTGGAGCCCTCCACACAGTTAGGCCCCCCCCCCCCAAAAAAAGTTGGCGATCATCCTTTTGGTCACACAAATCAGGGTCGGACAGGTGTTTTTGATTTATTTATATATTTTTCTGGCATATGACGTTAGATGTAAGAGTTGAGCACCCACCTCCCATTCTGGTAGGTCATGGGATTCGAACTCCTGGGTTCAAACCTTGGCCGAGTCAAACCAATGGCTTAAAACTTGATACGGAAGTTGAATTGCTGCTAGCCCGACACAGTTAAACAGTATAAACGAAAATTTACCTAATTTTAAAAATCAGGGGTAGGAGATTTTTTCAGTCACGGACGGGGAATGTCACCAAGTTTTAAAATGTGTATCTGTTATAGACGGTAGGTGACATCACTGCACATACCCATAAATTATGCGGAACAGCGCCACCTGCAGGAAATTTTGAGAACTTGAGCAGGTCGGTGAAGTATGTTGATGCAGGGGTATGCCAATAGGTGGCGGGACATGCCAGGGGCGCTTTCAACCTGTCTTCTCCGCGCCAGTGTCGCCCCCTGGTGTGTATTGCTTTCTCTTCTTGTGTACGGTGACGCCACCAGCGGCACACTGGGTACCTCACTATCAGTGTGAGCCGATTCCCACGCCGCATCGAAGGTCACGCTGGTTTTCGACGTGTTTACACGAATTGCACGCCTTTTTGAAGCATTGGCAATTCATTAAATAAATGTAATTTCACACACTGAGATTTTCTTTGCAATAAAAGATTATCTCAACTCTCTTATATTCACACAGAAACAGCCCTAGGATTGATGGCACCCCTGGGAAGCTGAACTTTCGTTCCCTCCCAAGTATATATATATATATACATATATATATATATATATATATATGTTTGTTAGTTTGTTGTTGCTTTACGTCCTAGTAACATCTAAGGTCATATCAGGACGGGTACCCAGTTGTGACAGTGCACACTCATAGTAACTTTATAGTGCTGCCTCACAGAGAGACCAGGTCACCAGCACCATGACCTGATATCCCACTCCGTCACATTATCCTGACATTGAGCCAACCAGCCCTTGCCCTATAATTCCGAGCGCCTGGCTAGGAAGCGACAAGTACTAACTTTTAAGGTTTTACTCAACCAGGGTTCGAACCCACAAAGTCATGAGTTTGGATTCCCCGATCTCCTAAAACAGGAGACGAACGCTCAACTCATTCTGCTATCCCGTCTGGTTATATATACTTGGATTCACAAAATGTCATATGTATGTATATGTATATATATATTTATGCATATCTGTATTTAATATATATCTATGTGTGTGTGTATTTCTGGTTGTTTTTTTGGCATTTTATTTCACGAGGAGGAAAAACTGCAAATATTGGAATAAAGAGTTTATTGCAATATATACAAGCTAAGCGAAACAGTTCAAACACTATCAAAGTTTCAAATTCTTAGGATGGACACATGCTGACACTGGACACACTGAGCCGATGCTGGTGCTATATTCATGACAAGTCATAACAAGTACATGTACATAGAATGGGCAATACACTTTAAGCAAGCCTCTGAATTAAGTTCTTGTTGACAAAAAAACAGATGACATCATTCAGATAATTCAACAGATTATGTAGATTTAGAAAAATATACTTTTAAAGTTACTAATTTTAGTTAATACTTCTTATCAAGAATTCTGGACACCATCACATACTGATGGTTACTTTTCTTCTTTTTTAAATGTATTTTTCATTATGTATGGGCGATTTCAATAACCATTGCCTTAAGTATTAACTCTGAACAAATTTATGTCCTCCCAATTTCATCGTTCAATCGCTGAGTGTAAACATGTATTGTGGACGCCTAGGTTGTTTGTTAGTGTATTACGCCCTGGCAACATCCAAGTGCATATCATGAGGGGTACCGACTTGTGACAGTGCGCATACATGGCGACTTTATAGTGTCCCACTGCGAGAACAGGCTGCCGGCACCATGATCCGACTTCTCACTCAGCCACGTTATCCTGATACAGATGCCTAGTGTTATACGACTCTTGATTGGTAGCTCATGGGATTTGAACCCGCGGGTTCGAACCCTGGTCGAGTCAAACCAATGACTTAAAAATTGATACTTGTTACTTCCTTGCCAGGTGCTCGGCATTATTAGGATAGGGCAAGGACTGGTTGACTCAGTGTCAGGAGAACGTGACTGAGTTGGATATCAGGTCATGGTGCTGGTGGCCTGGTCTCCCAGTGGGGCAGTACTATAAAGTTACCATGAGTGCGAACTGTCATAAGTGTGTACCCGTCCTGATATGACCTTAGATGTTGCCAGGATATAAAACTAACAACTAATCAACAACACGACTCTTGAACTCACTCCACCATGTCTCACTAGGTGGCGTGGTAGAATGCAGAGTCACTGGGTACCGGGGTCTCCTCTTACTACATAGCATAGTATATAAAGGTCTGCCGGCTTTGTTTCACACTCCTTGCTGACTCTTCTATATCCTCTCCGCTGCACCGTGCTCCACCTTGATAGATGTCTAAAAAGAGTTCCTGCAGGTGGAGCCGGCTATCACTTCACTTTCTACCTCTTACTCCATCTGTGTCTCCAGCTCGCCGACTTGTCACCACAGAGCAAGGAGACACGGCCCTTTGACTCAACTCTCCTCATTTCTCTTTCCGCTATGGTACCCTTTCTTTTTCTTCTCCTGGCCCTAATCAAGGGAGTTGTTTGCTTGGGTGGGGCCCTTTTCCTTTTTTGCTGTCTTGCTTCCTTCTAGCTGCAGATCCCACCTTTCCCCTTCCCTTCCTCCTAACCAATCGGCGACTGGAGACTGAGTGCACAGCTACAATCAGACCGGGGTGAACAGGTACCGGTCCAATGACTTGTCACTATTGTTGTAAAGAACTCCCGCTTCTACAACCGTCCCCACTGAAGTTAACTCTTCATCCAAAAAACGGACCAATTTATCGGGGCCGTTTACTATTGCTGCAGTCCTGCAGCCTGTAACCGTCACAGTTACGAACCACCCAAAAGTAAAGCTTCACACCAGTCAGTCAATTCCATTTAGCGGCACTACTGAACAGGGCGAAAGTGGCATGGCACAAATTGGAAAACAATGGATATTTCCTCAATATTACTAGGATATCAATTTTAAGTATATGAAGTGTATATCGTAGTTAAGTTATTATAATCGCTTCTCGCTATGAGCAGTATCGTCATTATGTAATCTTGCATGTTGCTAGGGTGTAAAACTTCAATAAAACCAAACCGAGCCAATAACAATAGCATTGCGATGCCTGCTGAATGAGCTTAAGATGCGGAACGAATGCATAACAATGTGACATTAAACATCGACATTAAAATGACAGAATCCGAAGGTTTTTAGATGCTGCCATATTTTGTCGATGAATATATTGGGTGAATTGCTATAGACTATTTGACCTATTAGTTTGAAGTAACTTTTATTTTAAATGGCTAACTTTGGAAGTATTTAAAGTGAAAACATGCCACATTAAAGCTGCATAGTCCGATGAAGTATCACATTTTCAAAACCAAAACAATTATCTAAATCTGATTCTACATATCTAACTTAAATACTGGTGCATTTATTAAAAATTTGTTTCTGTGTAGAAGGCAATACTGAGTCAATTCAATAGAACCTGTTACTGCAGAAGTCTTTGGCGTCAGAGTTTTGGCATGCTTGCCAAAACTAATATTACATGTTTGCACTTCAAATATCTCAAAAGTTTACAATTATAAAAAAAAGTTACTTCACACTAAAGTAAAGTCAGGAATAATGATCAATCTAAAATATTTATCTCAGAAAAATGGCAGAAATCCAAAACCATCGGACTATGCAACTTTAATTATGGTGCACACACCAAAGTGCTGTGCTCCATAAATTCCAGCAGCATCTGGTTTGATTAAAGTGACTGAGTGTTCCTTTCTAAGTAGCAATAAATGGTTGATGAGTGCAACAGTATCTCAGTTGGCTATGCAGAACAAATATACGTTTCTTTGTTTGTTGTTTTACATCCTAGCAGCATCTAAGGTCATATCAGGCACGGGTACCGACTTGTGACAGTGCCCATTCGTGGCGACGTTATAATACTGCCCCACTGGGAGACCAGGACGTCAGCAGCATGGACTGATACCCCACTCAGTTGTTTGTTTGTTATTGTTTTACGTCCTAGCAACATCTAAGGTCATATCAGGACGGGTACCGATTTGTGACAGTGCCCATTCATGGCGACGTTATAATACTGCCCCACTGGGAGACCAGGGGCCATATGCATGGGGCGGTGTTAGCGAGCCAAAACTGGGTTTGGACGGGATTTCTAGTTTAGCGGTGAAAAGTCGCTATGTATGGAGCAGTGTTACGGAAACACCACGAGTTTAAGGTGGGGTACGCTAACACCACCCCATACCAGGTTTAAGGGTGGTGTTAGGTACCGATTAGGCCCAAATCTCTTCAATGCTATCATATTTGACAGAATAACCTGCACAAAAAGTGAAATTTGGTCAAATTGACCCCAAAATCGAAGTGATATTAACGCCGCGGCGATATTCATACTGTCTAATGTAAACAAAACAAATCGCCGCTGCCGCCACAGCTGCCGCCACAGCTGCCGCCACATCGGCGGCAATATATTAGGCCCAAATCTATTCAATGCTCTCATATGTAACAGAATAACATGCCCAAAAAGTGAAATTTGGCCAAATTAAACCCAAAACCCAAGCAATATTAACGCCGCAGCTACATCAGCAGCGATATTCATATTGTTGAATGTCAACAAAACAAATCGCCGCAGCCGCCACTGCCGCATCGGCGGCAATATATCAGGCCCAAATATATTCAATGCTATCATATTTTACAGAATAAGATACTCAAAAAGTGAAATTTGGTCAAATTAACCCCAAGATCGAAGCGATATTAACGCATTCATACTGTCAAATCTAAACGAAACAAATCACCGCTGCCGCCGATATTGTCAAATAGCGGTGCTCGCCGTCAACAGGCTCAGAGGGATTTCCAAAATCTATAAATAACTGCTAGGTTAGCTAACGTCTCCACGCTTTGGACTCGTACATACCCAATGATCTATTTCCCAACACTGGCATTAGCTAACCCGAACGCGGTCCTTAACATTGGAGCCGATAAATAATTCTTCATGCATACGGCCCCAGGACGTCAGCAGCATGACCTGATACCCCACTCAGTCACAGTATCCTGACACTGAGCCAACTAGTCGTTCCCCTATGCTAGTAATGCCAAGCACCTGGCTAGGAAGTGACAAGTATCAATTTTTGAGTCATTGGTTTGACTTGACCAGGGTTCGAACCCACCGACCAATGGGTTTAGACCCCCGATCTCCCAAAACGGGAGACAGACGTCACAAATATAGGCAGGTGCTTCGGTTTTTAAACTTTGATGTTGGTTATGCGGCTTTAAAGGCTTGTAGCACGAGCAAAGCTTTTGTTAGTTTGTTTAACGACACCCCCCCGCCCCCCAACACAAGAAGTAAACATCGGTTATTTCAATGGCACACACAACAAATTATTAGACCAGACACTTCAAGTACAGCATGATTGCAAAATGTCTTTTGATGGATGAGACATGCAAGGAAAAAATACAAGGATTTGTCTTCCGCCATCGTTTCTTCTTCAATCCCTCAATCCCCTTGCATCGACCACCAGGGGGCAGCACGGTGTTATCCGGTTATCCCAGTTATCCCAGTTGGCCCTTCTTCCACCACCACCACGGACGCGATGGCCTAATCGGTAGAGCGCAGGCCTCCCGTGCGGAAGGTCGGGATTTCAATTCCCGGTAGAGTGAAGCCAATGACTTACAAAATTAATACTTGTCGCTTCATAGCCAGGTGCTCAACATTATTAGGATAGGGCAAGGACTGGTTGTCTCAATGTCAGGATAATGTCACTGAGTGGGATATCGAGGTCAAGGTGCTGGCAGCCTGGCCTTGTAGTGGGGCAGCACTATACAAATCGCCATGTGTGCACTGTCACAAGTCGGTACCCGTCCTGATATGACCTTGGATGTTGCTAGGACGTAAAACTATTTTTTTTTAAACACCACCTTCCTCCGCCGACATGGTACTTGGGAGGCTACCTGGGTGGATGTATGTAGGGGTGGCGGGAGGGGGGGGGGGTTATCTATTTGTTCCGTCTGGCTTCAATGCTAAAAAATCAAAACGAATGTTTTCGGTGATCTAATAATAGCCTTCAGCTATGTATACAACACTAATTTTATTGAAATATTGCATGCATAAATATGCCTAGTGATGAAGCATACGGAGAGGCAGCAGCAGCTGAACTGGGGAATGGTGGTTTTCTGTTTTACCGCGAGGTGGCTGGCCTGGAGGAAGCGCCAGTTCATGTCAGTGAGTACTCACGGAACTAATCAGTATGGCTGAGTCGAACATCGGCGGTTCGGAGGCTCCCTGGTGGAAGTATGATTTATTTGTTTGTTGTTGTTTTTACGTCCTAGCAACAACTAAGGTCATATCAGGACAGGTGCCGACTTGTGACAGTGCACACTCATGGTGACTGTATAGTGCTGCCCCACTGCAAAATAAGGACACAGGCACAATGACCTGATATCCCAATCAGTCACATTATCCTGACACTGAGCTAACCAGTCCTTACCCTATCCTATTAATGCTGAGCGCCAGTCTAGGAAGTGACAAGTATCAATTTTAAAGTCATTGGTTTGACTCGACCGGGAAGCGAACTCCCGATCTTCCCGATTAAACTTCATTAAACCACATCGGCAATTGTATTAACAGTGCGCCTCCCAGGTAAGCACAAAGTGAACATTGTGGTTGACTCTGGGAGGGGACAGACAGCTTGAAAAACTTCCATTTATTTCCTGAGATTAAACCTGAAATTACTGACGCTTTGTGTGTGTGTGTTGGGGGGGGGGGTGGATTTGCACCTGACAACCCCCACCCCTGGGACGATATCTTCCCCACCCACCACTCCCACACCCCCAACGACCCTTGTCCTCACTCCCACCCCGACCCCAGCCCACCTCCCACCCCGGGACCATCCCTCCCCATGCCGTCCCTCGGCCCCTCCCGCCCGGGGCCGGGCAGCCTGCTGCCGGTTACGACTCGCCCGGACACGCCGCCCTTCCCTGTGGTTCCCGGTCCAGGCGGTGTGTCGGGCCCGCCCCGACACATGAGTGAAGGACCCTGTCACAATTACCCTTCTGTGTAGCAGATTTGGGGTGGGAGGGAGGGGGTAGGGATGAGGGTCTGGGTGTAGGGTCGGGGGTGTAAATTGAGCATAATTTGATTTTGATGTATAGGTATGATGTATGGATGTATATTATGTATGTATATATATGTATAGATATATATGTGTGTATGTATTTATATCCATTGCATATGGACAATAATGATGGTGATAGCGATAACGATAAGAACAATAATGATGGTGATAGCGATAATGATAACAACAATAATGATGGTGATAGTGATAACGATAACAATAATGATGGTCATAGCGATAACGATAACAACAATAATGATGGTGATAGCGATAACGATAATAACAATAATGATGGTGATAGTGATAACGATAACAATAATGATGGTCATAGCGATAACGATAACAACAATAATGATGGTGATAGCGATAATGATAACAACAATAATGATGGTGATAGTGATAACGATAACAATAATGATGGTCATAGCGATAACGATAACAACAATAATGATGGTGATAATGATGACAACAATAGTGGTGACTATAACTGTGGTGGGCATAGTTGGTTGGTTGTTGGAGTTTTACGTCCTGGCAACATCTAAGGTCATATCATGATGGCTACCGATTTTTGACAGTGCGCACTCATGGTTACTTTATAGTGCTGCCCCACTGGGAAATCAGGCCGCCGCCACCATGACCTAATATCCCCACCCACTCATATTATCCTGACACTGACCTACCAAGTCCTTGCCCTATCCTATTAATACTGAGCGCCAGGCTAGGAAGCGACAAGTATAAATTGTGTACGTCATTGGTTTGACTCAATCGGGAATTGACCTCCACTGGTGCATCACGTGGCTCAGACCTGGTTCACCAACACGTAACCAACTTTGCCGGTTCCCTAACAAATCATCACATAGTATTGCCACACAATGGAAGGACGCAAACCGCAGTCAATTTATTGCAAAAATAATTCACTTGTGTTCAATTGTGTTGTTGTTGTCCATTAGTTGTTTAAGCAGGGGAAATTTCAATCGTGGACGATTGGTCTTCCTCATTCCACTGCTCCTTGCCCTATCCTAATAATGCCGAGTGCCTGGCTAGGAAGCGACAAGTATCAATTTTTAAGTCATTGGTTTGACTCGACCAGGGTTCGAACCCATGACCCCACGATCTACCAAACACGGGAGACGGACGCTCTAACTCATTCGGCCATCCCATATGGTTAATTTCAAAGTTTAATTTAATTTGGTCTGCTCTATTCAATAAATACCACCACGAAATTTATTACATAAAAAAGATTTTAGTCGAGAATTTTGGATAAATCCTTAGTAGCACAGCAATACCTTTAGTGATACCTTAAATGATTTAATCGGCGTTAGTCAGTATAAGAACTGGTCCATATGACGCATTGGTATTGCACACATAAGGAGATTTAATTTAATATAATTGATTTATTATCAGGTGTCTGGCCCGATGAACCCATTCGAATATCTCCAACAACAATTTTTAAAAAGATTAAAAAGAGAATGATATTGATGATTATGGTGATGATGGTAATAATATTAATATGCATATGGCTCTCGAAATTACTAGGTTATGACAAGGACTGGTTGGCACAGTGTCAGGATAATGTGACTGTGTGGGATATCGGGACATGGTGAGGGTGGCCTGGCACTATAAGGTCGCAATGAGTGCGCACTGTTACAAGTCGGTACCTGTCCTGATATGACATTAGGTGTTGCCAGGACGTAAAACTCCAACAACCAACCAACAAGTCGGTACCCATCCTGATATGTCCTTAGATGTTGCCAGGACGTAAAACTCCAACAAGCAACCAACAAGTCGACACCCGTTCTGATATGACCTTAAATGTTGCTAGGACGTAAAACAAAGAACATAAAATTAAGTGGTGGTAATGTGTGTATATGTGTGTGTGTGGGGGGGGGGGGGGTGCGGGGGTGCGGGGGATGCACATGTAACGTTAATGCTATACACAGGGAGGCGGTCACGTGACCGCCCCGTGCAGTGAATGGCCCACCATTAAATACCCCATTATTAAATAGCGCCATTGTCTGACCGCATTACCACAGGTATCGCACCAGGTTGGCCTGGTTGGTTGTTGGAGTTGTACGTCCTTGCAACATCTCAGGTAATATCAGGACGGGTACCGACTTGTGACAGTGCACACTCATGGCAACTTTATAGTGCTGCCCCACTGGGAAATCAGGCTGCCAGCACCATGACCTGATATCCCACTCAGTCACATTATTTGTTGTTGTTGTTGTTGTATTGAGGCTGTGTTTATACTGTCCATGGCATATTCCTGACACTGACCTGACCAGTCCGTGCCCTATCCTAATAATGCCAAGCGCATGGGATAGAAAGTGATAAGTATCAATTTTGAAGTCATTGGTTTGACTCGACCAGGGTTTGAACCCACAAACCCATGTGTTTGGATCCCCCCGACCTCCCAAAACAGGAGGCGGACGCTCAACTCATTCAGCCATCCCGTCTGGTTCACCCCATTATTAAATAACGCCATTGTCTGATCGCATTACCACAGGTATCGCACCAGGTAAGACGTCGGCATTGCGGGATGTCTAGGCGGGGGGGGGAGGGGGGGGGGAGGGCGGGGGGGGGGGGGGGGGGATACATGCTTGTATTACGCTAAATCCAGCCACCGTCGGGAGACAGGTTAAGTCGGGTGGTTTAAGATTAGGGGTTTACGGTTAAGTTCTATTGTCTTAATCTGTAGATGTGGACCTCTCCCCTCTTTTCACTACAATACCCTTGTCGGGAGAAGGTAAACTTGTTTGTACACACATGGGCTGAGGGAAATCAGATATTCATATCCATATTCATATTCTTATTATTACCGTCATTACCATTATCACCATCATCACCACTATCATCATTGTCATTGCTATACCTGTTATAGTTGTAGTCGCCATCATGACTGGCATCACTGTTATCGTCATCACCATCATCATAATCAATATGGTCATTATCATCACCACCACCACCACCATCACCTCCACCATCATCATCATATTTATTACCACCATCATCATCACTACCATCATCATATATATTACCACTATCGACATCACCATAATAATCATCACTGTCATAATCATCATCATCACCACCACCATAATAATCACCATCACAATCATTATCTTCCTTATTATTATGCCCAGTACCCCTGGTCGAGATTTAAAAATGCATACTTGTCGCTTCCTAGCCGGGCACTCGGCATTATTAAGATAGGGGAGGGACTGGTTGGTTCAGTGTCAGGATAATGTGACTGAGTGGGATATCAGGTCATGGTGCTGGTGGCATGATCTCCCAGTGGGGCAACACTATAAAGTCGCCATGAGTGAGCACTGTCGCAAGGCGGTACCCGTCCTGATATGACCTTAGATGTTGCCATGACATAAAACTCCAACAACCAAACAATCATAATGCAGTCTATTAACACAATTAAAACCTAGGCAATCTATCCAGTATTAAATCACGGAGAACACCTTTACAACAATACCGGATTTGTCCCATGCCGATTGATCCGGCAATGATCCCACAAGCCAGTGTGTTCAAATGGGCCGAAGCCAAAGGCCGAGGGCCATTTTAAATCATTCTACAGTCCTACAATGTCCATTATATCACCTAGATGTAAGCATTTCAGTTGACGTTGCACCTGGCCCGCGTTATGTTATTATAATTATATAATCTTATATTTATAACTGCATGTATATAGTCTATTATATTATGTTATATTATATTATATTATAATGTAAAACCAAGGCTGGTCTGTTTGGTTCAGTGTCAGAAAAAGGTAACTGAATGGGATATCGGGTCATGGTGCCAGCAGCATGGTGTCCCAATAGGGACGCACTATAAAGTCGGCATCCCTCTCAGCGCGGTCACAAGTCGATATCGATCCGTATATGACCTTAGATATTGTTAGAACGTGAAACCTTCCAATAAATAAACATCCTCATATAACCTTAAATGTTTCTAGGAGCGTGAAGCCTTCCAATAAATAAACATCCTGATATAACCTTAGATGTTGTTAGGATGTGAAACCTTCCAATAAATAAACATCCTCATATAACCTTAGATGTTGCTAGGAGCGTGAAGCCTTCCAATAAATAAACATCCTGATATAACCTTAGATGTTGTTAGGACATGAAACCTTCCAATAAATAAACATTGTAATATGACCTTAGATGTTGTTAAGACATGAAACCTTCCAATAAATAAACATTGTAATATGACCTTACATGTTGTTAAGATGTGAAACCTTCCAATAAATAAACATCCTGATATAACCTTATATGTTGTTAGGACGTGAAACCTTCCAATAAATAAACATTGTAATATGACCTTAGATGTTGTTAAGACGTGAAACTTCCAATAAATAAACATTCTAATATGACCTTAGATGTTGTTAAAACGTGAAACCTTCCAATAAATAGACAATATTTGAGTCCCCATGAGTCGCGTCGCCTTTTTGCTGGTGGGCGCATGCGTTGTGGTGACCAGACCGATTGGCTTTAATCCACCCTGACATAAATCAAATGACATAACTCAAATTACCCAGCCCGGTGTCGCGGTATATAATTTCCCCCTTCCGATTTTTGTCCACTGGTAATACTAATATTATACACAAACGCCCCTGTCGGTAGGTATTAATATATTTGAATAGAAATGCCGCTGGGATAAATTATAAACACGGGGTTTGTTAGTGGTAATGATGCACTGAACCAAAGACCGCATAATACTAAGACGGCTCACTCAGCCTGTACTGTGTAATCAAAATGATCAAACCCATCACTTGGTGCGCTGGCTGTTCTCTTGGTTAAACAGTTGCTATATTATATGTATAAATGTATATATGAATGTGAAAGATGTGTGATGATGGCGATGCTGATGCTGATGCTGATGATGATGTGTATTTGTTCATAGCAATTTCATATTGATGTGCATTCATACTTACCTATCTCATGTATAATATAATTGTATGTGTTTACATGTGAAACACCAACCAGCAGCCGGGCTGATCAAACCCACCACAAGGTGGCCCTGCAAAATTTACATTTCCATGGGAGAGATAGGGAGTGAGCCGTCTTAGTATTATAGGGTCTTTGACTGAACCTAGCATTAGCCATGAAGTGTTTTGACCAGTGTTAAAGTTTCATAGTCCGAAGAAAACATCAAATTTTCAAAACCAAAATACCTACCTAGATTTTATTCTACATCTCTAACTTAGATACTGGTGCACTTATTAAACATTTGTTGCCAAATAGAAGGAAATACTGAGGCAATTTAATAGAATGTGTTACTGCAGAAGCCTATGGTATCAAAGTTTTGGGATGCTTGCCAACATTAATTTTGCATGGTTGCACTTCAAATATCTCAAAAGTTAGCCATTTAAAATCAATGTTACTTCAAACTAAAAGTAAGGTAAATTATAACCATCAACCTAATGTATTATCTCAGAAAATGTCATAAACTCAACACCATCGCACTCTGCAACTTTCACTGTTACCTTTTAAATCCAGTGTTGACTGTGCACTATTTTGAGTCATGATAACTGTGACATAATGTGCCTAGTATGAGATGAGTGTAGTACAGTGAACTCCCGGTATAACATGAGTGTTGAGTCCATAAAATGTCATCGCGAAAAAAAGCGGGCCGCGCTAAATCTGTGTTCAGTTGATTGAATTACCTTTGAATCCAGTTCTGGCAACATCTAAAGTAATATCAGGATGGGTACCGACTTGTGACAGTGCATGCTCATGGTATCTTAATAGTGCTGCACCACTGGGAGACCAGGCCAGCAGCACTATCACCTGATGTCCCACTCCGTCCTTATCCTGACACTGAGCCAACCAGTCCTTGCCATATCCTATTAATGTTGAGTGCCTGGCTAGGAAGTGACAAGTATCAATTTGTAAGGCATTGGTATGACTCGACCAGGGTTCAAACCCACAAACCCATGGGTTCAGATCCCGCAATCTCCCAAAACAGGAGACGGATGCTCAACTCATTCGGCCATCCCGTCTGGTCGTTCTGCTACAAATAAGGGTGCGATGGCATATGTGTGTCAATTTGTAAGTCATTTGTTTGACTCGACCATGATTTGAACCCGTGGGTTCGAATCTCACGATCTACCAAAACGGGAGACGGACGCTCAACTCATTTGGCCATCCGGTCTGGTGCTTGTTATGAGTATGTGTATGTGCGAGCGTGCATGTGTGTGTGTGTGGACCACATCAGCCCTAGGGGATCTTAACATGTTTTGACGTGTGTGCTGCAACACACTGTGAGATAAGTGATCCTCACTTTGTTTAAAACTGCATAGTCCGATGAAGCATCAAATTTTCAAAACCAAAACAAGTATCTAAATTTGATTCTAGATATCTAACTTAGATACTGGTGCGCTTGTTAAACATTTGTCACCACATAGAAGTGAATACTGAGGCAATTTAATAGAACCTGTTACTGCAGAAACCTATGGTGTCAGAGTTTGCCAAAACTAATTTTGCTTGTTTGCACTTCAAATATATCAAAAGTTAGCTATTTAAAATATAAGGTACTTCAAGTGAAAGTACGGTAGATAATAACGATCACCCTAATGTTTATCTAAGAAAATGACAGAAACTCAAAACCTTTAAGGGCAATAGTGACTTTTCAATTTACTCCCTGACCTGCCTATTCAAAAGCATGTTTTCACCATACCCCTCAGTAATAATAATAATAATGATGATTAATAATTATTAATAATCATTATTATAATCATTATAATAACTGACTTAATGTACGAAAGATAATTCGAATTAATCAATAAATTTGTCTATTTTCCGTCTTATTTTGTTATAGATATAATATAATAATATATGATACATGATGTGTAATGTGGTCTGTGCTACGTTTTTGAGTGATGTGTGGTATATGGTGCTTGATGCGTGTGTAATCTGGGGTGTGTGGTGGTGTATGGTTTGTAATATGTAATGTATAATATATCATATATATATATCATATATATCAAATACATCAAATACACGAAGTCTGTCAAATCTATCAAGTCTATTAAATATATCAAATTAGTCAAATCTATCAAATATATGAAGGTTTTTTCGATATATAAAATATATTATTATTATAATATAATAAAAGACAGTGCATAAAAGGACTTACCGTATATGTCCCAATAGAAAGCATGCTACCCAATAGAAGCACCCCCCCCCCCCACCCCCACCCCCTCTGCATTTTCAAGATTGAAAACACGCACAAATTTACGATCATATTCAGACTGAATGCACATAAAATAAGACAATCCCACTTTATTTCAGAGGCACGACAAAAACAAATCAAAATGTACGATCTTATTCAGACTGAATGCACATAAATTAAGACAATCCCACTTTATTTCAGAAGCACGACAAAAACAAATCCATGAAATTCTTTAACTTTTAATAGACGTGCATCCATGTGTCTGCACTTGCGCAGTGCGCATCTATTGGGACAAATACGTATTCTAATTCATCTCTACTTACATTAACTAAATTATATATATATATATAAGATATACATAGAAGGACTTAGTCTAATTTAGCCCTTCTTACATTAACTCAGTTATATATATATATATATATATATATGTATATATAAGATATACATAGAAGGACTTTTTCTAATTGATATATTCTTACATTAACTCAGTTATATATATTATACATATATAAGATATACATACAAGGACTTATTGTAATTTATCTCTTCTTACATTAACTCAATTATATATTATATATATATATATATATGTGTGTGTGTGTGTGCTGTGTTACAAGCAGGAACATCATGCTCAAAGCGGGATTCGAACCCATAGTTCTCCGTCCGTTCCGCCATGAGTGTCATAATCATCATCCTACTAGCTCGGCTCCCTCGTGCAATCCACACACTCACACCTCAATCAATAGGATACAGCTATAATAGGCCTTGGACCTGTTAGCTGCTCTTAATTAATTGAAATGGAGACAGTTCTTCAGATGTGGTCAATCGTAGCAACTGTCACTGGCTCCAAGATATATGTAATGCTTGACCAGTATGCATCCAGTCGGGACTTGAAGCAGTTCACCGACTCCGCTGCTATGACACTCTCCGGCAGGTCATTCCACAGGTCAACCACCCTAAAGCCGAAAAAGTTGTGTCGCAGGTCCAGTCTGGAGTACCGCTTCCTCAGCTTCAGGGAGTGCCCTCTGGTCCTGGTGTTGGAGTCTCTGATAAGGGGGCCGCCTGTCTTGTAGATACCATGGAGATATTTGAATACTTCAATCATATCCCCCCGGGCCCGTCTGTAGTACATGCTTGGGATCTTCAAATGACGCATACGTTGTTCATAGGGTATTGCATCGAATCCATGTACAAGCTTGTTGCCCTTCTTTGGATCCTCTCAATTGACTCAGCATCCTTCCTGTAGAGTGGTGACCACACAACATTTCGATATTCCAAAAGTGGACGTGCAAGGGATGTGTACAGTCTGCGTACAACATCCTCGTCTAGGTATGTGTACGATCTTCGAATGATAGCCAGTATTGCATTAGCTCTGTTGGCGGCTTCCTGGATGTGGTCGCTGAATGTCAGTTTGTTGTCCACCTTGACACCCAAGTCCTTTTCTATCATTGTTTCGGAGAGCGGAACATTATTCACACCATCGTTCATTACATAGATGTGCTTGCTGTTTTTGCCCCCTAAGTGCATCACTTTGCATTTTGAAGCATTAAACTTCAGCTGCCAATCACTTGACCACTTCTGCATGTTGTTGAGGTCCTTCTGCAAGTCCCGTGAGTCACTACCTTTCTCCATACGGCGGAATACTTTGGTATCGTCAGCAAACATTTGGACCATAGAATGTACAAGCTCTGGTAAGTCATTGATATATATCACAAATAAGACTGGTCCAAGCACGCTGCCCTGAGGTATTCCGCTTTTTACTTATCAAGCAAACACTCAAGTATATATGTATATATATGTATATATATGTATATATATGTATATATATGTATATATATGTATATATATATACATATATAGGTGTACACCTACTTGTGTTTGTGGCATTTCACGTATCGTAAGTCTCATCTGTCTGAGTACAAATATCCAGGTTGTGCACCTCAATTAGGGCCTACACACAGGGAAGGTCCAGCACCATATGCACCCTAGTCGAACAGTGTCGTGGAGAGAGTTATGACAAACGCCATGCCTCGAATGGGACTTCCTAATAATTAGACTAGCTAGATTCTTTAATGCGCATTCAACTACCTACTCAACACTACCTGTATGTGTATATAGCACTTCGACCGGAGAGGTGGTTGCAACTCAATACACACACAAAATATACTAGGGTGCATATGGTGCTGGACCTTCCCTGTGTGTAGGCCCTAATTGAGGTGCACAACCTGGATATTTGTACTCAGACAGATGAGACTTACGATACGTGAAATGCCACAAACACAAGTAGGTGTACACCTATATATGTATATATATATATATACACCTATATATGTATATATATATATATACATATATATATATATATACATATATATACATATATATACATATATATACATATATATACATATATATACATATATATACATATATATACATATATACTTGAGTGTTTGCTTGATAAGTGGCCAAATGGTTGGTTGTTGGAGTTTTACATCCTGGCAACATCTAAGCTCATACTAGGATGGGCACCAACTTGTGATGGTGTGCACTCATGGTGACTTTATAGTGCTGCCCCGCTGGGAGACTAGGCCACCAGCACCATGACCTGATATCGCACTCAGTCACATTATCCTGACACTGAGCCAACCAGTCCTTGCGCTATCCTAAAAATACCGAACGCCTGGCTATGAAGCGACAAGCATGAATTTTTATGTCATTGGTTTGACTCGACCATGGTTCGAACTCACACGGGAGACGGACGCTCAACTCATTCGGCCATCCCGTCTGGTTATAATATAAGTGGGTAGATGCCCAGGTGCATCTGTCTGCCTGCACACGTTGCCAGCACATTGCCGTGGCACGGGATGTTAAATAAATAATCATCTTTATCTATTAATGCTTCTGTGTTTGACAAAGCGACCTATTCCCCCCCCCCTCCCATCTTCATAGACACATTTGTATTATCTCTCTCTGTTCATTATCTTGACGCTCATCATTGACAAGGCGTTGAGGGCGCTTAAGTCGGTGCGCATGCCCATTACTGTCTTCGTGTGTGTGAGGGGGGGGGGGGCGCAATAACACGGTTTACTGACAATAACGACGCATGAGTAGTTGGGTGGTTGTTGGGGTTTTACGTCCTGGCAACATCTAAGGTCATATGAGGACGGGTACAAACTTGTGACAGTGCACACTCATGGCAACTTTATAGTACTGCCCCACTGGGAAATCAGGCTGCCAACTCCATGTCTCGATATCCCACTCAGTCACATTATCATGACGCCGAGCCAACCAGTCCTTGTCCTATCCTAATAATGCCGAGTGCCTGGTGAGGAAGCGACAAGTATCAATTTTAAAGTCATTGGTTTGAGTCATTGGAACCGAACTCCCGACCTTCCACACGCGAGGCCCACGCTCTACCAATTAAGCCACCGCGCCCGGTACGGATGAGTAATTTTAGTATACTGTAACGTCCATACACATGTTTTTTTATTTTATTTATTTTAATTTCATGGGTTTTTTTATTGGTGGAGGAAGCGGTAGGTTGTCATAGTTCTAACTATTTCTCCTTATTGAAGTAAGTAAATACATGTGTTTATGGCCTCGTATTCCTGTTCGGGAGTCTTAATGTCAGTTCCGAATCGTGCCCGGCGGGAAGCGTTCGCGGGTGCGCGCGCAGGTCGGCAGCCCCGAGTACCGAGTGTGCAGAGCGCGGTGTGAATGCGGTGTGAATGCCACAGTGCCACGACCGGCTGGTACCCAGCGGTGTGAACGCGCCGCAAGGTGCGACTGATGGCCCGGCCCGTAAGGAGCTCTCCTACCGGTGTTGTTAGCACCCCCCACCCCCACCCCTCACCGCACACCTCCCACACGAACAGCCCAACAGGCTCCAACAACGACGTACCGACAAGGCGTTTGTATGGAGGGGTGGGTGGGGGCGGGGGGTGGGGTGGGTGGGAGGGGCGGACGGGAACCAGCGCGCGACCAATCAAAGGGTGTGGTTAGTGAGGCGGAACAAGGCCTTATATACTCCGGAGGTCAATGAGGCAGGCAGACACTCGGCGCACTGACACAGTTTCGAACACTTTGGAACACTTTGCAACTACCCTACACTGTACACCACCACCACCACCACCACCACCACCAAAGAAACAGCACGTGGTGGTATTTTATTTATAGCGGTCATTTGGAGTACTTTGGCACGCAGCATTGCTCATACCGTTCTGCGCATGCCCAATTGGTAGCCGCCGCCAATAAGGAACTGGAGGACTGACTAATCGATCACTATTTGAACACACACCCTGTTGCGCGTAGGAAGTTATAAGGGACTACTAACGCGGCTACTTGTATAACATACTGAGTGCGCCCGGTGACATTTTTTTGTCTCTACTCTACTTTATTCCACACCTTCCTTCCAACATTATCATCATGCTGCTCGCCATGGCCAACCCGGGAGGAATCCAGACCAAAGACACCACCTACACCAAGATCTTCGTCGGCGGTTTACCTTACCACACCACCAACGAAACACTGGAGGAGTTCTTCAAGCAGTTCGGCGACATCGAGGAAGCCGTCGTCATCAATGACCGACAGACGGGCAAGAGCAAAGGCTACGGCTTCGTCACGATGGCGGACCGGGCTTCGGCTGACCGGGCCTGCGAGGAGCCGAACCCGGTGATCGACGGGCGTAAGGCCAACGTGAACCTCGCCTACTTGGGAGCCAAGCCGCGCATGCCGCAGACCCTCCCGCAGGTTCCCGGCTACCCGGCCTCCTTCCTACAGAGCCAGTACGGTCTGCAGCAGTTTGCAGCTTACCCGGGTGCCGCCTATATGGCTGCCGCCGGCATGGTCGGGGTCGGCATCGGTGGGTCCTTGCCCGGGGCCGGCTCGCACGCGCCCTCCCATCAGTCGCACTCGCACTCGCAGCAGCCGGGCCAGGGATCGCCGACAACAGCGGCGCTTCAACTCGCCCTCGAGTATCCGTTCGGGTACCAGCAGGCAGCGGCTGCCAGTCAGTACGCGCTGCCGGGGTACGAGCATGCGCAGCCGGCGTACGCCCCCTACGGAGTGGCGACCAACTACTTCGCCGGCACGGCCTACTCGTACGCGGCTCTCCCTCCGCACGTCGCCGGCCACCTCTCGGCGCAGCTACAGCAACACCAGCAGCTCACCGAGCGCTCCCAGCTGAGTTAGGACCCACCCGGCGTGTCTCTTCTTGACTTTGAGTGGTGATCACTTGCGTGCATCTTCTTTTGCTCTTCTCCATTTAAAACAAAGCAAACAAATATATATATTCTGCAGCAACAACAGCGCACTGAGCGCTCCCCAGCTGAGTTAGACCCCACCCGGCGTGTCTCTTCTTGACTTGAGTGGTGATCACCTGCGTGTATCTTCTTTGCTCTCTCCCATTTAAAACAAAGCACAAATATTTTGTGTGTGCCTCTCATCACTATATCTTTTGTCAGTACACCGCGGCCACGCCTCCTTAATCAGGCAATTGATGGAAATCTGACAATTATTAATGTCACCAATTCATTTGGCTGGCTGGGCGAGACTCGCTGTCGGGTTATCGAGGTGTGACGGTACGCTTTTGGGGGGGGGGGGGGGGGGGTCTACTAAGCAATAGTGACTGTTCTTTATATTTGTCTTTATCCCGGTCCTCTCCCCTTTGTGTCCTATATATATATGTATATATATATATATATATATATATATATGTATATATATATATGTATATATATATGTATATATATATGTATATATATATATATGTATATATATATGTGTATATATATGTGTATATATGTATATATGTGTATATATATGTATATATATGTACATATATATGTATATATATACATATATATATATATATATATATATATATATATATATATGTATATATATATGTATATATGTGTTTTAGTTTTTTGATGGGCACACTAATTGTATATACATACCCTTTCCATTCCGTCCACGACTGGCAGGATGCCAGTAGGTGATATACCATAATTGTCTCTGTGATGGTGTGAGTGTGCCGAGGGTCTCAGTACTTCTCTCCAATATCCGTCCATGTTTTCTGTCCACGTGTGGTCGAGCTTCACGTTGGCTGACCTATATTTATTCCAAAGTATTATATATATATATCATAGTTTTACGTACCTGTAATGGATGGATCCCTTCTGTCTACATTACTCCATATAGCAATTATATATATAATATATTTACGCATTATTTGTAATATAACTTTATTAGCATTTATATAATGCTATTCCGTCCAATAAGGCAATTAAAATTATATACTCTCCCAATATTTATTTGAGAATAGATTTTAGCTTGTTACTTAGGAAACCCTACTCCAGCCCAGGAAAAATCTTCACATTTCGAAATACACTGCATAGTGTATATTAATAGGTGTATGAGAATTCAATATATAGAAAGACATTGTATTATTAGTAGTGGACATCTATTATAAGATGTTGAAAGAATTAGGTATTTAATTTCGAGTAGGGTTTTTCCGCTGTACATATTCGACTGTATGTGTGCATATGCATATGTGTGTGTAAATGCATATATATATATATATATATACATATACACACATATACATGTATATTTATCTATTTCCCATGTGTAGCTTAGGCAATGGAATGTCCATTTCGTAATGGTCAGTCCCTTGTGTCTAGTCTTATTCACTGGAGATGGGCGACTGATCGCTATTTAATCGGACATCTGCGTAGATTAATGCTGTAGGTTATTTAATTGGGTGGGGGGGGGGGGCGTATTTTGACGACACTGGTTTGAACTGTACATTGCCGAAAATCGGCGGTTATATACGCACGTTACCGTTGTTATTATAATGATAGATATCTACTGCATAGAGCTAACTAGTTGTAGCCAAATATTTATAGCACAAAAGTTTCATTATTCAGGACGGGTGTATGGGACTGGTGGCCATGGTGTATGGGCGTGCCAATATCCATGAACTTATAATGGATTCAATTGGACACTGGTAGGGAGACTGGGTAAGATGACTGTGTGTTTTACCAAACATTCCATCACCATTTTAATTAATTTCTAGTGTTATGCATGTGCTTAACATGATCACTGTGAATATATATATATATACTATATGCATACATATAATAAATATACATGTATATATATTGATACAATATATGTGTACATATTTACATGTGTAAAAATTCCATATGTATTTATATCTACATATATATAATAATTAATATATCTACTTATATATGTGTTATTTGCATAAGTTATATATATATATATATATTGATACAAGTGATTCAAAACGTGATGCCTTGTGTTTTACTGAAGATTCAGATGAGTGGAACTTTGACTGATAATGTGTGTTGAATTGTCAGTGGAGCGTGGCCTAACATTATAGCGTTATGAGTGGGTCTGCTGCAGTCACGGTCCAGCGCATCCCACTATGGGGCAAAGGGCGACAAGAAAAGCCGGAACAGGTTGTACAAATTCACACGCTGTCTTTTGTTGGTACCATAATGATTTTAATTTGTTGGGGGTTAAATTCTTATTCCTTATTCTCATTATTTCCCCCCTGAAGTATTCACAACAAAAATACGGTCTATGCAAATAAGGTGCTTCATAGTGTGGAGTGGGCTAATTTAATTAATTTAGTCATGTCGAAAAGACAAAGATGGCGTGAAGTTTTGGTTGGTTTTTGTTTTGTCGTAATGCTGTGAAGAACAAAGTAATAATAAGACGGTAGTTTGTACGTGTGTGTGTGTGTGTGCGTGCGCTGACTTGATTGTCAACAGCAAGCACCGCCAACACTGGGTGCGGTGTGTTATCAACCAATCAAGCTCCGCCACCCTCGTTCTGCGCAACTTCCGGTGTCGTGTGACGATTGCGCATGCGCTTTGTGTGCCGGGACGAGCATGGCCGCGTGAAGCTTAGATCTCAACCTGACTGTAGTATCATAGCAACAATGACGATAAATAATAACTATACTACTTCCAGCCAAGTGCCACTGTAGATGATTATGAACAGGTGCCACAGGTTTGCCACCTAAACCTGTTTGTACGCCTTGTTCCCATATGCCCCAAGAACTGAATATATGTGGGCAAGACACACGCTGGACTATCAAGGACACACCTTACAATGCCTCTGCAAATATCACCAAACATGGCGGAGGTTTTGAGAATTTGTCTTAAGGAGGCATGTGAATACTTCTACTGACCTCCTTATTTCACCTTTTTAATGAGAAATGTCAACTGATTTTATCTCAAGCAATTTACTGATGCGAAATTCATTGATGCAAAACAACCATTATGTATTTATTTATTTATGTATTTATTTATTTATCTATGAATGTATGACATAATGACGCACATGCCATATTTATAGACCGATTTATATGTGCTTGTTTGTGCATCCCACCTATGCCGTAGAATAATTATGTATTAGTATATTATAAAGCACAATGCATCAAGTAGACCTGCTACACGTCATTATATATATACGATATATACTATATCCAACCATCGCTATGAATAAACAAATTCAAAGCCAATTCAACGTATTGAAATTGCTATTATTTGTATGAATTATTTCTTCCCCCACCACCCACCACCCCGACACTCCCCTCCTCAATGGATTGGTTTGCCTTTGGATTTCCTCATACCAGCCTGAACCGACATCTCACCGCTCTTTGAATATGTCTGCACATTTTTCTGCGCGATTGCTTGTGTTTTCGCGCTTCTCCGATTTAATTATTTTGTCAAAATGAGAAATTATGAATATGCACTTTTGGTGGATGGGGAGTAATGATTTATTGCTTCCCCTAATCATTGTTTTCCCTAATCATTTATTGTTTCCCTAATCATTTATTGTTTTCCCTAATCATTGTTTTCCCTAATCATTTATTGTTTTCCCTAATCACTGTTTTCCCTAATCATTGTTTTCCCTAATCATTGTTTTCCCTAATCATTGTTTTCCTAACCATTTATTGCTTTCCCTAATCATTGTTTTCCCTAATAATTTATTGTTTTCCCTAATCATTGTTTTCCCTAATCATTTATTGTTTTCCCTAATCTTTCATTGTCCTACTCCCCAACAGTCTTTAAAGTTATGGATATATACTTGCATTTAAGTCTAATACTAGTAATAGTACTAATAATAATAGCAAGAGGCTACTGCCAATGCATTATAGTATAATGCCTTAGCAGTAGCTATACTATGCTGTAATGCCTTAGCAGTAATGTCTTGCTCATATAGATTGTTGGTTGTTGGTGACTTTATAGTGCTGCCCCACTGGGAGACCATGCCACCAGCACCATGACCGGATATCCCACTCAGTCACGTTATCCTGGCACTGAGCCAACGAACCCTTGCCCTATCTAATAATGCTGAGCGCCTGGCTAGGAACCGACAAGCATGAATTCTTAAGTTGGTTTGACTCGACCAGGCTTCGCACCTTTGGGTTCCAATCCCATGATCTACCAAAACGAGAGATGGACGCTCAACTCATTCGCCGTCTTGCTCATATATAATACACACCTATGTACAGGTACCAGACCAAATATCCAGCAAGCTTTGGACCGGAAGTGCCCCGGGTTTTTATAGAGACAGCATAAATATATACTTGAAATGTGAAGTAAACCAGTAAATAACTAAATTGTATTTAACAGATGCAGGGTCTGTTTGATGTTCATCAATCCACTATAATGTACATATAAAAATTAAACACACACAAAGTAAAGAACACAGTTATTAATCAGACGAAGGTACGAATTAATACACTTCAACAGCAGAGCATGCTTAATTTCCAGCAATCAACTTTGAAAAAGTATAGAAGGAAACTATCAGATTTGTTTTATTTTCAGTTATTTAGGCTTACTGGGCGTCTCTGTCTCCATTATACACATGCAGTTCTGACGTGCGCATACCATTTCCATTTGTTGCTTGTTATTGTGAATATGGCTTTTGCTGCCGACTCGGCGTTAAGCAACCTTCAATCAATCAATCAAACTCATTTGGCTAAATAATAACACTTTTTTTTTCTATCAAGTGAAAATTAAATGACCATTTTCGAAGAATATTAGCTTTATATTTCTCGCTTTCTTCTCCAGCCAAATTCACACCAAAGAAATGATGCAATTTTCTAAATGTCAGGCCTCTTATTGGTGGAGTATGACTGAATATACTAATATATGTTGTACAGTGTAATATGGTATGTGCCATGTATGCTGGTATATATTATACATTTCAAGTTGATTTGTTTTTTTATTAAAGATTTATACTCCCTGTCATGGATAAGTCTGAATAGTCTTATATTCACCATTAGACAGTTGGTCAATAGAAAGCCCGACCCAAGGGATTTCTAACATCCCAAACCACATAGACGTGGTATGAGAGCAACGGGCCTTTGATAACACTTAAGTTATACACAGTTCAATATTTTTTTGATATATATGAAAAGCGCAGAACTAGTTTTTTTCAATTTATATTTTTATTACATTCGTTATCCAGGTAGCACTCTTACAACACAAACACAGGGTTAATTCAACACTCTTAGCATGTTTAGTGCCCTCTTCCGTATCCTACTAATGCCGACCGTCCAGTGAAGAAGTACCGATAAATAGGAATTCAGTCATTGGTTTGACTCGGCCAGGGTTTGAACCCCGCGGGTTCGAATTCCACGACCTGTCACATGGAAAGCGGATGCTCAACTCATTCGACCATCCTCTTTGGTTAATTCTTTAGATTAATTTGGGGTTTTGTGTCCTAGCAATATCAGAGGACATATTTAGCTGAGTAGCGAGCCCACTTGTTGTGGCTTTATAGTGCTGCCCCACTCAGATATAGGGCCACTTGTACGATGACGCCATTCGGTCAGATTATCCTTTGACTGAGCTAAACCCTGGTCGAGTCAAACCGATGACATAAAAGGTGATATGTTGCACGCTCAGCATTATTAGGATAGGGCAAGAACTGGTTGGCCCAGTGTCAGGATACCAGGTCATGGTGCTGGCGGCAGTACTATAAAGTCGCCATGAATGATTAATCACTTTGAAAATGTAGGTCATGTGGTTTATACCTACCTCTCCCACAGATGGTCTATAATTAATGCGCACCTGTTTCTGGTACTTTATTCATGTGGTTTGTTCAAGCGTGTCTGAATACTTATTCAAGGTGAACTGCCTCAGTTATGGTTGGTTGTTGGAATTTCAAGTCCTGGCAACATCTAAGGTCATATCAGGATGGGTACCGACTTGTGAGAGTGTGCACTCATGGTGACTTTGAGCGGGACGTAGTTCAGGTGGTAGAGTGTCCACCTGTGAAGGTATCAGACATCTTATCGAGCCTTCTCAGTGGACACCTTTGCAGGTTGGGCTATTTTCCATTCCAACCCAGTGATCTACAATTGGATCATCAAAGGTTGTTGTATGGGCCGTCCTGTCTGTGAGAAAGTGCATATGAAACACACTTTGCTGCTTATGTGAAAGAGTAGCCTACGTGGCGGCATCGGGTTTCCTGCAAAGAAATATGTCAGAATGACCATATGTTTGACATGTGCTCTAGAGGCGTCGTTAAATAAAACAAACTTTCATGGTGACTTTATAATGCTGTCCCACTGGGAAATCAGGCCACTAGCACCATGACCCAATATCCCACTCACTCACATTATCCTGACACTTAGCTAACCAGTCCTGTCCCTATCCTATTAATGCTGAGCGCCAAGCTAGGAAGCGACAAGTATCAATTTGATAAGTCATTGATGCGCGAAAAGGAAGAAAGCAAGGCGGAGGTGGAAAAAAAAGGCGTTTATTGGGACGCCTCGGGAAAGAACATCATACAGGGAGGGCTCGGGAAGAGCACAAATCAAGTACAGACATGAGGAGCACACATCAATCAGCAAACAGAGGAGCTCATGAGGAGCAGAGGTAATGGAGAAATCTACAGGGTAAAAGGGAGGGGGCTCAGGAGGAGCAACCAGGGAGTAAATATACAGGGGCCCTTAGGGGTCAGAGTCTGGTAGTGAGTCAAGTGAGGGGCGCCGAGGAGCCCTCCACCAGCTGGGAAAGAGAAAGGGTAAGAGATAGTTTGGTGGGTGGGTGGAGGAAAAATGGCAGAACGGCTAGGAGGCTGGAGGGCGAGTGACTGAGGGAGGCCGGCGGGCGGCCTTATAAGGGAGGGCGATGGCAGGTGAGGTGTGAAAGCAGCAGGGCCGGGGGAGGGCGATGGAAAGGTGAGGAGCGGGCGTCGGGGGAGGCGTGAATGCTGCGCGACTGCCCGGGGTGGGGGAGGGTCTCTTCCTCTCCACGCATCAAACGCAATGCTTGCATTACGACCGATGCGCGAAAAGGAAGAAAGCAAGGCGGAGGTGGAAAAACAAGGCGTTTATTGGGAGGCCTCGGGAAAGAACATCATACAGGGAGGGCTCGGGAAGAGCTCAAATCAAGTACAGACATGAGGAGCACACATCAATCAGCAATCAGAGGAGCTCATGAGGAGCAGAGGTAATGGAGAAATCTACAGGGTAAAAGGGAGGGGGCTCAGGAGGAGCAACCAGGGAGTAAATATACAGGGGCCCTTAGGGGGCAGAGTCAGAGTCTGGTAGTGAGTCAAGTGAGGGGCGCCGAGGAGCCCTCCACCAAGGCGGAGGAGAGGGCTCGAGGCGCGCCCGAGGGGGCGAGGTGGGGCACGTAGGAGTGCACTGCCCCCAATGTCCAGGTGCCCTGCGCCATGATGTCCGCGAGGGACGCCCCGGCGCGCTGGCATGCTTGCGCGGCACCTCGGCGGAGACTGTGGAGGGGGAAGGCATCCGGGGCCGGCACCCCTTGGGCCTGCAGGGCGCCTCGCAGGAGTGCGGTGAGGGAGCGCGGGTCAAGGGGACGGCCAGAGGGCATGATGAAGGCCGGCGCGTCCGGGGGTGCGGGGCACTGAGCGAGGGCATTCTCCCAGGCCGAGACGGGGCAGAGGGCAGAGCCCGGGGTGGCAGGCACGAAGAGCGCGACCGCGCCCGAGGGGCCGGAGATGGTCTTCGAGCTCCTGATGATGAGGCGGAGGCCCCCGGGCGCGGGGCGGACGTCAGCGCGGGTGAGGGTGTGGGGGCCGCCCCACCCCTCGGGGCTCGGGGCCAGGAGGTTGGACTGCCGGAGCATCCCGAAGTACCCGAGGAGGAGGGCGGCACGAGGGAGGCGGGGCACGCTCGCGTGAGGTGGGTGATGGCGAGAGCGAGCTGATGCGGCGTGAGGGGAGGGGCCTGGCGCGGGACGTGCGTGGAGGTGCGCTCCCCCCCCCCCCTCCCCCCCGACAGACATCCTTGGGGAGGCGGGCGTCGAAGCCCGAGGTGAGGCCCCCCGTGCCCTCCACCCAGGACCGGGCCCCCGAGACGGCGTTTTTGACGGACGCCGGGGCCAGACAATGGCTGAAGAGGACTGCGGTGAAGGCGGCTACGTTGAAGGCTGAGGGCGCGAGGGGGTCCTCGCCTCGGGAAACTGCGTACGTCACGAAGTCCTCGGCCTGGCGACGGCAGTTCCTCCAGGTCGTGGGGGCGAGGGCTGCGAGGCGGGGGCGAGCGACGTCGGCAACTTCCGCAGGGGGGAAACCTATAGGCCGGGATAGAAGGGGAAGGCATCGTGAGTGGCCTGGGCGAGCTCGTCGAGGGTGAGCGCCGAGGTGGGAGGGGGGTTGGGGGGGGAGGGGGAGGAGGTGCGGCGGGGGCGGGAGAGGGGGGCAGCAAAGTCGTGAGGGGTGGGGGAGGGGGAGGGGAGGGGGGGGTAATTGGGGGGCAGGGGTCGGGGGGGAGAGGAAGGCGGTGTCGCCGGGGCTGAGGTGGACGTCAGGGTCGAGGGTGTTGGTGAGCAGCTGGTGCTGGGAGGCGTTGAGAGCCTTAAGGGTGGGGTGAGGGTCCCCGGCTGAGGAGATGGTGCTGACAGGGTCGGCGCCGAGGCGGTGGTCGGGCCGCGCCTCGGGGGAGCTGAGGGTGCTCCGGTGGGTGTCCGGCTGGGGGCCGGGGGCGGTAGCAGGGGGCCTGGCTGGCGTGCTGGTGGTCATGGCGGCTTTTGCAGGATCAGTGGGCCGGTTAAGGGCCTCCGGGCCGGCCGGGAGGTACCGGCTTACTGAAAATCCGCCGAGGTGGCGGACGTGCGCGCTTTGCCATGCACACGTCCTCACTGTGCATGGTGAGGACTTTGCGTACATTGGCGCAGTACGCGCACGTGTGGCGCTGCCTGGTGGCCCCTTGGCCGTGGACCTCCCCCGGGGTGGCTTGGGTGCACGAGGTGGGGTCCCTGTTCCATGCGTTGCAGGGTGCGCCGTGGAGGTCCCTGCTATAGGGGACCCGGGTGTCGACCTGGGTGCGGGGCTGGGGCCGGGGTCTGGCTGGGTCTGCGGGGCGGGCGGTTGTGTTGGCTGCTTGGTGGGCGGGCATGGTGAGGGATTCGACCCTCAGGAGGTTGAGGCAACCGACTCGTGCCACCCGTGGGGGAGCCTCCCGTCCGCTATCCAGGTAAATACCGTCTCGGAATAACGGCGGACGGTCGGCCACGGGTAGACGAGGTTGTCCCTCAATACGGTGAGGTGGTGGTGGTGTAGGCCCTGGATGGAGTGGGTGGGGAAGTTTGGGTGGTCGATCAGGGTGAGGAGGGCGAGGCTATACTCGTCCTTACTCGCCTCGCCCCTCTTCACCGGCTTCCTCTCGGGCCCCCTCTCCACCAGGTCTGAGGGGAAGATATAGTCAGACGGTGGTATACCTTGCCGCCTCACGGAGTGCCGCGCCTCGGCGGAGGCCAAGATCTCGCGGACTGCGTCGGCTGTGGATGCTGGGGTGTGCTCGATCGGCTCCTCGAAGTATGCAGGCGGGGGCGGCGAGGTGGCCATACCGCTCGTATTGATGGTGTACTGCCCCGTCCCGAGTCGCTTGAGGTGGCGGCGGGGGCCGGGTCCCGCCCGGGGTGCGCGCCCGAGGTGCCGGGGCGGGCGCTGCGGTGTAGGCGGCCTGGTGCCTCGGTGCAGGTGAAGGCGTCTCCGGCGGGGCTCGGTATCCCCCCGACTCCAGGGCGTCCATGCAGGCGGTAGTCTGGCGCTGGAGGGTCTCGAGGCGCTGGAGGGCCTCGAGGATCGCCGTCGTGTCGGCGCCCGAGGTGCGTGCCGAGGGAGACGCCGGGGCCGAAGAGGGTGAGGCGCCCCGCGGCGAGCCCGGGGAGGGTCCCGGCGTGCCCAGGGCGGTTGCCCAGGAGCCCTTGCGGCCCTTCCCCTTTCCATGTCCTGGCATGCTTGGAGCGGCCTGAGGAGTTGCAGCGGTCCGAGGTGGAGTCGGCGTGGTGAAGAGCCAAAGAAGGAAAATGGCAGAGCGGCTAGGAGGCTGGAGGGCGAGTGACTGAGGGAGGCCGGCGGGCGGCCTTATAAGGGAGGGCCGGAGGGCGATGGCAGGTGAGGTGTGAAAGCAGCAGGGCCGGGGGAGGGCGAGGGAGAGGTGAGGAGCGGGCGTCGGGGGAGGCGTGAATGCTGCGCGACAGCCCGGGGCGGGGGAGGGTCTCTTCCTCTCCACGCATCAAACGCAATGCTCGCATTACGACCGATTTGACTCGACCAGGAATCGAGCTCCCAATCTTCCGCACGGGAGGCTTGCGTTGTACTGATTCGGCTGCCGCGTCCGGTGGGTCAGTGGCGTAGCTAGGGGGAGTGTGTGTTTGGGGAGGGGGGGGGGGCCTACCTCTCCACCTGAGCACATTCTTCAAACGTGCTGCGTTTTCAACAACAAAAATTAACTCTTTATTTCCACTGTGCAATAATATAAAGGTTATTTCTAATCCAAAACTATTACTAAGACAAAATGCAAAAGGCTCGAATCAAATTGGACTCGTGCTTCCCATCAGTGAAAACAAAGTTTTAACACACTTATCTGTTATGGGAAGGGTAAATAGGTTCATCACACACACACAAATAATAACAAGCATGTACTTCCTTGTGCGTTGATGTTAAATACAAGATAAAAGGTCAAATGAATTAAAAATTATTGGATACGCGTTATGTGCTCTCCACCTCAAACTTTAGAAACTGGCTGCACCTCAGGTGTTGGGTGGTGGTGGAGGAAGGAGGAGGGGAGCGGGTCACGTTTCATGCTTGTAACAAACACACAAAACTGCTTAACTTGACTGTGAGAACCAGCCAATAACTGGATAGGAAGTAAGAACCAAGATCCATACATTCATCGCAAATGGCTCAGTAGCTAAGCTCTAATGCCATGAAGATTATGTTGTCCTGATCCTCTCAGACCACTAAAGCGCTTTAATTTGAGACATGGGAGCCCTGGTGTACCCATTATTTCACCACCTTCATCTAATTTAAATCGGAGATGGTGGCTGAATCGCTAAGAGCACTGACTAGCTTCCAATGCACGAGCTTCAAACTCTGATCGAGTCAAACAAATGACTTACCAAATTTATACTTGTCACTACCTGGTGTAGCACCTTGCATTAATACTAATAGGATATGGCAAGGTCTGTTTTTTTGTGGGTTTTTTATTGGTGATGGGTGTATTTATGCTGCCAATAACGGTTAAGTCTAATGACTTGTTTTCGCCGCTAGACAGTAATAGTCTTGTGGCTCCCCTTCTTGTTATCACTTTCAGTTGTTGTGTAGCTAACTACTGCATGCATTCTTTCTCTGTTTGTAAGCATTCTCCCACATCACCCAAACCTCTGTGAGCTTTTTCGTTCTACATTGGATAATTGTTTCATTCCCAATAGTTAATTTCTCTGAATGTCTTCACCTTGCTGTGTTGGTGGTCATTAGGTTTTGATTTGAAGTTTAAAGTTTACTTTTTGTATGTAAAACTTTGCTTGAATAATCGGTGTATTTTCTATTTATTTATCTATCTTTCTTTTTCTTTTGTAATTCATTTTATATGTTGTTGTCATTAGTCTAACAGTGCATTTGGCTCTCTTTTGATTAATGTTTTATATGTTTCTATTATCTCTGTACTTTTTTCTTCTACTCCCAGTGTATTCCATTCCCTTGCCTTCATGTACACGGTACTCCTCTCATATGATATGTTTTTGGCTCTGTTTCTTATCAGTCTGGGGCCATCACTACCTTTTGTTACCTTTTTTGTTATATGCACCCTCCGAGGCTTCCTTGTCTCCCTGAATGCTGCTATTTGGAGATGTGCTTTTCTCCTGTCATTTAGTGTGTTGACTCTTGCTTTCCTATGGAGATCATCAGTTGGGTGTCTATGTTCCACCTTCAGACATATCTTAAGTGCTCTATTTTGTAGTCTTTGTAGTTTATCCAACATATTTTTGTTACCCCCCCCATATATATTACATCACCATAGTCAAAGTATGGTAGTATCATACCTTTATAGATTTTAATAGCCATATTTGTAGTTAGGTATTTTCTGGTATTCGCTAATATCCAGATTTTGTGGTTTGCCTTCTTGATAAGTTCTTTTATGTTATCATTGTAGTTTAGTTTCCTATCAAGATTCATCCCTAGATATCTGTAGTTGGTCTGATAATCAAGAACTTCTCCTCCCAAAATTATTGGCTCCTCATTGCCATAGTTGATTTCCCCCCTGGCAAACACTAGGACCTTCGACTTCTTGTGGTTTATGGAAGTCTTGTTGGAGTTACACCAGTTATCTAAAGATACTAGTTTCGCATTTAGCTTATCTCTGTTCTCTTTTCTGCTATTGCTTGTTGTGTATATCATGGTGTCATCAGCATATAGTTGGAATTTGATTCCCTCTGAGGACTTCTCCAGATCATTGATGTAAATGAAGTGGGCCTAATACTGAACCTTGAGGGACTCCACAGGTTACCTGTATACTTTCTGATGTTTTGCCATTTACTTTTGTTCTCTGACTTCTCTCACTGATGTAATTCTTTATCCAGTCTAGTGTTCTCCCTCTTATTCCTACTCTTTCTAGGTTTTTTATCAGTATGACATGATTCACTGTATCGAATGCCTTGCTAAAATCTTTGAATGTGGCAGTTGTCTGTTCACTTTCATTCATACCTCTCAGTATGTCATTTGTTAGATTGGATATAGTTTTTGTTGTGGAGAATCCCTTTCTGAACCCTCCCTGTTTGTCATTTAGTTTTTTCTCACTATCTAGATGTTTCATGATGTGCTTGTACATTAATTTCTCTATCAGCTTGCCTGGCAGAGGTAGGAGTGATATGGGGCGGTAGTTGCCCATGTCCCCTTTAACTTTAGCTCATTATCAGAACGGTTGTTGTTGTTGTTGAAGATTTATACTGCCTATCATGGATAAGCCTGAATAGGCTTGTTTTCACCATTAGACAGTTTGTCGATAGAAAGCCCGAGCCTACACTTTTACCGACCCAAGGGATTTTTAACCTCCCACACCACATAGACACGGTATGAGAGCAACTGGCCTTTGATGTCGCTGTAAGTTATACACAGCGGTGGAAATCGAAATTGGCAGAGATGGGGGCATGGGGAATCGAACCGCCGACCCTCAGATTAGGAGTCTGACCTAGAAAAAAGTCAGACACTCTAACCACTCCGCCACAGAGAACACCACTGTTGAGTGGGATATCGAGTCATGGTGCTGACAGCTTGGTTTCCCAATGGGGAAGCACTATAATCACCATTAGCATGAACTGTGACAAGTATGTAATCCATCCTGATATGATCTTAGATCTTTTTAGGATATAAACCCCAAAACAATCTCAATAAATCAATGTAGAAATTCAAGTATAATATTAGCAAGCCTTCATGTTTAATCAATATCATGTCATCCTACCATGGGGACCAGGCGGGATGGCCGAATGAGTTGAGCGTCCGTCTCCCATTTTAGTAGATCGTGGAATTCGAACCCATGGTTTCGAACCATCGTCGAATCAAACCAATGACTTCAAAATTTATACTTGTCACTTCCTAGCCAGGCGCTTGGCATTATTAGGATAGGGCAAGGTCTGGTTTGGCTCTGCATCAGGATAATGTGACTGAGTGGGATATCAGGTCATGGTGCTGGCGTCCTGGTCTCCCAGTGGGGCAGCACTGTGTAGTCACCATGAGTGTGCACTGTCACAAGTCAGTACCCATTCTGATATGACTAGATGTTTCCAGGACGTAAAACTCCAACAACCAAGCAACCAACCAACCAACCAACCAATGGGAAACCGACACTAAAACGAGTTGTTTTCTGTTCCAACCAGTGGTCCACAACTTATTCATCAAAGGCTTTGGTATCTGCTGTCCTGTCTGTCGGAAAGTGCATATTAAAAGACCGCTTGCTGCTTATCGGAAAGAGTAGCCTATGTGGCGGCACTGGGTTTCCTTCAAAGAAATATGTCAGAATGATCATATGTTTGACGTCCAATTGCCAATGATAAAAATCAATGTGCTCTAGAGGCATCATTAAATAAAACAAACTTTCTAACGAGTTGTTCACTCCACACAATGGTTCTGCTCCTTGTTGCTGTACCCTTGTCATCCTTGAGAATTTGGTTGATTGGTTTGGGAGTTTTACGTCCTGGCAACATCTAAGGTCATCTCAGGACGGTTACCGACTTGTGACAGTGTGCACTCATGCTGACTTTATAGTGCTGCCCCATTGGGAAATCAGGCTGCTAGCACCATGACCCAATATCCCACTCAGTCACATTATCCTGACACTGAGATAACCCATTAATGCCAAGTGCCAGGCTAGGAAGCGAGAAGTATCAATTGATTGGTTTGACTTGACCGGGAACTGAACTCCCAATCTCCCGCACGCGAGGCTGGCGCTCTACCGATTTGGCCACCGCATCCGATTTCAGAATTTGTGACTGCCTTGCAATGTAGTCAGTCCCCTTTGTGGAATTGAATCTATTAAGAACAAAAAATATTCTCCAGGATAAAATATTGACAGAAAAATAGCCCCACACAAAAATACAACAACAAACACCTGGCCCTTTGTTACCTCTATGACGCAAAGTCGCTATCTCATTTAAGTTGCATAGTCAGATGAAGCATCAACTTTTCAAAAGCAAGACAACTATCTACATATGATTCTACATATCTAACTTAGATACTGATGCACTTACCAATCATTTTCTGCCACACAGGAGGGAATACTGAGTCAATTTAATACAACCTGTTACTGCAGAATGGTGTTAGAGTTTTAGCATCCTTTCCTAAATTAATTAGGCATGTTTGCACTTCAAAGCCAGGTTTCACTTCCTAGCCAGGCGCTCGGCATTATTAGGAGAGGGCAAGGAGCAGTGGGGAAGACCAATCGTCCACGATTGAAATTTGCCCTGCTTAAACAACTAATGTACCAAAAACAACAACAAAATCTCCAAAGGTGGCCATTTAAAATGAAAGTTACTTCAAACTAAAGTAAGGTAGATTAGAGAAGTCAATTTAATATCTTTATCTTAGAAAAATTACAAACTCAAAACCATCGGACTATGCAACTTTAAGGATACTGTACTGGCCCCTATATAAGCAATGGAGGTGGGTGGGCGTGTGTGTGTGCGCGTGTGTGTGTACATATTACATATACACATATATATACGTGTCACCATAATCCTACTATTTTGGTGTAGATGGCAGTTACTACTACCTGGTAGACAGCCTGAGAAGCCGCCATTTTCTTGTGCTTGTAAGCTACCTAGTGTGGAGGATTTAATATAATCAGGTATCGGATCAGGTTACTTATATTGCCCGCCCCCAACACACACATACACCTTCCATGATCAACAAAACCTCTAATATAAACTCACCTAATCACCAACACCACTACCCGGTGTTGCAGTTTCCATGGCACACCAGTTTGCAAGGGACACATACACTCAAATGCATTGTCAATGGCCGTGAGCAAATCTTCATACAGAAAAAGTCAAATATCTCTCAAATTACACCACCTAGAACCAACTCACTTGGAACACATATAGAAAACATATTCAATGAATAGATTATATTAAATTGATAAGGGTAGGGTTCTGGATTTCTATTAATTTTGAATTAAACTAATGTTTTGCACTGCGCGTACCGTCAAACTCAAGGCATTGTCAATGGTCGTGAGCAATCTTCATACAGAAAATATGAAAAAGTGAAATATCTCTAAAACCACACCACCTAGAAACACATCGCTTGGTACACATATAGAAAACATGTTTACCAAAAAGATTAAATTAAATTTATAAGGTTAGTGACGATGCTGTTCGATTTTGATGCATGCGCAGAAGCGATGTGTCCCTCGCAAACTGGTGTGCCGCGGAAACTGCAACACCTGCGTGTGTTTTTTTCCCATCCCACCCTATTATTTTACATTTAGACACAAAAAAACACATAGAAGAAACACTTTGATTTGTCTTCCGTCATGTTGTTATCTTTGTTTTGCGTTTATTATCGATGATATGCCACATACAGTAAAACCTCTCTAAATCGACCGACCATGGTCCATTTAGGGAGATGATCGGTTTAGATAGTTAGAATATCCTTTCAATGGTATTGTTGGGACCCAAATAAAGCGATCGATGTAGGGGAGCAGTCGATCTGTGGAGTGGTTTGCATAGAGAGGCTTTACTGTACAGTAAACACCTCGCTAAATCGACCGACCATGGGGCCGAGTTGTTTTATATTGTTACAATGGTATTACATGGGCGATCGCTTGGGACCCAAATACAGCAACGGATATAGGGGAGTGGTTGATCTGTGGAGGTGGTCGGTTAGAGACGTTTTACTGTACTGGGTTAATTTCGCGTCATGATGGCTGGTTGCTATGAAGCTTCTCCTGTCGTAATAATCCACACGCGCCTTTTGTTCCGGAAGCGTCGCTCATTTTGGCGCATGCGCAAAGTAATAGGATTTAATACTGAAGCGGATTAGTAATCTAATTCCTCCCGATCTGAGTCATTTATTTTGTTCCAGAGCTGGTACTCTATAGATATCAGTCTTTTATATTAATATAGTTGCTTTAAACAGGCATGTGATTGGGTGCAGGAAAAAATACCTGAATTCTTTTTAGGTTATCATGGGGATACACAGCATCCCACTGAGTCGCGAGAGGGATGCAAATAGTGTATTTCAGAGGTGTTTCGGCGGCCAGAAAAAGAAATAGATTTGAAAAAACACCAGAATTCCGGTTTCTGCACCCAGAAAAAACCCGGAATTCCGGTTAAAACCGGAGAAATCACATGCCTCTTTAAAACAGGAGAGTCCGATCAAAGCATCACATTTTCGAAACAAAAACACTTACCTAGATCTGATCTAAAGGGGCTGTCACATTAGGGTTTTTTGCGGGAGCGTATGGCGGCATAGGCGCTTTACGTCATATACGTCGGCATATGCCGGCGTACGCTATGCGTATTCTATGCATACGCTATGCATAACTATGCATAGGCCATCATGTGCTGGCCTATATGCCGGCTTATGCCGTTGTACGCCGCCATACGCTTTCTCCCGTCTGTCCATCCAAATTTGTTTGTGCATGCTAAAAAAATCTCGACCTACGGGAGCGTATGGTTCATATGCTACTCATACGATTCTCATACGCTGGCATACGCTCCTCGTACGCTAGGGGTACGCCGGCGTAAGCTAGGGATACGCCGTCGTAAGCTACTCATATGCTCAACTTGCATCACGGGCGTATCTCTGGCATATGAAGCATACGCAGAACCTACGAGTTGCGTATGGGAGCGTATTTGTAGCGTATGCAAAGCGTATGAGTAGCGTATGCCCGTGTATGCCCGACCTATGGTCTCGGTATATAAAGGCGACGCACTATATACCCAGCAGCCACCAGGTGGCCGACCGAGGAGAGATAACATAGGTCTCGCATACGCTCCTCATACGCTCCTCATACGCTCCTCATACGCTCCTCATACACTCCACATGCCACTCAAAACTGTCAAAAAATGTCACAGTACGCTCCCATACGCTCCTCGTACGCTCCTCATAGGTTCCGCATAATCTCAAAAACACCTGAGAGGTCACCAATGGTCACGATACGCCGTCCCACGCAGCTTTTTCCCATTTTCGACATAGGTTTTGAATACGCTCCCGCCATACGCCTTAATGTGACAGGGCCTTTAGATACCGGTGCCCTCATTAGAGTGTTTGACCAGACGGGATGACCTAATGAGTTGAGTGTCCACCTGCAGTTTTGGTAGATCGTGGGATTCAAACCCTGTTCGAATCAAACCAATGACTTAAAAATTTATACTTGTCGCTTCCTAGCCAGGCGCTTGGCATTATTAGGATAGGACAAGGACTGGTTGGCTCAGTGTCAGGATAATGTGACTGAGTGGGATATCAGGTCATGGAGCTGGTGCCATGGTCTCCCAGTGGGGCAGCACTATAAAGTCACCATGAGTGTGCACTGTCACAAGTTGGTACTCGTCCTGATATGACGTTAGATGTTGCCAAGACATAAAACTCCAACAACCAACCAACCTTGGTGTGCGGCGTGGTACGTGGACACATGCAGGTATGGCGGGTAATCGTCGTTCCGCTTGGTTGAACATCCTAAAGCTGAGATTCCATATATACGGTATGCGATATGCGAATGCAAATGCGGCAAAAAATCTAAAAGGATTTAAATGAATAGTGGTGCTTCCATGTGTCCGAATGCGAATGCGAATGCGAATGCGAATGCGAATGCGAATGCGAATGCGGAAATGGATCGTCGACCCATGGACCGATCGGTGCGAATGCGAATGCAAATACGGTTGCGTTTGCCATAGAAAACCACAGTAACCTTTACTTTTCTTCACAAATTTGGAGCAAAAAACCCCCAAAATGGCATGGGTGTCTTTTTTTGTGGTTTTGTTTATTTAACGAGACCCCAGCACAAAAAGTGGACATCGGGTATTGGGGGTAGGTATGGGTAGCTATGCCGCATACCACATTCGCATGCCGCATGCCGCATACCGCGTGTATGGAATCTTAGCTTTCGGGTGACTACACGTGTTATTTCATGTATCGCACCCAATGTCACTTCAATGAGCAGTGATGGTGGGGAGGGGGGGGGGGGGGGTAGGGAGGGGGGGGGGGGGGATAGGCATTACATGAGGGAGTAGATAAGTCACAGAATGACAAAGGGCAATATTGGTTAGGGCGTTAAAGATCCAATGTCGGGCACAATGTAAAGAAAAAGGTTCGCTTTACTATGTCTTATTGGAGTTTGTCTTCCTAGCAAAATTTAAGGTTATATCAAGACGAGTAACTCGACTTGTAATAGCGAATATTGATGGCAACTTTTATAGTGTTGCTCTACTGAGATACCATGCTGCTGACACAATGAGTTGACTAGATGGGATGGCCGAATGAGTTGAGCGTCCGTCTCACGTTTTGGTAGATTGTGGGATTCGAAACCTTGTCGAGTCAAACTAATGGCGTAAAAATTGACATGTGTCACTTCCTAGCCATGTGCTCAGGATTATTAGGATAGGGCAAGGGCTGGTTGGCTCAGTGTCACAATAATGTGACTGAATGGGATATCGGGCCATGGTACCTGCGGCCTGATCTCCCAGTGGGGCAGCACTATAAAGTCGTCATGAGGGCGCACTGCCACAAGTCGGTACCCATCCTGATATGACCTTAGATGTTGCCAGGATGTAAAAACTCTAACAATCAACCAATCTGATAGCCTACTCAGTCACATTATACTGACGCTGAGCCAATCAGTCCTTGCCCTACCTATCCTGATAATTATTCCTTGCCCTACCTATCCTGCTTGCCCTACCTATCCTAATACTTAGTCCTTTGCCTACCTATCCTGATTGCCTTACCTATCCTGATAATCAGTCCTAGTCCGACATATCCTGATAATGATGAGCACCAACCTAACACGTGTGCATTTTGTAAATACAGTATAACCCCGTTAAACCAAGTTCGGTTAAACCAAACGATCAGTTAATCCAAACTTTTTCAGCGGTCTGGCAAAATACTACCATTTATCATATAAAAAAGTTGCTTAAACCAAAGTGGGTCAATCAAAATTATCCGTTAATCCAAACAAAATTATAACGCGATCGTTGGGATCCATAAAAAGATACCACCATGTGTAGCCATTACCACCCCCACCACCATCCGCCACCACCACACCACCACCACCATCCACCACCACCCCACCACCACCACCACCAACACCTCCACCTCCACCACCACCACCACCTCCACCATCACCACCACTACCACCACCACCACCATCTCCACCACCACCACCATCTCCACCACCACCACCACCACCTCCACTACCACCACCCTTACCACCCCCACCACCATCCACCACCACCACCCCCACCTCCACCACCACAACCACCCTTACCATCCCGATCACCATCCACCACCACCACACCACCACCTCCACCACCACCACCCTTACCACCACCCCCACCACCATCCACCACCACCACACCACCACCACCACCATCTCCACCACCATCACCTCTACTACCACCACCTCCACCACCACCACCACCACTTCCTCCACCATCACCACCACCACCACCTCCACCTCCTCCACTTCCACCACCACACCACCCTTACCACTACCACCACCACCACCACCTCCACCACCCACCACCACCACCTACCAAAGCCAAGTCAAAGTCGAAGCTAAAGCTTGGTTCAACCAATGATCGGTTAATCAAAACAAATTTCTAGGGTCCCTTCAAGTTTGGTTTAACGGGGTTATACTGTATTTGGTTTGGGGATTGATCCCACCACCTCCCGCGCCGGAAATGAGTGCTCTATCCATTTGGCTATTCCATCCGGTCTGTTATTGTATATATTTATAATACCTACGTGATATATCATGACCTGCACTGCCACGTGTTATATGCATACAGATAGATAGACTTATGCTTGCTTTTTGTGTATGATTTTGTATTTGTAGCTTTGGTTTTTGATCGATTGGTGGGTTCTTTACGCCGTGTCGGCAGCAGAGGCCATATTCACAGCCAGAAGTTATTTATTTTGTTGGTTGATGGAGTTTTACATCCTGGCAACATCTAGAGTCATATCTGGACGGGTACCGACTTGTGACAGTGCGCACTCGTGGTGACTTTATAGTGCTTCCCCACTGGGAAATCAGGCCAGAGGCACCATGACCCGATATCCCACTCAGTCACATTATCCTGACTCTGAGCTAACCAGTCCTTGCCCTATCCTAATAATGTCGTGTGCCTGGCTAGGAAGCGACAAGTACCAATTTTTAAGTAATTGGTTTGATTCGACTGGGAGCCGAACTCACGACCTTCTGCACGCGAGGCCCGCGCTCTACCGATTAGGCCACCGCGCCCGGTCTCTCATTTTTGTTCAACCATCGCTTACACTTAATGTAAAAGAATACAATCAAATATGTGTCAAAAGACACTCTTATGAGTTAACCCCACTGTTATGAGTTTAAAAGCTCACAATTGTATAAATTGTGGTAAAGGAAAACCAATAATCTAAGCCTGGGCAATAAGTCCATCTGCAGGAATTTGCACTTTTAATAATTTATGCAAATAGCATGCCATACATTCGTATATGTTGCTGGATGTGCGCATTAAAAGATATATATATCGTATATTATCTATTATATGTATACAGGAAAATCTCTCTAACTAACCGCCTCCACAGATCGACCAGTACATATATTGATCGCTTCATTCGGTTCCCAAACGATCGCCCATTGTAATAATATTTGTTAACTATTTAAACCAACCACCTCTCTAAATGGACCATTTAAAGTCGGTCCCATGGTTGGTCGATTTAGAGAGGTTTTACTGTATATGCATATTATATTAATACATGAATATCTTTTGTTTATTTTCAATAGGTTCAAAAATAATATAAATATGTGTCCATATTTAATATATTTATTTAAACAAAAAAGAGTACCTTGGTCCTTTGGAAATATATGAAGGGAAAACATGCACATTTAATTTTGGTGTGTATATCAAAATTCAGACACCATAGGCAGTAACATGCTTTCTTAAATTCATTTAGTATTCTTTCTATCCAGCAATAAATTCTCATTGTGTGCACCAGTATGCCTATCTAAGTTGACGATGTAAGATCAAATCTAAGTTACGTGTTTTGGTTTTATAAGATGTGATGCTTTCCTCGGAAAATGCGGTTTTTACACAGGGTCCCTAGATATATGAAGATATGGAATTCAAGGTTATTTCAAGGGTTTTCAAATGCGTTTTTGATAGGAATTCATGACTATTTTCATTAGGATTTCCGGGGGTGGGTGTGGGTGGGGGGGGGGAGACAATGGTGAATGGTGAATTCAGACTAATTTAGATCAGTGAGGACAGGTTAATTGAATTCAAGGTTTTTTAAGACTAATTACCAAAAATAGGATAGATTCAAGGCTTTTTAGGGCCTTGAAATAGGGCAAATGAAGTTCAAAACCTTTCAAGACTTTCCAGGCCACTTATAGACCTTCCATACATGTCTACCTCAAGCAATACATGTACATATGCATGTAGAGAATATATATTATAGATATGATATGAGTAGCGATTTTGAAAGCAAACTCCGCATAAATTTGACTCTTTTGTTGAATTATGATTAATTTGCTGAGTCAGCAAAGGTAGCCATACTATGTAGATGGATGCACACAACTTGGAAATCTTAAACACAAAGCCAAAACCACAGGTATTATTAATAATAATATAGATTACATGTTCTGTTATCAAGCAATATGAATAACTAGGACCGTTCATTGGCAGTGGGTGGTACTCCTCGTACAATGATTATAAAAATGGGCACACTTCCTGACAGCATATATAATCTTATTATGCATTTGTCAAGTAAGCTTTTCTGAAGATCACCATGGATTAGACGTTCATAATGAGACAAACCAAGTTTAGAACGGAACATAATCAACTACCTCTGTATACACACACATATATATATATATATATATATATATAAATAAATATAAAATTTGAAGTGAGGCAGGGAGACCGTTAGTGACGGTTCCCAGGCCAGGGGAGGAGAGAGTGCCCGGTTACAGGGGGGGCCTGCTGAGAATAAAGGGTGTTGGGAAACGAGCAGGTGCCCAGAAGGAGCACCGAAACATTTAGGGACTATTCTTTATTTATATTCACATAATCACTTATATAGCACATATATGTGTGTGTGATGTATAAGACTTATGTGAGTATAAAGGCGCGAAAGGGAATATTCCCTATATTGATCACCCATATGTTGTGTACTACTTCATGGGTGACCCCTTTTCACGGCTGGTACAGGTGGCGCCACCACCCCCAACCCCTACCAGTGCCGCGAATACTGTCACTCGCGCACTGGAATACATTAAGCAAGGGAAATTTCAATCACAGACAATCGGTCTCCCTCATTCCATTGCCCCTTGCCCTATGCTAGTAATGTTGAGCATCACACTCTGGAGTGACAAATATAACTTTTTAAGTCATTCGTTTGACTCAGCCATGTTTCGAACCCTGTGGTTCGAATCTCACGACCAGCCACATGCAAAGCAGGCGCTCAAATCATTTGGCCATCCCGGCTATATATCTCTATTTGGGTATTTTAATTTCAATATAAGGCGAAATACTGCACTAACTGTACGTAATGGATGATTTCCACCACCAACTTTCCCTCTGGCGGCGAGAAACAGAACTATAGTTGTGGGAAGCAGCGCACTGTGCAGCATGTTCTGTGTATTATAGAGGATTTCCACCACCGACCTGCCCTCTGGTGGCAGTGCGGAGAACTAATGTTGTGGGTAGACGCTCCATGTACAGCATGCTCTGTGTATTATAGAGGCTTTCAACCACTGACCTGCCCTCTGGTGGCAGTACTGAGAACTAATGTTGTGGGTAGACGCTCAGTGTGCAGCATACTCTGTGTTATAGAGGATTTCCACCACCGACCTGCCCTCTGGTGGCAGTGGCAAGAACTAATGTTGTGGGTAGACGCTCAGTGTGCAGCATGCTCTGTGTATTATGGAGGATTTCCACCACCGACCTGCCCTCTGGTGGCAGTGCCGAGAACTAATGTTGTGAGTAGACGCTCCATGTACAGCATGCTCTGTGTATTATAGAGGCTTTCCACCATCGACCTGCCCTCTGGTGGCAGTGCCGAGAACTAATGTTGTGAGTAGACGCTCAGTGTGCAGCATGCTCTGTGTATTATAGAGGATTTCCACCACAGACCTTACCCTCTGGTGGTGATGGCATGGCCTGATGTTGTGGATAGCTGTTCAGTGTGAAGTATGCTCTGTGAAGATAGTATAATAGAGGATTTCCACCACCAACCCGCCCTCTGATGGCGGTGGCAAGAACTAATGTTGTTTGTAGCCGCCCGCTGCGCCTATGGGAAATGTTTATTGCGGTCTTAACGTGGGAGACTTCAGTTGAAAAGAGTTTTTGTCAGCTACAACAGCGCGTGCTGTTCGTCTGTAGATCGGCGCGTCCGGACAGACATAGCCCCATGGTCCTGCACCACTAACAAGTCACTGACAACCCTATGGGTCTGCAGTGGTAACAATTTACCCAACATCTTAGCGTTTAATTACACAGTAAAACCTCCCTAGCCGACCACCTCCATAGATTGACCCCTCCCTATATCGATCGCTTGATTTGGGTCCCAACAATACTATTGACAGTATTGTAACCATATTCTGACTCACTAAACCACCCAACTCCCTAAATGGACCATTTAAAGTCGGTCCCAATGTCTGTCGATTTAGATAGGTTTTACTGTATATGACAAGTAGCCATAGTTTTCAACTGCATAAACACACCAGTTTGGGTATTGTAGGAAGGGGGCTTTCTCTTCTTTTTCTTCTTCTTTTTCTTCCTTTTCTTCCTTTTCTTCTTCTTCTTCTTCTTCTTCTTCTTCTTTCTTCTTCTTCTCTTCATTCAGTAAATAATTACCATCCCGTGAGTTCAAAATTAGCCCATGCTTCTTGTATACCTCACCGAGTATATTAGTTTACATACCATTCGTGAATGGAGGAGGGTATGTATTGTGTTTGCCGTTAGATGGGGGACCACCGGATCACGGCTGAGTGAACACCAACCATCCCGTCTTGTCATCCAGTTTACTAGACCCCAAAACCGCTGTACTTACTTGTGGCATTCACCTCTTGTTGCAACATGCACTATTTCCTAAGTGGCGTAAATACCAAGTGCATTAAAAATTGTTTGTTTGTTTGTTGTTGTTATACGTCCTAGCAACATCTAGGGTCATATCAGGATGAGTACCGACTTGTGATCGTGTGCACTCATGTCGACTTTATAGTCCTGCCCCACTGGAAGACCAGGCCACCAACATCATGACCTGATATCCCACTCAGTCACATTAGCCTGACACTGAGCCAACCAGTCCTTGCCCTATCATAATAATGCTGAGTGCCTGGCTAGGCAGTGACAAGTATACATTTTTAAGTCATTGGTTTGACTCGACCAGTGTTCGAACCCACAAAGTATGCACTATGAAGTCACCATGAGTGTGCACTGTCACAAGTCGGTACCCGTTCTGATATGACCTTAGATCTTGCCAGGATGTAAAACTCCAACAACCAACCAACCATGAGGTAATCAAAGTTTAATGGTACTGGCCAGACCAATCCCGACCTCCTGGGTTCGAGGTCAAATAGTCCATCCTAAGTGTAACCCCACATCAAGATACATCGAATATTAAGGAATATATGGTGAAATCACATGACCAGATCTTTAAATCGCCGCTTTGACTCTGTCGGGGATTGAACCCGCGCATCCAACGTTGTTATATTAACGCAGACAAAGCGTCTATTGTGCCAAACCACAGGAGTCTACCCACATTGGTGTGCTGTTTGCGCATGTCCATGAAACTGTAGAGTATAGAAGGAGTTGCTGTACCTGTCTGAGCTCATCACGTAGTGCCTGAGTTCATGATACACTATTAAACTATTCATCTCATGGGCAGCCAATGCACAATCCAGTTCTGCTACATTTGTTTTGTTTGTTGTTGTTTTGCATCCTAGCAACATCTAAGGTCATATCGGGACGGGTACTGACTTGTGAAAGTGTGCACTCATGGCGACTTTATAGTGCTGCCCCACTGGGAGACCAGGCCACCAGTACCATGACCTGATATCCCAATCAGTCACGTTATCCTGACACTGAGCCAACCAGTCCTTGACCTATCCTAATAATGCCAAGCACCTGGCTAGGAAGCGACAAGTATAAATTTTTAAGTCATTGGTTTGACTCGGCCATGGTTTGAATCCCACGATCTACCAAAACAAGAGACGGACGCTCAACTCATTCGCCAACCTGTCTGGTCGTTCTGCTACAAATAAGGTGCGATGGCATATGTGTCACTTCGGTAAAATAGTTCTTTCTGCTCGACTGAGTGACACGATTACCACATGAAGTCTACAAAATATAGTTCCATAGCAAATCGTGAAATACCTGTTTACATTTGCTATTTCATTTAATTTGTCTAAATCGACTCGTGACTGGTGTTGATACGAGAACGAGACTAAGCATGTAGTGTTGATATTGACATAATTGTGTCCTTATCATTTTGCTTCTTTCCCCAACAGTGGGGCCCCTAGCTTAAACATAGATTTCATTTAATTATTTATCATGTTGCTATTTTATTTTTATTATTCTATTTATATTTTGTTGCTATGTTATCACTGCTACGTTGTTATTCTACTATATTTGATTATACCATACTGGTATTTTATTATAATGTTGTCGTAATAGCCCTGTCACACTACGATGTATCTCGCTGGGGCGCCGCCAACGCGCAAAATCATTTTTAATCGTCGAGAGACGTCAAACTTTTCGGCGTCAGCGCACCGTATTGGTAGCGTGCGGCCGACGTTGTGGTAAAAGTTTGGTGTGCCGTCCTGATATGACCTTAGATGTTGGTAGGACATAAAACAACAAAAAGCAACCATTTGACGCAAAGTGTGGTAACGACCCTCACGCGCGCTCGGCGTCTGCCTAGGGTTCGCATAACATTATTCCAGCGATCTCCACGTGCTCCTAACATAGCCCTAATATTGGCACCTGCACGTTGGCACGCGTTGTCGGTCGTCGAAAGTTTTGTGCAAGCACAAAACTTCACCGATCGCCTAACGCGCGCCGGCGACCATCGTCGTAGATCAATGAATACCAACGCGCGCCTAATGCGCGTGTAACGGTTCCTGACGTCTCCCGACGATTCGCCAAAAAGTGACACACGTCGACGCGCGTTGCCGAGAAACGTCATAATGTGACAGCACCATACGTCTTTGGTTTATGTCCAGAAGCCGTTTAATGTTTCTGATTACATACATACAGGCAATGCACTTACAGATCCATATACTGGTAGATTCAACAACCACACAGAGTGCAGCTTGTCCAGGATCCAGGTCACTGCAACCAGAAAATGGGAAATATTGTGCCTCGATCAGGACCCACACTTCTTGGCATTTCAGGGTAAGTGTGCAAACCATTACACTACCTAGACTCCCTGATGCAATTACCCTATCCACGCCTACTTGTTTATGTGACTCCTTGTATGTGAGGTCAATGCAGATTACTACATACTGTTATGTTGCGATACTGCTATATTATTATAGTGCTAATTTATTATACTGCTATTTTATTATCCTGTTGTGTCATTATATTAATATTTTGTTGTCCTGCTATTTTATTATACTTTATAATGTTATGTTAATATAATGGTATTTTATTAAACTGCTATGTTATTATGCTGCTATTTTGTTATCCGGCTATTTTGTCATACTATTATTTTATTTTACTGTTATGTTGTTATTCAACATTATATTTTATTAATTGCATTACGGTCAGGTGTATGTTTTAATATTCCACATCCTATGTGTATTATTACAGTTTACTATGTCAATAACGGCCTCTGTCAATAATGAATCTCTGTCAATAACGGCAAAAAGTGCTGATCCCATCATGGCACACCCTTAATTTAATAGCATTGCCGCTGCGTCTAACGGACAACTGTCTTATGCGGACAACGAGCCATTTTTTCACCTATTTAATCTATATTCCCTGTCAATAACGACATGCCATATAATTATAATTTGGTAGAAATGACTAATTGTAGAAATGACCAATTGTAGAAATGACCAATTGTAGAAATGACAAATTGTAGAAATGACAAATTGTAGAAATGACAACTTGTAGAGTGGTTAATAGTAGAAATTACAAATTGTAGAAATGACAAATTGTAGAAATGACAAGTGATGAATAGTAGAAATGACTAATTGTACAAATGACAAATTGTAGAAATCACTTTGTAAGGACCATCCTAGTCAGTCAAGTATAAAAGAAAAACATTGGTTTCAACCCATTCCGTCAGTCAGTCTCTGCCTATAACTGATCTCTTTCTATAATGGCACATTGCTCCAGTCCCATGGGTGTCCATTATAGACAGAGTAGACTGTATTTAATATGTGCATGCAACTCCACTTGTCTAAGGAGTCATCCAACGTTTTCAACATTTTCAAGGTAGTATAAAGCGTGGTACTTTTCCAGAGCCCCCTCCCCCCACCAAAGTAGTACTCATCAACATGTTAACACAGAACATAAAGTAGATCCACCAAAATATGAACATTTGATTAAACAATAAAAGTTGTGCTTGAGTGACTTCCCCCCGCCCCCCGCCCCTCCCCACTACCACCACCACCACCTCCTCGCCCCTGCCGTACGCTCAGTACGACCGTACAAATATTGAAAACTTTAGATGGCCCTAAGATCAAAGCGATGTTGTCTGAAATAAAGAATTAACTGAATACAATATATTGCTACTGCTACTTGCTTGTGGGGGCCATCCTCAAATATGATTTAAGAGTCTCAAGCACTCCCCCACTAATACACCCTCAGTATGTGGAAATACTTAACAGCAAACAAAAAATATACAAAACAGCAAAGAAATACGCACCAAATTCATTTTTGCCTTGGTTGGTTCGTTGGGAGTTTTACGACCCTAGTCGAGTCAAACCAATGACCTAAAAATGTAAAGTTGTCGCTTCCTAGCCAGGTATTCAGCATTATTATGATAGGACAGGGACTGGTTGGCTCAGTGTCATGATAATGCGACTGAGTGGGATATCAGGTCATGGTGCTGGTGGCCTGGTTTCCCAGTGGGGCAGCACTATAAAGTTGCCATGAGTGTGCACTGTCAAAAGTAGCTCCCCGTCCTGATATGACTTTAGATGTTGCCAGGATGTAAAACTCCAATAACCAACCAACCATCTTCCCCTCTGGCGATAGTGGAAAGAATGAATGTGGGTAGTAGCTCAGTTTGCATTCGGCATGAGTGCGCACTGTCACAAGTCGGTACCCCCATGATATAACCTTATATGTTGCTAGGGTGCAAAACAACAACACCAAGGACCATGCTGCTCGATCTCATCTTCTGTCGACAGTGGAAAATCAGCTATGAGGAAGAACACAACACAACACAACTATTGACAATTGCTCAATGGAACATCAGGACTCTCCTCGACTGAAAAGCAGCTGATCGACCAGAAAAAACGTATGACACTAGTAGCAATGGAACGAGCAAAATACAACATCGACATCGCCGCCCTATGCGAAAAAAGGTTCTCAGAATCTGGTAGTCTCAATGACTTGGAATATTCTTTCTTCTGGAGTGGCAAACCCGAAGGAGAGAGAAGGGAGGCCGGAGTGGGCTTTGCTATCAAAAAGGACATCATCACAAAGCTGACAGAAATGCCATGGTCATTAAGTCACAGAATCATGACGATGATACTACCTTTGAGCAAGGACAACTTTCCTACAATTATCAGCATGTATGCTCCAACAATGACAAACTCAGATGATAACAAAGAGGCCTTCTACAACAGTGGACGCTTTCTCCGATGCATCAAAGAAGTTCGGCCTGAAGATTAACATCAAGAAGACGGAGGTGCTGTACCAACCCAACTCTACAAGAACCCGAGAGGAGGATATCATGGTTGATGGAAACAAGCTGAACTCTGTTCCGGAATTCACCTACCTCAGAAGCACTATATCACGTGATGGACGCATTGATGCTGAAATACAGAGGAGGATGGCCAAGGCTAGTGCATCTTTTGGCCAACTATGCCAGAGACCCTGGAACAACCACCATGTGTCCATGTGGGTCAAAGGCAAGATCTACCGTGCAATCATGCTATCCACCCTACTATACGGAGCCGAGGCCTGGAGAGTGTACAGACGACAGGTGAAAAAGCTGCATGCCTTCATGATGTGACATCTGTGTTCGATCATGAGGCTAACCTGGAAGGACAAAGTGACAAATAAGGAAATACTCGAACTGACAGGCCTGACCTCTATGGAAGATCTTCTGATCAAAAAGAATCTCCGGTGGACAGGACACCTCATGAGGATGTCATCAGACAGGCTACCAAAGCAGATCCTCTACTCTCAACTGTCATCTGGTTACAGAAAGGGAGGGCACCCTCATCTCTGGTTCAAGGATACCTTCAAGAGAAACCTGAAGCTGAGAGACATTAAGACCGACTCATGGACATCACTCTCACAGCAGAGAGCTAAATGTAGAGCGACAGTAAAGTAATGAAGGCAGTCTTTGTCGCATCGCGACCGACAGCATGATGATGATGAGTAGCTCAGTTTGCATTCGGCATGAGTGCGCACTGTCACAAGTCGGTACACCCCTGATATAACCTTATATATTGCTAGGGCGCAAAACAACAACACCCACACACTATAAAATCGCCTTGATTGCGCACTGTCACAAATCCCTACCCCTGGTGTGACCCCCCTGATATGACCTTACATGTTGCCGGGACGTAAAACTCCAACAACCAACCAAACCAATAGGGCAGCAGGCTTCAACAGATGAACTCCTTGGTTTGTTGCACCTCGATCCACTTGTATGGCAAACAGTGGGAGGCTCCTAAATGGGGCTGCCCTTATAGGCTGACGGTTAGGCGGTCATTATTTAGGGCCCGCCGCGACTATGCCTACCCGTGAGGATGGCTCCAGCCTCGTTATTCAGTTGGCACGATCGATAGGGGTGGCCCCTCTACTCGGCGAGGCGCCCGTCACGCCTCAGTGAGTCGCCCATCCAAGGTGCATTGTGGGTTGTTGGCTAATAATATGCATCGTCAAATATTTCGACACTGACAATGGACGCGTTGGAAATGTTGCCTTGATAATTCGATGTTTGTTTGTTTGTTGTTGTTTTACATCCTAGCAGCATGCACGGTCATATGAGCACGGGTACTGAGTTGTGACAGTGCACACTCATGGTGACTTTGTAGTGCTGCCAGGCTACTGACACCATGACCCGATACCCCACAGTCACATTATCCTAACACTGTGCTCACCGGTCCTTGTCCTATCCTATCAATGCCAAGCGCCAGGCTAAGTATCAATTTTATAAGCCTCTTTTGTTTGACTCGGCTGGAATTCGAACTCCCCACCTTCCATACAGGAATGCCCGCGCTCTACCGATTCGGCCACCGTGTCCGGTAATAGTTCGAAGACCTGATATGTTACATGTAAGGAAGGTAGTTGACCACCAGACCTGTTGTTGAGACTTGAATCCTGGCAGAGTCAAAACAAAGGATTTACAAAGTTGATATGTGTCACTAGCTAGGATGGCACTCTGCATTAATAGGATAAGGCAATGACTGGTTAGCTGAGTGTCAGGATGGTACTGGGTGGGATATCGGGTCATGGTACTGGTGGTCTGGTCTTCCAGTGGGACAGTCCTCTAAAGTTGCCATGAGTGTGCACTGTCGCCAATCGATACTCGTTCCGATATGACCTGAGATGTTGCTAGGAGATAAAACTCAAACAAACAAACTATATATGTTAATGTTCACAAAGACAGATTGCTGAGGTATATGATTAATACATGTGTTTCGGCTAGTAAAATATTTTGTAGGTGGAAACAAAAATTTAATTAAAGCAGCAGCGGTTATTAATATTAGTAACATGCTCCTTTGGGACAGGAATATTATGAGAAGGCATCGGTTATTTAATTTCCAAACAGTAGAATACCATAGGCCGATGAAAATTGCACTAAAACACAACAAAGAAAACATCTCAAAGTAATTCTATTTGTATATCGGGTTATCTGGCCTAGCAACATCTAAGGCCACATCCGAACAGGTTCTTACTCAGGACAGTGCAAACTCATGACGGTTATAGTGCTGCATAACTAGGGTGCCGTGCTGCCGGCACCATGAATCGATACTCAGTCCCAATATCCTGATATTGAGTGAATCAATCATTGCCCTGTGATCAAGGCCTGCGCTCGGGTTGTTACCCGGAGCTGAACTTCGACGCTCTTAAGCTGCGAACACACTCGACGCGGACGTCACGCGGTTCTCGTGCAGGCGTCATGCGGAAAAAACTTCGAAATGTATGTAACAAAGAGAAGCTGAACACACTGACACGGGCGGTTGTCACGCGGTTCTCGCGCGGGCGTCGCGCGGACGGATAGCATCGCTTTTGGAGCGATTTTTGCCACTTGACGCGTGGTGCCGGACTTTGCAGGACGTTTCCCCACTTTGCCCAACTTTGCCTGACTTTGCCTGACTTTGCCCGACTTTGCCCGACTTTAAAGAAAAAAGCCTTCGGTGCGACTGAGTGTGGCGTCCGTCAGGCTCGCGTGGGAAGTGGGCGCCGTACCCACTCGATCATCCCGTCCTGGTCCAGTCAGTTGGCTGACTATGATATTGAAATTTAATATTATTACTATTAGATGGAATACTGGCCTTGTATGCGCTGTTCATTAAAGTGAAAGTTTGGAACCTCAAGGGCCGTTTGGCTGATTTTTGGTGTTTTTTTTTTAATGATGGTTTATTTACCCTTCCATAACATATAGGTTCATGATAGAACTTTTTTTCAATGCTGAACGGCTTTCGTCATTAGTTTGTGGTTTATTGTCTTGAATGGTTTGCTAGTTATTTGCACGGGTTGGGCCTATTTATGTCAGGGCTAACTAGGAGCTTCCTGGTCCACAATTACGATTCTTGATGAGTAATATGTCGACATACTGAAAGCCTCTAATGTCTATGTTCCACATTGGTTCCTGGGGTAGGTCCTTTTGTTTTATGTATATGTTTTTTGTATGTTTCAATGGATTTTATGTTTTTGGTTGTGCTCTGCTGTTCATTCCAGACGTGTGCTGCCATTCACACAGTTCACGGGTGACCTAATTAGGTGTCAGAACGAGGCTGAGTACGCATCGGGCACTGTGAAACAGTGGAAATCGTCGCAAGACACTACTATTGTGTGCAGATGTGTTCGAGTAACGACAGAAGTAAAGGAGTAAACTTTGAGGATATTAATTTTTGAAACTACCATATTCATTTTCGCATACCTGTTTTCTATATATTGGCTAATGTTCATGAAGATTGGGTGATGATCAGATGCATTTTGAGGATGAATAGTAGGCGATGTCAACAAAGTCGCTCACCCTAAAACAACATTTGTAAGTATAATAGTATTTAATGTTATATATAATGAAATGTAGACATTGCTTTTCTTAATTCAATTAAACGCTCCCTTCACCTACCCACATCTACATTCTTTTGGATTACTAGATTATATAATTATATAATATTAATCAAAGTTATATCAAGCTAGAGTAGAGTAGATTATTACAATCCAAATAATGTATTTATCTATATTTTTCATAAATGCCAGAAACTCAAAACCATTGAATTATGCAACTTTAATATATATTCATCTAAATAACTCAAAATCATCGATTGGTTGGTTGGTTGTTCGAGTTTTATGTCCTGGCAACATCTAAGGTCATATCAGGATAGGTACCGACTTGTGACAGCGTGTGCTCATGGTGACTTTATAGTGCTGCCCCACTGGGAGACCAGGCCACCATCACCATGACCCAATATCCCACTCAGTCACATTATCCTGACATTGAGCCAAACAATCATATCCTAATAATGCCAAGCGCCTGGCTAGGAAGCAGCAAGTATTTTTAAGTCATTGGTTTGACTCGACCTGGCTTCGAACTCATGGGTTCGAATCACATGATGTACCAAAACGGGAGATGCACGCTCAACTCATTCGGCCATCCCGGCTGGTAAAAAATAATCGAATTACACAACCTTAAAGTTGCATAGCATAGTCCGATGGTTTTGAGTTTCTGAGATAAATATATTAGGTTGATCATTATAATCTACATAACTTTAATTTGCGGTAACTTTGATTTTAAATGGCTAACTTTTGATATATTTGAAGTGCAAATGTGCTAAATTAATTTTAGCAAGCTTGCCAAAACTCTGACAGTAACAGATTTGATTAAACTGACCCAGTATTTCCGTATATGTGACGACAAATGCTTAATAAGTCCACCAGTATCTAAGTTAGATATGTAGAATCAAATCTAGATAATTGTTTTAGTTTTGAAAAGTTGATCTTTTCCTCAGACTATGCAACTTTAAACCAGACTGACGACTGAGTCAAAGCAAAGACTTACAGAACCGATTAGTCCTACGAGTACTCGACTGGTTAGCTCGGTGTACAGGGTAAGGATAATAGCGAATGGTAGACAGGAAGTGTGAACATTTATTTGTCTCAAATATGACAGTGCGCAGCATTGAGGCATGACGCCAGCCACTTAGTATCCCAGTGGGGCAGCACTATAAATTCACCAATGATTTGTGTGTGTGTGCTGTCACTACTAGTTGGTGCCCATTCTAATGTGATCTTGCACATTGTTATTAGGATGTAAAACCCCAATAACCAAAGCAAGCACCGGGATGGACTGGCTGTCAGGGCAGGCAATAGCAGTATGCCACGTGGAATATAGTCAATGCTATGTGTGGAGGTGGAGGTGGAGGTGGAGGGGGGGGGGGCGGACGGGGGGGGGGGCGGTCACGTATGCCACCGTCACGCTCCGCTGATCACGCCGAGCTGGCAGACACGAGTCCGGTCGAGGTGCCATGCTCTGGTACACACAATATAACGCATGATTAAAGTAGTTGTCTGCTTTATTCCTCAGTTCGACTCTTAAAGCTGCATAGTCCGATGAAGCATCAAATTTTCAAAACCAAAACAAGTATCTCAATTTGATTCTACATATCTAACTTAGATAGTGGTGCACTTATTAAACATTTGTCACCACACAGAAAGGAATACCGAGGCAATTGAATATAATCTATTACTGCAGAAGCCTATCGGGTCAGAGTTTTGACAAGCTTGCCAAAATTAATTTTGCATGGTTCCACTTCAAATATCTCAAAAGTTAGCCACTTAAAATAAAAGTTACTTGAAGCTAAAGGAAGGTACATATCATGATCAACCTAATGTATTTATCTCAGAAAATTTTAGAAACTCAAAATCATCGGAGTATGCAACTTTAATATCAAGGCGACGAGACCGACACTTGCAAACACTGACCGCGCAATGAATGATGCCCGCGGCCGAATCGCTAAGAACTGGCTCACTGCGCGGGAGGTCGTGGGTTCAAAACCCGACTGAGTCAAACTCTAAATCACTAGCAAAATGTACACTTGTGGCTACCCTATCTTGGCACTCGGCATTAATAAGGCCTTTGCTGCCGACATGGCGCTAAGCAACCAGCAATAACTAGCAAACAAGCTCACTATTGGTGGGTTTGTTTTTGGAATTTTACGTCCTGGCAACATCTAAGGTCATATCAGGATGCGAACCGACTTGTGACAGTGTGCACTCATGGCGACTTTATAGTACTGCCCCTCTGGGAAATCAGGCCATGACCCAATATCCCACTCAGTCACAATATCCTGACATTGAGCTAACGGGTACTTTCCCTATCCTATTAATGCTGAGCGCTAAGCTAGGAAGCTACAAGTTATTGTAAGTCATTAAAGCTCAGTGTTGATACTGATATATAATGTTTGAGGTGTTTGTATCTTGTATCATTTTGCATCAATTTTCCAGTAATGCTTACTGATAGCACAAACCCATAAACATATATCGTATTTGATCGGTATTTCATTATGCAGCTATTTTTATTATACAATATAAGTTATTACTACAATGATATCCTTAATGCATCATAGTGGCGTACCAGACAGTCGAATGAGTTGAGTATCCGTCTACCGTTTTGGCGCATTAAGGACATCATTGTAGTAATAACTTATATTGTATAATAAAATAGCTGCATAATGAAATACCGTTCAAATAAGATATATGTTTATGGGTTTGTGCGATCTACCAAAACGGTAGACGGATGCTCAACTCATTCGACCGTCTGGTATGCCCCTGTGATTCTAATCCACAGGTTTGAACCCTGGTCAAGTCAAACCAATGACTTAAAATTGATATTTGTAGCTTCTTAGGCAGGCGCTCGGCATTATTAAGATAGGGCAAGGACTGGTTGGGTCAGCGTCAGGATAGTGTGACTGAGTGGGATATCAAGCCATGGTGCTGGCAGTCTGGTATCCCAGTGGGGCATCACTATAAAGTCACCATGAGTATGCAATGTCACAAGTCGGTACCCGTCCTAATATGACCTTAGATGTTGGCAGGACTTAAAACTCCAACAACCAACCTGAACACATCTCCACTTTATGCTTATTTTCATGTTGAGATAGACCGGACGGGATCGCTGAATCGGTAAGACTTATGCTAGGTACACACCTACCGTTTTTCCGCACCCACCTACCGTATTCGATCTAAAATTGCCCAAAAGTCTTGAGGTGTGCACTCCCCTAGCACACCTACCGATTGCGATTCGCGACTTAAAACTCAATTTTAGGGCTAAAAGTGCTTCCTTATGATTGCGATTCGCGATTCGAAAAATGAATCGGCCCGTTTTCAGTTTTAAGGGGGTCGGGTCGCGAGTTTTAGTGCGCGAGTCGTAAACGGTAGGTGTGTACCTAGCATAAGAGCACTTGCTGGCGTCTTTGTGGGAGGTCTTGCGTTTGAACTCCAGTCGAGTCAAACCAATGACTTACAAAATGTATATTGGTCACTTCACTACCTAACCGTGTGCTTGGCATTACTAGGATAGGGCATGGTTTGGTTTGCTCCGTATCAGGATAATGTGACTGAGTTGAATATTGGATCATCGGGTCAGTGGCCTAGGTTCCCTATAGGACAGCACTATTAACTCACCATGAGTGCGCACTGTCACAAATCAGTATCTGTCCTGGCCTGACCTTGAATATTGCTAGGATATAAAACCGAAACAAACAAAGCATTATGCTTTGATATTCTCTATTTTACATGTATTTTTTTATATTTGTATGAACTTCCACTTGTTAAGTACAACGAATGTAGTCTGAAATAAAGAAGTGAATTGGATAGAACACAGAACTTACTTGTGCAGGTTGTGTGGGTCAGCCTCGTTCTGGTTCAGGATTTCCAAACATGAAGTGAGGTTTGTCTTTGAAGTACATGTACTCTGGTTTTTAGGTCATTACTGTGGCACTGAACTGCCTTACTCAACCCTAACGCACACTATATATATATATATATATGTCATGGGGGTGATGAAAATGGGAAATATTGTGCCTAGAGCGGGACTCGAACCCACATCTCTTTGCATTCCGGGCCAGTGTGCTAACCATTACACCACCTAGGCTCCCTGATATCAACACATGACCCACGCCTACCTGTCTATGTGGTTACTTGCCTGAGAGGTCAGTGCACACTACTACACTGGTCCCCCTGGAATTGTAAGTCTTTTAATGCTTACAATTACATATACACAGGCAATGTACTTACACATACATACACAGGGTAGGTTCAACAACCATACAGCGCATAGCTTGTATAGGATGTAAGCAGTGTCATGGGTGAAAAATGGGAATATGTGCTCGGACATCCTTTATGAGTTGCTAATACATGCTCCTGATTCACGCCACTACTGTCATGTGTTACTCCGAACGGCACACACTAATATATATAAATATAAATGGAAGGGGAACATGTACTTTATATATTATTGCTCCTTTCCGCATTGATGGAGTGCCCCCCCCCCAGCTGTCGGGGTAATTGGTGGGTGGGCCCCCCTCGCGATATATATATACATACATAGACCTTCGAGCGGGAGATGGACAGCGCTCTCGCACAATGGGAGGAGAAGGAAAGCCCAACACCAGATGAGGAATGGGCAGCGTTGCAACAGGTTGTATACAACACAGCTAAAACTTATCTCGGCAAGCCCGACAGAAAACATCAGGACTGGTTCGACCCCAACAATCAGGAGCTACAGAATCTTATGAGCAGAAGAGACCAAGCCCACCAGAGAGTGTTGCAGACCAGGAACACTAGATCCACCACTGCAGCATACAAAGATGCCTGCAGATTGCTACAAAAATGCACCCGTGCATTGAAGTCAGACTGGTGGGAAATGAAGGCAGAGGAGCTGCAGAGAGCTGCAGACAGAAACAACATGAAGGGCTTCTACAGCAGACTGAAGGAAGTGTGGGGACCCGTGAAGAAGGGAGCTGTTCACCTGAAATCAACAGATGGAACGGAGACCTTTTCCGACAGCAAGAGAGTTGTGGCAAGATGGAGCGAACACTTCCAGAAGCTACTCAACGTCCCTGGCGACATAGATCACGAAGCTCTGAACAACATCCAGCAGCGCATTACCAAAACATGCCTCGATGAGATTCCAACCATGGCCTGAAAGATGGCAAAGCACCTGGGGGTGATGGAATTCCTGCCGAGGTATGGAAGCATGGAGGAGACAATCTGCTCAACAGACTGCACCAACTAATCACCAATGCCTGGGAGGAGGGTTCTGTACCCCAAGCATGGAAGGATGCCAGCATTGTAACCATCTACAAGAAAGGTGATCGAACAGACTGTGGGAACTATAGAGGAATCTCTCTTCTTTCCATAGCAGGGAAGATCTTCGCCAGGATCCTACTCAACAGACTATCTATTCACATAACACCTGGTGTAGTTCCGGAGTCACAGTGTGGCTTCAGAGGTAACCGGAGCACTGTGGATATGATATTTTGTCTCCGACAGCTACAAGAAAAGTGCATTGAGCAGGACCGACCACTGTACATGGTATTTGTCGATTTCACTAAGGCATTTGATACAGTCGGGAGGACCGGGCTATGGCAGCTACTGAGGAAGTACGGATGCCCAGAGAAGTTCACAACTATGATCGAGGCTCTACATACAGGAATGATGGCGAACGTTAGTGCTGGAGGGGAAGTCTCGGAATCGTTCGGGGTTACCAATGGGGTCAAGCAAGGTTGTGTACTGGCCCCCACGCTCTTCTCCATCTTCCTATCAGCAATGCTAGACGAGGCTCTCCGAGACATGGGGGATGGCATCTATATACAGTCCAGACAGAGCGCTGACCTATTCAATGTCGCACACTTCAGAGCGAAAACCAAGACTACTCAGATACTGGTGAGAGAGCTACTATTCGCAGATGACAGTGCACTGGTTGCCCACTCTGCTGAAGAGACCCAGAAAATAGTGGACGCTTTCTCCGATGCATCAAAGAAGTTTGGCCTGAAAATTAACATCAAGAAGACGGAGGTGCTGTACCAACCCAACTCTACAAGAACCCGAGAGGAGGAGATCATGGTTGACGGAAACAAGCTGAGCTCTGTTCCGGAATCACCTATCTCGGAAGCACTATATCAAGTGATGGACGCATTGATGCTGAGATACAGAGGAGGATGGCCAAGGCTAGCGCATCTTTCGGCCGACTACACCAGAGACTCTGGAACAACCACCATGTGTCCATTCGGGTCAAAGGTGAGATCTACCGCGCAATCGTGCTATCCACCCTACTATACGGAGCCGAGGCCTGGACAGTGTACAGACAGCAGGTGAAAAAGCTGCATGCCTTCATGATGCGACATCTGCGTTCAATCATGAGGCTAACCTGGAAGGACAAAGTGACGAATAAGGAAATACTCGAACGGATGGGGCTGCCCTCTATGGAAGATCTTCTGATCAAAAAGAATCTCCGGTGGACTGGACACCTCATGAGGATGTCATCAGACAGGCTACCAAAGCAGATCCTCTATTCTCAACTGTCTTCTGGCTACAGAAATAGAGGGCGCCCCCGTCTCCGGTTCAAAGATACCATAAAGAGAAACCTGAAGCTGAGAGACATTAAGACCGACTCATGGACGCAACTCTCACAGCAGAGAGCTAAATGGAGAGCGGCAGTCAAGTAATGAAAGCAGTCTTTGTCGCATCGCGACCGACAGCATGATGATATATACATACATAGTTCATGATCCCCGATTAATGGGTTTTAAAGGGAAAAGGTATAGGTGGTCAGGAAAAGTTCTAATTTGTGCCACAGGGTGGTGCATGCTTGGTAGTGAACTTTTCCACTTGGTGGTGTAGAGTGACCTAGATTGGACATGTGACAGCTGTTGTTGTGAAGATGGCTGGGTGAGTGGAGAGAAGGGAGAGTAAAACTGAGGTATTTTCAATTTTCTTTAGTAGTTCAAACAAGATTTTATATTTGCTTTAATGTAAAATATGTCAGTAGAATTACATTGCATAATTCAATCAGAAACACATAGAAGGACAACTTTCTTTTGCTGTTGAATGTAAAAAGGTTTTGGACTGTATGGGGTTTGAACCCACAACACCAAAAGAACTTCAGATTACAAGTTCAACACCTTAACCACTTGACTACAGAGGCCACATGTAGCTGGTTTTTTCAGTTCCGGCTATTTGTGTATAGGACGTCATATATACAAGGTGTATGTATGTGGGTCATTCTTTAAAACTGGGCACCATATAGTTGGTTTCCACATTACAATGCTGATAATTTGTTCTTTCTTTCATTGATTGCAAGTCAAATAATTAGAGTATCCTCTATGTATTAAGTATGTTAGTAATAGTACATTTATTGAAGCTATCCCAAGAAAGAAATTAAAAGTTCACTTAAATGATTTTGTGCTAATGTGAAAAAGTGAAGATTTACACTATGCATGTAGACAAACTTTTTTTCAAATTATTTTTCTACTTTTTTCTTGTAAGTCATAACCTTGTCTGCTTAAGAGTAATCAATAAAATCTTGTTCGACTATGTTGTATATGTTAAAATGAGGTTCTGGATGTGTCTTTGATCTTCATGTTACACAAGTGATATTAATGTATTGCTCAATTTGAATAAGATCTAATTCAAAAAGTGAGAAATTAATTTGTTTCAACTCTGACATATGCACAACATGCAAACCTTCATAGGACATTGGATTAGACTATTATTTGGAAGGTTTTTTACTATTATTTGGAAGGTTTTCACTTTTGGTTTCCATGTCACACTTTTGTGCCCAGTTTTAAAGAATGACCCATGTATGTATGCATGTATGCCTTGTATGTATCATATATATATTTACTAGACTAGTAACTAGTGCATATATCAAATGTAAGTGTTGTGTGGCCATCATATGGCAACCCTAATGTCACTTCACGGCCACCGCATGATATTTAGAAATTGTATATATGCACTAGTATATACGTCAAATATATATATATATATATATACAAGGTAGATACAAGGTATATACATGCATGCATACATACACCTTGTATATATGTTGATTGATTGATTGGTGGTTGCTTTATGCCATGTCGGTAGCATAGGCCTTATTCATGGCGAGGATATATGACGTCATATATATATGACGTCATATATACAAGTTATATATAAGGTGGACGTATTCATCATCATCATCACGCTGTCGGTCACGATGCGACAAAGACTGCTTTCATTACTTGACTGCCACTCTCCATTTAGCTCTCTGCTGTGAGAGTTGCGTCCATGAGTCGGTCCTATTCATAGACCTTGTATATATGTTGTATATACAAATAGCCTGAACTGAGACAACCAGCTGATGTGGCCTCTGTAGTCTAGTGGTTAGGGTGTTATATATAGATGTTAGTACACTTACATTGCATAATTCAATCAGAAAAACATATAGAAGGAAAATGTCTTTTTGTTGTTGAATGTAAAAAGTAGTGGGCTGTATGGGGGGTTGAACCCACAAGACGAACAACTTCAGATTACAATTTCAACACCCTAACCACTAGACTACAGAGGACACATAATTACTGGTCTCATTTCAGGCCATTGCCATATACATAGTGTCTACGCATACTGTATGTGAGCAGTACGCATATCTAACCGTATGTGAGGATGCGCACACATGTGTTTTGCATGCATCCATTTGAAATTTGTCAGTTACACTGTATATAAAAGGAAAATGTTTTTTTTGTTATTGAATGTAAAAAGGAGTGAACCATATGGAGTGAGATATGTGCATTTGAAAGGCCAACTTAATAATAACCTCGGCCAGCTGAAACATGTTGAAGTGCCCTTGTATTGTTTTCCTCATAAGCGTAGTTACGTGGATTTTCTTACGCCGTAACACTTTACACTTCTTCATCTCTTTCCCACTCAGCTTCGAGTATTTCCCCGTGTGCTTCGTGTCAGAATCTGAATCATTGAGGATGAGTCCGATGAAGAGTCTGAAGAAAAGGATTTGCTTTTCTTCCTCTTCTTGGTCTTTTTCTTGCTCTTGTTCACGGGCACCTTCTTTCTGCGCACCCTCGTGTACTCATCCCCATCTGTACTTTTTTCTTGTGTTTGCGTTTGCATGCAGCCACAACCACCTCCTCTTCTGACTCGTCGATAGATGAGGCCTGATACTCCAAAATATCCTCCCACTCAGATTCATCTGAATCCTGCGTCTTCGGTGTCCTATCTTTCCTAGTCGCCATCCTGGAGCGAAGCATTTCCTCCATTTTTTGCTGCATCAGAATTGCAACCTGCTCATCTAGGTTGACTGGATTGGGGGCCGAACTCAGACCCCCCCCCCCCCCGCCTCATCGGAATCTCTCAACCTTTGCCCCTGTGCCGGCGGTGAGGGTTCGTCTTCACTGAGTGCCAGAGATACCAGTGTAGCAGTACCCTCACACACTCTTTGTCTTATAAACTTCTCCCGCCTGTGGCTTTCTTCGCCAACAAGTTGCAGAAAATACTATAGAACTCAGAGGTATGCCTTACTAATAATAATAATAATTGGGGAATCTCAGAGAAACCCAGGAATTAATTCTATCGATGTAACGGGTCATGCCAAACATCTCACCGTTCGGCAACGAGCGGCTTTATCAACAACAATGGATGCACTGTTCTAACGATCTTACATAATACAATCGTAATTAAGCTGTAAAGCAGTAATAGCTTAGGGAAAAGTTTCAAAACTTATTGTATATGAATGCTAACATGAACTTAACCAACATATCCAGTTTATAAGAAACTAACTGCCGGAGCTACTCACAAATGGCCTCCCGTTGTGAGTTGGTTGTGTTAATTGCTGGACCCGGATGTGCTTCCTTCTCCCTGGACTATGAGTAGTACCGAGGTAAAAAATATATATATACGTCAACTCACAAGAAAAGAAACATTCTCAGTCCATACTATATACTATTCAGACTTATCCATGATAGGCAGTATAAATCTTCAAGAGAAAAAAAAACATCCTGATTAGGGATGGCCTGGCCACCAGTAAAGGTTAGGGAACGAGGCTCACTAACCCTTCCTTGGATCGGTGGGTTAAAAATGCTATCAGCCCAGACAGGATAATATAGTTACACTTTAATTATTCCACACAAAATAGTAATTTTGGACAATTAACAAAGATTGGCGGCTATAAGTCGACTTCCAATAATCTGTCTGCATTCGTTGCCCTTGTGGTGGCATCTTTGGAGAAGGCTAGGTACTGCTCCAGAGTATTCGTCCGAATCGGGGCGTGGTAAGTTGGATATAAAATCGCTTGCGGTGCCACATTTGAAAGCTGCAAAGTCCGATGAAAACATACAATTTTCAAAATCAAAACAATTATCTAGATTTGATTCTACATATCTAACTTAGATGCTGGGGCACTTATTAAACATTTGTTGTCACATATAAGGGGATACTGAGTCAATTGTCGAACCTATTACCACATGTTTCCATTTAAAATATCTAAAAAAGTTAGCAATTTAAAATAAAAGTTACTTCAAACCTAATATGTTGAGAGAAACTCAAAACCATTGGACTTTAACTACACACTACTTTAAGAATTACTCATGTCTACTACCGAAAGGAGTCTGAAGGGCCGGTCACACATACGTTAGTGGACATAGCGGAGGCTAACATAGTTCAACATACCGGCATCCTTACTTCTCCGTGATAATAACATCTGTGGGCCATGAGTTCCGATTTAAGCTTTGGACATGTTCAAAAGAAACTACGTTTGAGACAGACATAGCCTCCGTGATGATAACATACTCTAGCGTACTTCTTAATGTACTCTAGCGTACTTTGACCCGCACAAAACCATGGCCGTTCTGCACTGGTTACAAAGCCGTTAGTGGACGAAGTTGAAGGTAACGTAGATGAATGTACCGGGATCCGTACTGAACCGGGATCCATACCGTAATGTATTTATCCATACCATTAGGTGGGTCATCAACCAAAACCTGCCATACCTTAACGTGTTTGAACATAGTGACAGCACGTTTCACTACATTCACTAACGTATGTGACCCACCCTTAAGTCCTTTAATAGACTTGCCACATGATACGGACTTTTGTGTTATTTTTAGTTAATACGGCCATACTCCATCTTGATACAGACACCAACACATGCAGCTGATGTCACTGTGATGAATGTGAATGTAATTTGTTGTATATAATGTAATAAAATTATGTAATTGTATTTTCATGTTTTGTTATTGTCATGGGGGCGATGAAAATGGGAAATACTGCGCCTAGAGCGGGACTCGAACCCACATCTCTTTGCATTCCGGGCCAGTGTGCTAACCATTACACCACCTAGGCTCCCTGATATCAATACACTCCCCACGCCTACCTGTCTATGTGGTTACTTGCCTGAGAGGTCAGTGCAGACCACTACACTCGTCCCCCTGGAATTGTAAGTCTTGTAATGCTTACAATTACATACATACAGGCAATGCACTAACACATACACACACAGGGTAGGTTCAACAACCATACAGCGCAAAGCTTGTACAGGATCCTGATCACGGCAACCAGTGTCGTGGGGGTGATGAAAATGGGAAATATTGTGCCTAGAGCAGGACTCGAACCCACATCTCTTTGCATTCCGGGCCAGTGTGCTAACCATTACACCACCTAGGCTCCCTGATATCAATACACTCCCCACGCCTACCTGTCTATGTGGTTACTTGCCTGAGAGGTCAGTGCAGACCACTACATTATGGTATGCGGGACATATTTATATGAATTATGTGATACAGATTCATACAGGATTTTAGGTGAAAAATACAGATTGCCATAAAAAAAATTGGCAGGTCCGTTAATGTGGTAAAGCACGGAGTATGGAAATAAGAAAGACAGTTAATTTGTTTGATGTCAGTTTTATTCAGACTAGGTAACCGCTCTCAATAACATTAACAAAAGACCTGCACTCGCGGCAGGCATCTTCACATTACATCGCAAACAAACTCCCTGTGGAGCAGCCACAGACTTCTTGGGTTCGGTTTACTGCCAACCAATTTCTACAGCAGGCCTCGTTCCAACAACCACCACAATTCATCTAGTAGGGTGGCGAGCAAAAAAAAAAAACCCCAACAGTATTGTAGTAGAAATTCAGGGGCCATCACTCCGAACCCAGATGATCTATGTGCATGCTTTTTTCACCCCCATTATTACTTTTTTAATTTGTTGTCATGACGGATTTTATGTCATGACGGGAAAACGACATTTGTGATCATTATATATATATTTACAGGTTGATTAACACGACCTAACAGAAATTACTCGGCCTAATTTGACCAATTTTAATTCATTTATGATAAATTAATGCCTTACATTGGCCATTTAAGGTCAATTAACATTTCGGTATTTTAGAGTTTAATTATCTAACAAAGTAAGGTTAAACAATTATATAACATTCCAATACAATACAGTTCAATTTATGGTTTGCCTATATTTTAATTAGTTTACCTTTTTTATCATTTTTTTTTTGTAGAAACGATTTTTCCAATTTTATTGAAAAAATAAATGATTTGTTTCTCTCCTAAGTCCTATACAAAGAAGTTTGTATATGAACACTCCAAACCCAAGAGTCATTGAGTGAACAATGAAATTGCATATTTAATCAAAAGTTGTCCTTATACCAAGCAAAGTAAAGCTTAATCAAACAAATACCAGGTAATTAGGCCATGGAGGTAGCAGCAACATAAATACATAGAAATATTTAAAGCTCTTAACATATACCCAGTCTGTAAAACCACAAAGAAAATTGATGAAGAGAGAAAAAAAAAAGGGGGGGTGGGGGAAGGATAAAGCATGTACCGCAGTGCCACCATCAGTGATTAGACCGTTGTTTGAAGCTAGCATAAATAGGTTAAAGACAAAATGTACACCCCCCGTGTTGGTTCTAGTCATAATTTGCATTTCAAATGTGCATAACAAATGTGTCACAACTGGAGCCCAGCGGGCAGCTAACAGGCACCTCCCCAGTCGGCTAGCACACCACCACCACCACCATCACCCAAGTCATGGAGGAGAGCTATAAGTTCACATGCACACAGGGTCCATTCACACTTCAGTCACACCGGAGGGAAGCCCTCGCACGGAGCAGAACTGGCCAATCAAAGGCCAGCGCACAGAGCAGAACTGGCCAATCAGAGGCCAGCGCACAGAGCAGATCTACCCAATCAGAGGCTAGATAGGCTTATTCTAATTTTAATTTTGAAAAAATGGGGCGGGGGTGGACAAATGTATTAATACTAATTAATTAATTTTGTTAAAAGAGCTTAATTAATTAAAATAAGGAATTAGCTAACTTTTGCATTTACTGCTTTTCGGATATGGGTCATTCTCAGAAACTGTGTACCACTTGAGGTCGTCTACTTGAAATGCATATTTCAAAGAAAACCATTATTGGAGTGTCAATATTTAGATTTCATCATTTAGCCCAATAATGTGGGATATATTTTAGATCAAAAGTAAATGCTAATATTGTGTATTATGTATCTTATTGGGATGGATCTAGCTAAATAAATAGAAAATTACATCACTAATTTGTGACATTGTTACCAGCATTGAAAATAAAGTGTCACAAACCTAATGAAAACCTCTGAACAACTGCACATTTCACTTCAAATGGTCAAATACAATGTCTTCATGAAGTTGAAGACATTTATTTCTAAACAATTATGAAAATTATGAAAGTTAACCTTTTCTGGAGTCATTAACATCGTAACATTTTGTTTCCACTTGCAAGTACTATGAAATTCTGTATCAAACACTGAGTAGAGATACAGCACAGGAACTATTTTCACCATTTGACACTATGCATGGATCCAGTTAGGGTATAGTAAAAGATAAATCCTGAGATTGCCCCTAAACAATGAAATTTGAGCCGAACTTTCTGTACAATTGTTGATTCCACTGTTACCGTGCTAATATTTTTCTGCTTTTCTCTTTAATCATCACAAATAAGACAAAACAATAGCAATGAGGTTTCAAATTATTATTACTACTGTTTATAAAGCAAGTGGCATGTGAAATGTCCTAAAAATCTCAAGCTTTGTGTGGAAAAGATTTTATTTTGGAGTCAGATTGGTTTCCATGCTATACTGCTATTTTAAGGATGTGAGCATCATTTGACCTACTTAAAAATGTCAATTATTCAGATGCAAAAGGACATGCACATTGAGGAAGCTTGTCTATAGGAATTTGAGAGCATTTTGATCTTGTGGTACTGATGTCACAGTATTTGTACACAACTTCTGAGAATGAGCCATATGTGTTGTGTGTGTGTGAGCTAAACACAGCAGCAGTGAGTGAAGAACATTTAAGCACCCGCTTCGATGCAGTCACCGGTTATCTTGTACAGCGGGCGCGGGTTGACCTGGGTAAGGGTGGTGGGGTGCTGCAGTAATAAGTTAGGTCGACCTGGTGGTCGGAGCAGGTAAGAAACATCGTCTAGAGGGTTTGGGAGCCATCAACTGTACGCCATGTGGGTCGCCACCGTCCGCTTGTCCCGAAGCTTCGACCGGACCTTCGTCCTTGCCTTGAAGGCCAGTGCGTTGAACATGTGCTGTGAGGAGGGAGCAACACCTCTATTAGAAAAGCTGTTACCATCTCTTGCATTCTGGGGTAATGTGCTATGCCATTACACCACCAACGCTGCCTGATATCATCACCTATCTGTATATGTGGCTTCTTGCCAGAGGGCAGTGCAGACTACTACAGGATGCAGCCCAAAATGGCGTGGCGTGGCATTGGGGACCTGTTCCTGCACCAGTCAGATAATCACATTTAAGACCGTTTTAAGACTTTTTAATACCGATTTTCATACAATTTAAGACCTATTTTCGCGGTAAATGTAATGTACATATTTAATTAAATATTAACGGAAATGAGTAAAAAAAAAAAAGCTTGTGACCAGTACATTAGAGTCCCTAGACTATCGCGTTAATTTCTAGACCTTTCATCTTTACGGCATTTGTGCTTTGTGAAGATAGCTGGTAAAACATCATGAACAAATATTATAGTGGCCAAATCCAATTTAACACCCTTTGCAGAAAAGTTACCATATTTAAGACTTTTTAAGGCCTTGAAACGTGACTGATCAATTTAAGACCATTCAAGACTTTTTAAGGCCTTGAAAACTGACTGATCAATTTAAGACCGTTCAAGACTTTTTAAGGATCCACGGGAACCCTGCTCTTGCAGTATACACAGTAACTCTGGACCTCATAATAAATCACAGGGTCCGTACACAAGTGAATATATATGGAATTCAAGGCTATTTCAAGGTTGTTATTGATAGGCGAGTGTTGGCATTTTATTGTGTGTAGGTATGTCAGATTATGTTATGCCGAATGGCGATTTCAGACTAATTTAGATCAGTGGGGACAGTTTAATGGAATTCAAGGCTTTTCAAGACCAAAAATAGACTTTCCAGGCCCTGTACGGACCCTGGAATTGGCATGTCATTCGATAAAACAGGCTCTACTAACCCGTTCATTCCTACTAGGTCGCTTGGAGGCTTCTAGACCAACGGGAACCGGTGCACCCAGCTGGAAGATGTCCCGCACCAAGTCATTCTCCTGCAAAACACATAATTCACTCAGTGCATATGGAACACACGTGGTTTATCAACCTACCTTATAATAGGTAGTTCAGTGATCCCACTCTGCACTGGGATAATCGTGGTGCATGGTGCTGAAACTGGCTCATATCACATATTTTCAAAGGCATGCATTTCAAGGTTTTTTTAAACTGATAAAATGTTTCAACTACAATAAATAATATCCACCCCCCCTTTAAAATTAAAATCTAAATGATTTCTGTGAACAAAACTATTCCTAAACATAATGTTTCAAGTACAATAAATAATATCATTATCATCTCTTAATTTTGTTCATTTAAAATTAAATATGAAATCTCACTGATTTCTGTGAAAAAAAAACCAGATTACCAAACATAATGCACCATAGCTTCCAAATTAATTTGATACAATCTTTTTCTGCTGAAGCCTGTTGTCCAGCATTTCCATGTGTACGCCAAAATTAATTCATGTTTTCACTTCAAATATCTCCAAAGTTAGCCATTTAAAACAAAAATTATTTAAAACTGAAAGTAAGTTAGATTATAATGATCAACGTAACATATTTAATCTCATTTTTTTTGTTAATAATTATAGAAACTATAAACACATCGGATTATGCAATTTTAAGGCCATTCTGGCCCAACCAATATGATATTTCATTAACATAAAGTTGTAATTATCTCTGAAATTCATCACAACTCATCCGAATACCTCCATGAATTATTACATGTCACAGATAGCTGTGAACTCCCCGGGCTATCACCAGGAGGAATTATCAATTTGTTGTCTGATTGGTTGGTTGGTGGGGAGTTTTACGTCCTGGAGACATCGAAGGTCACATCAGGACGGGTACAGACTTGTGACAGTGTGCACTCATGATGACTTTATAGTGCTGCCCCACTGGGAAATAAGATTGCCAGCACCATGACTCGATATCGCACTCAGTCACATTATCCTGACACTGAGCGAACCAGTTTTCTGGGGAGATGGGGCAAAGGAGTGGGGCCTCAACTAAATGGGGCATCCCTAAAGGAAAGCAGACGCTGGTGAGTATGAGGCTGCTGGCACTCACCATGAGGTGCATGTTCATCCCAATGGTGAGGATGTGACAGAGACTGTCATAGTGGCGCTTCCGCGTCCAGCAGTCGATGCTGACCGACTCGACACCGAACTGAAACCATAGGATGATGTAATCATGTATTCAAGCCACCACAATTCCGTACAGCCATTTTGTACATGAATCTTAAAGCTGCATCGTCCGATAAAGACCATCAACTTTTCTAAACCCAAAACAGTGATCTAGATTTGATTCTACATATCTAACTTAGATACTGATGCACTTATCCAGGGATTGAAATTGGTCTCTGGGGAAAAAGGCGGAAATGCGGATATTCTCCCATAGGTTTAGCATTGTCAGGGAATCGCGGAAAATTTCCGTAAGTCAGGTTTCATATACAATAAAACCTCGCTATACCGACCCCTCCACAGATCGACCCCTCCCCTATATCGATCGCTTTATTTGGGTCCCAACAATACCTTTGTAAGGGTATTCTAGCTGTCTAAACCGACCACCTCCCTAAATGGACCACTAAACGTCGGTCCCATGGTCGGTGGATTTAGAAAGGTTTTACTGTATATTGGTACATGCTGATAGTGCTGCACCGTTTGAAGCATTTATAAGTAGTATACATTTATAAGTAGTATACACTGATAGTGCTGTGGCGTCTACACCACATAGGACTATTAGTATACGCTGCAGGATGGAAAAATCACGGAAATCCGCGAAATCGCGGCGATCTTTCATCCCTGACTTATCAGATATTTGTCACCACATAGAATGGAATACCGAGCCAATTTATAGAACCTTTTTTTTAATTTATACATTTGCACTTCAAATATCTCAAAAGTTAGCCATTTAAAATAATAGTTACTTCCAATTAAAGAAAGGTAGATTATTACGATCAACCTAAGATATTTATTTCAGAAAATGATAGCAACTCAAAATCATCGGACTGTGCAACTTTAATAAGACGGTGCTTTTGTATTCAGAAGAATTACCGTATATAATCGAGTAAAACTCGATCTCATGTAAAAATCAACTCTGTTTTGCGGGCAGAATATAATCTGGGGTTTTCCATAGACCTTGAGTAAAATTTACTCTAGTATTTCACGAATAAGATGTCCATATTTGTGGGCCAAGATATTATCAGGGCGTTAAGTGAGGCAGTGGGTCAAAAGAAATAGGAAAATAGAGATTTATTTGTCAGTTAAATAGGGATAAAATGTGGATTTCCCCACAAAATAGGAAGAAAATAGGAATTTGGTATAAGACCAAATGTACCAAAATAGTGTATAGGGGTTGTCAAATAAGCAGTCACCTCAAAAACTAGGAAAACAGGAAACAAAACGACTGAGGTTCAAATTTATGGTATGATCATACTGTGCTACTTGTTCAAGTCTCATTCTATTTGATTTGCAGTCCACTGCATTACCCAGCTTAGTAGGCAACCCCCACTTAGTAGGTGCCTCCCTATTTTTCTTTAAAAATAGACATTTACCAGCAAAAATATTGCAATATTGTCAAAGTAGCATTCTCAAAACCTTGGTTCTAATAATCCAGAACGACTAGTGTGCAAAGCGGACAAATGATGGCATTTCGAGAAAGAAAATAGGGAAAAAGAAAATAGGGAAAAAATAGGATTTAAAAAAAAGAAAATAAGGCTAAATAGGGCCTCATGGAAAAAATAGGAAAAAGTAGGACACTTGATGGCCTGTATTATCCTCTATGTAGAAATAACAGTGTTTCAAAAATCGTCATAAACTTGCTGGTATTTACAGATAAACTACAGAACTAAACTGTATATATACGGTACATGTGCTTTATGCTACTGGTAAATGGAATACGATATGGCAGTACCATTTTACCGTAACAAACATTATGGAGAATTCTTTTTCCTTTTGTTGTTTATTATTATATATCGATCTGGTATGCTTGCAAAAATTAATTTAGCATGGTTGCACTTCTAATATCTCAAAAGTTAGCCATTTAAAAATAAGTTACTTCAAACTAAAGTAAGGTAGATTATAACGATCAAGCTATATTTATCTCAGAAAAAGACAGAAACTCAAAAGCATCGGACTATGCAACTTTAAATATTTCCTATTGTTCGTAGCTAGTTGACCATTTCAGCAACGGCCTAAGTAATGCGAAGGCAAAGCGACATGCGCCACTTACCTGCACCCGGTAGCAGGGCATATCGCCATCTTCAATGGCGCGTAGCACCTCCCTGAAGGACGAGCGCTGCAGACGCCGGTCCTTCTTGGCACGGTGCTTGTTGCTGTCGGTGGCGAGCTGCTTCAGCGTGTTGCAGAGGCAGTCGTCATTCTGCCCCTCAAAGTTCTCGTCCAGATCCCGCGCCACCTCGTACACCAGCGCCAGCGTCTCCCCACATGTGATGCGCACGTCCACATCTGGAGACTGCAGCAGGCCCTCGAGACGAGGCAGGTGGCTGAAGGGCAAATACACCGCTACATTACCGCTTTAATTCATCCTCTACTTGTTGCTGAAAGCTGCATAGTGTGATGAAAAAATTAAATTTTCAAAACCAAAACAATTATCTAGATTTGATTCTACATATCCAGCTTAGATACTCTTGCACTTATTAAGCAATTGTCAGCACATAGAAGGGGATACTGAATCAAATTAATAGCACATGTTACCACATGTTGCACTTCAAATATCTCAAAAGTTAATAATTTAAGCCACAAATTACTTCAAACAAAAGAAAGGTAGATTATAATGATCAACCTAATACATTTATCTCAGAAAATGACAGAAACTCAAAGCCATCGGACTATGCAAATTTAATGTATAGAAAACAGCCACCAGGAAGGCAAATTATCCAGAATTTAAATCGACCCAGCTTAATCAGAGATATTAAATTGTTTCTTTGTTAGGGCTTTATATCCTAGCAACATCTAAGGTCATATCAAGAATGGTACCTGTTGGTCCACTGGGCCACTGGCATACACACAATATCCCACTTAATTACATTATCCTGACACTGCGCAAAATAGTCCCCTGCCTTTCCTATTAATGCTAAGTGCCAAGCTAGGTAGCGACCAGTATCACTTTCTAAGTCATTGGTTTAACTCGGCCGGAGTTCAAACGCACGTCGTTCCGCACATGAAACCAGCCAGAGCCCTTATTGATTAAACCATCCCATCCAGTCTTTTACTAAAGTACAACATTCTGAAGGGATAAATGCTCCCTTAGAGGTAGAGTCCGACAAAGTACACAATTTACCTGTGAATGAGAATTTGGACAGTGGTATCAGAGGCCACTGAGAGGAGCAGCGCCCATGAGTGGAGGGCGGCGGTGTGCAGGGCGTACACTTCAGGGGAGTGCGTAGGCGGCGTGTGGTCCCCCTTCAGAAACGAGGCGGAGAAGATGGCTTCCAACACGCGCATTACCTCCTGTGCAACATCCGACTCACACTCCGCCAGGAAGGCAAGGAGGCCCAGGGCCTCGGCACACTGGAGGTGGGAACACAGTAGGGCATCAGTGGGGAGGTTATTGGTCATTTACCATTGAATGTTAACTAACATAGTTTTCTTGATCATCAAATTGTCAGAATGGTAGTTACTGTCTCTTTATTTATCATGATTTTTTTTTAATAGTAGTAAATAATCAACCGTCAACATTTTTTTTTTTTTTTTACCTTTAAGAATGTTAGTTATCATGACTTTTTTTTTACCGTCAAATTCTATTTTGTTAAAAGAAAATCATTTATCACGATTCTCTTGATTACAACTTAAAAAAAAAATACTATATCGCTTCCTATTTCTGACTTGTGGTCGATGAACCCTTAACATGTGTCACTTGACAGGACAGCGGCTAGGTCTAGATAACACTGGTGTGGATGTAGAGCTATTTGAAAACAAGAGCTAACTTAATGCAGCGGAAATCAAACCCGAGACCTAAGCACCAGAAGCAAGCCGTGGCGACAAAAATATCTACAGAAATTGGGCCGAAACCCGGACACCACCTAGCGGGTGCTGGCAAAAGCAAGAGCGAATTACCACAAAAACGCCCATAGGATTAGCACTGTCAGGGAATAGCATAAAAATTCTGGAAGTCAGGATTCAACTGTCATTTAGTGACTTATATTATCACCCACACCTAACCCTTTCTTGCTTAGGTTTTATGTTCTAGTAACATATTAATGAACAGGATTTAGACTAATCAATTGCTGTCATATATATTGACATTTTGTGGATGTTAATCCGTGAATATTCACAATCCCGCAATATCGCGAAATCGCAGGCAGAGATCTTTCATGTACACTCCCAGATGAACTGGCACTCACGGCAGTGCGCGCCTTGGTGGAGGCGGTCTTGTCGGTGAGCAGCGTGGTGAGGATGGGACGCAGCTCAGTGAAGATAGCCTCACTCTCCTGCCCGAGCCCCAGCTGGAGGACAAGCAGCACAGAGCAGATGGCAGCCTGCGCCTGCTCCTCGCCTTTGCCCTTCTTCAGGCAGCGCTCCAGGCAGTCCAGCACAGTCACCTTCCTGTAAGGAGCAACACTCTATGTTGGTTGGTTTTTGGAGTTCAACGTCCTGGCAACATCTAAGGTCAAACATTTTATGTAGCTAGAATAGTGTGGCTAAGCGGGCCGTTCAAAGTTGTCCACATTTTCACCATCGTAAAGTGTACGACAGGGTTGTCATTCAAGTACAACTTATTTTGATCGCTTAATAAAATGTTGCTATCAGCTTAAGAAATGCCAGCAAAATAGTACTATGTTGATGTGTACTACACTTGGTGGGGGACATTGCCGGATCAGGCCACCGGCATGGCACCATGATCTAATATCCCACTCAGTCACATTATCCATATACTGACGAATCAGTCCTTGCCCAATCGCAGTAATGCCAAAGTAGGTAGCGACAAGAGTTTAAAATTTAATTTAATAAGTCATGTTTCGACTCAACCGGGGTTGGAAGCCACGAACTGCATGGGAGCCAGGTAGTACGCTTACCGATTCGGCCTTCCTGATTAAGCAGTCTCGCAACCAAACAAGAGCTCATATAAAGTCGTCTAGTGGTATATGCGATTTGTTAACTTTCAGATCAAATGCATAATAGTGCAGTCAAAGTAGGCTTTGCGATACATTAGTCATTCTCAAAAACTGTGTACCACTTTTGTGAGAAGGAAACGAAAAGTGAAAACATTCCAAATAATAGCAGAATCAATATAGATATCAAGGTTTAAATGCTGTGCATATGTCAGACTTGAATTATTTTTATTTTCACTTTTTGATTTAGTTTTTTTTACAAACTGAGAAAGCTGTTAAAATTAACTGTGTAACATCCATCCATAACATCATTTTAACACACATCCATAACATCACTTTATCACGTACAATAAATTCAAACAAGATTTGATTGATTTCACTTAAGACAAGAGAATTGCTTCTTACCAGAAAAAGAGTTGAACAAAAATATGTTTGTGTAGATGTATGGTGTCGTTATGCAAATTTTCTTGTTTTTACTTCAACACAAAATCATATAAGCATATTTTGGATACATTTTGTGGGATAGATTAAATACAGGTAGTATTGGTAACATAATTCAAACACAGAGTAAACAATAATTATTTGATTTACTTTCCCCCCAAAAAGAAGGCAAAATTATTAACAATGTAACATAGAAACAAAGAATGTGGTTCCATTACTTTTATTAGTGATCGATTAGTCTAAGAGCATTTATATGTCAGAAAGTCAATGCAGCTGTGTAAACATTGCCTGGCATACACCAGGCAAAGAACAAAGGCAGGTCATATGGGATGAATGATTAATATACGTTATTCGCCATTGCACTTTCACTTCTGGCGTAATTGGGAACTCTGACCAGAATCTAATTGAGTTACCTGTCAAAGATGAATTCAAAGACGTATTTCTTTGTAAAGGCTCTCCTCAGAGAAAGCAGGGCATCCGTTCGGCCCTTCGCACTGTGGACAGGAAAGAACCGGTATCAGATGACAACTACAGGGTCCGTACACATGTGAAGATATGGAATTCAAGGCTGCTTTTGATAGGAATTCAAGACTATTTTCATTTGGATTTCCAGGAGGGAAAACTCTGGCGAATGGCAATCTCACACTAATTTAGATCAGTGGGGACAGTTTAATGGAATTCAAGGCTTTTCAAGACCAATTACCGAAAATAGGTTAAATTCAAGGCTTTTCAAGTCCTTGAAATGGGGCAAATGAAGACTTTTCAAGACTTTTCAGGCTCCATATGGTCCCTGCAACTAAGATGTGTCACAAGCATTGAAGGCCTATGTGGTTTGCGTTGTTCGATGTCATCAGAAATATTACACACAATTAAGTTAAGGGGAGACACGGGTGATCGGAACATGAATTTGGGTGAAATTGGTGATTTTTGGTTTTTGGTGTACTAAACTGGTGTAAATGATATGTTTTTTGGACAGATAATTACTTGACTGGATATTTGTGTACATAATATGGAATTCTAGATGATGATACTGGACTTTAACATTGAAAAGAAACACTTTGTGAACTTTGAAGCTTGTTTTCTCAGAACTGCTTTTTCCCGAGTTTTGCCAATTTGCCCCCTCTAAAAATGTAAGTTATAATTGTAGCAGAAAGTTGAAACTTGCCAGTCTTATGTAAAAGTTGCTGCTGAGTGCAATAAGATGGTTAAAAACACTGTATCTTTCATAGTTCAAGAGCTAGGGATGGAGACACAAAAATTGACCATTGAATTTTTTTTTACCTCTGGTTCGTCATGTAGGGACATGTTGGTAATGACATATATAAATTCATAAACCACCTTATTGCACTCAACTGGACCAGTTCTTCAGATAATAACTTCATTCAGGCAAATCTAGGCACATTCAGTATACTTCCTTAAGGGGACACACGGGTGATGTTCCGATCACCCGTGTGTCCCCTTAAGGGGACACACGGGTGATCGGAACATGAATTTGGGTCAAACTGGCAATTTCTGGTTTTTGGTGTATTCATATAGAAAAACTTCTTGTTTTTTTTTTTACAGATAATTACTTGACTGGATATTTGTGTATATAATATGGAATTCTAGATGATGATACTGGAATTTTAACATTTGAAAGAAACACTTTGTGAACTTTGAAGCTCGTTTTCTCAGAACTGCTTTTCCCAGAGTTTTGCCAATTTGCCCCCTCTAAAAATGTAAGTTATAATTGTAGCAGAAAGTCGAAACTTGGCAGTTGTATGTAAAAGTTGCTGCTGAGTGCAATAAGATGGTTAAAAACACTGTATCTTTCATAGTTCAAGAGCTAGGGATGGAGACACAAAAATTGACCATTGAATTTCTTTTACCTCTGGTTCGTCATGTAGGGACATGTTAGTAATGACATATATAAATTCACAAACCACCTTATTGCACTCACTGGACCAGTTCTTCATATAATAACTTGATTCAGGCAAATCTAGGCACATTCAATATACTTCCTGGAGGGGGTAAAATTTTGATTTTTGTGTGTGCAAGATCCTTCATCATATGACCCCTACTCAAGATAGAGCTTTGAAACTCTGCAGATATGCTTCCCTTGATACAAAGAATGTGTGCTCTAATTTTCAAAGCTCTCCCCTTAAGGCTATCAGGTCTGGATTTCAGCAACATAATTTAGATACATAATTAGGTTGACCATTATGTCTGGAGTAGCTTTTCATAAATGGCTAACTTTGAAGAGATTTAAAATGAAAGTATATAAACTGAAAATTAGGCATGAATAGCCATTTATGAAAAACTATGTTCATGCCTAATTTTCAGTTTGTATACTTTCATTTGAAGAGATTTAAAATGAAAGTATGCAAACTGAAAATTCCGCACGTACCATAGTTTGGTGTAGCTTTTCATAAATGACTAACTTTGAAGATCTTTAAAAGGAACACAGGCAAAATGAAAATTTGGCATGGGCACTCACGCACTAGCCGCTTTCAGATTTGATCAGATTTGATCAAATTGATACCTGTCGCTTCCTAGCCTGGTGCTCGGCATTATTAGGATAGGGCAAGGACTGGTTAGCTCAGTGTCAGGATAATGTGACTGGATGGGATGTTTGGTCATGGTGCCAGTGACCTGATTTCCCAGTGGGGCAGCACGTCGGGACCTGTCCTGATATAACCTTAGATGACTGGCCCTGTTGCATGTGTTAGGGGATATTAAATACTAGGATCTTGCGGGGTTAGTTTGTTTGTTTGTTGTTTTACGTCCTAGCAACATCTAAGGTCATATCAGGACGGGTACCGACTTGTGACAGTGCGCACTCATGGCGACTTTATAGTGCTGCCCCTCTGGGAAATCAGGCTGCCGGCACCATGACCCGATATCGCGCTCTACCGATTAGGCCACCGTGTCCAGTTTATATTAATGCAATTTAAGGGGGGGGATACTCACCAAATGATTGCACAATGCCTCAACACAAGATTCTGTTACTTACCTTTTTTGAGTGAGGCCATCAATGACGTCTTTAAGTTTATCTTCTAACATCTCTTGAGCACTGATCTCATCAATCTCATCGCCACCTAGTGAGTAAAATAAATATGAGTTAGACAAATTTACATGGAGAGTGCTCACGTAGTCGCACACAATACTCATTGGTGACTGGGACTGAAAATATTTCAAGCGTTCGATATATATTAAGCAATTAATTCTCGATAGTGGCTGTTAGAACCATCGTTAGATCAGCATTTGTTTGTCTGTGTTTTATGTCCTAGCAACATACATTTCAGGATGGGTACCGACTTGTGACTGCATTCATGGTGACTTTATAGTGCTGCGTCACTGGGAAACTGCATCCCAGAAGTATGACCCGATATCCCAATCAGTCACATTATCCTGATAGAATAAACCAGTCCCTGCCATATCCTATTAATGTCAAGCGGTAGGTTCGGTAGCGACATGGCATTTTGTAAATCATTGGTTTGACTTGGTCATGGTTCAAACCCAGGACATACCAAACTAGAAGCCACAACCTTGCACACGGGAAGTCAGCCAGCGCTCTTACCGATTCAGCCACCGCGTTTGGTCCTAGCAATATCGATTACAATGTTTGCTTGTTTTCAGTCTGATAAAACTATTATCAGACTGATCGTTCCTATATCTATCTTAATATTGGCGATCAAATTTCAAACTGGCTAGTCATGCAACATAGGCCTATATCAGTATATGCTTCATTATTCTAATATGAGCGTCAGTCCCTCAATCCTTTGGAATATTTATCGCCTCCCATCTACGCCTCAATCGATACTCATCCAGTCTCTCAGGCATCAACCATCTGAACATATTCATGACAAATTCTTTTCCATCACATTGGGCTTCCATTACAAAATATTTTTTTTAATGGATCCATCAATAAAAACTAAAGTACTAATTTTGTGTAATTCCAAAATCGTTGAACGTGTCAAAAGATGTCAAAACAAATAAAAATATTTTACTTTAAAGCTGATACAAGATTAAAGTTGCATAGTCAGATGGTTTTGAGTTGTCCATTTTTGTTTTAAAAGCTTGATTGTTATAATCTACCATAATTTAGTTGACTTTAAATGGCTAGCTTTGGGAGATATCTGAAGTAAAACCATACAAAATAAACTTTGGCATGAATGTTAAAACTATGACACCATAGGCTTCAGCAGTAATAGGTTCTATTAAATTGATTTAGTATTCGGTTCTAAGTTTTATGCAGAAACACGTGCTAAATAAGTGCACCCGTATCCAACTTAAGTTAGAAAAGTAGAATCGAATCTAGATAAGTGCTTTGGCTTAGAAAATGTGTTGCTTTCATCGGACTATGCAGCTTTATGGGGCTTTATTATTTGAATGCATCGTCATGGTTGAATGAGCATGTATATAGAGCAGCGTTGATGTCATACGCACCACCCTCTGCCGCACCTGAGATGCTTTGTACGTCGGTGCTGTCCGTGCTGATGTAGCTGGCATTGTCCCCCGTGTCGTACTCCTCGTCACTGGGCTGGCGCGAGTCAACGGCCCTCCGGCCTGCAAAAGAAAAGAAGAGAAAATAGCAGGACCTATGTCTACTGGCCTTAATTCAAAGTGTGTATCTGTTGATACAACTTCGGACAACACCTACAACATCAAGTACGCATAGTTCTAAATTAAGGCGAAAGTACACCAAACACAGTTTTGTCAATGAGATATTCAAGTTCAACACAACTTCATCAAATGCATGAACAAACACAATGATATACTTGTCTAATATGTTACCTGCTGAATTTGAAAGTAACAAGACACAACATTTAGACACGTTCGTTGAGTTTTACATCCTGGCAACATCTACGGTGATATCAGGACAGGCACCGACTTGTGACAGTGCACTCATGGCGACTGAATAGTGCTGCCCCACTGGGAAATCAGGTCACCAGCACCATGACCCGATATCCCACTCAGTCACATTATCCTGACAATGACCTAACCAGTCCTTGCCATATCCTATGAATGCTGAGCACCAAACTAGGAAGCGACAAGTATCAATTTTGTAGGTCATTGGTTTGACTTGACAGGAAATCGAACTCCCGATCTCACGCATAAAAAAAGCACAGACCTATAACCAAAAACCAAGATTCTATGACTATTGGCGTTGTTTACTAAGTTTCTTCTGCCAACCAGGCAATGCGCATGTGTCGGAATTCCACTGAACGTGCGTGTATATAAATAGGATTTCACTTTCACACATATATACATGTCTATCTTATATATCTACCTACCTACGTATTACCGTATATACATGGATAGATGGATGGACAGACAGAAACACACACAAACGGGTCTGGTAGTGACAAGCATACATAACTATGAGCAGTAAACAAGTTTGCTCCTTGAAGTTAGAGTTGGCAGGTCTATTTTGACGGTGGCGCTCAGGCTCAGGTGGAGAGAGCACTCTGGCGGGAGGCTTATGTACTAACGTAGTGATCCCATCGTGGGTCCTGGTGTTAGATCCCCGCGCCCGACTGACTGTCGCGCGTGTGTCCGACAGCTGTGTGTCCGACAGAGAGTGGACGAGCCGTGTAACCGGTCGTACCCGACATTCCCATATGGTTGCTGACAGCATGTACATGTGCAAACGCGTGGCGCGTGACACACCCACACCCACACCCTCCAACTACACACAATGCAACAGACGCCACCTGCCGGCGTTCCTTTTTGTTTGTTTGTTGTTGTTTTAGGTCCTAGCAACATCTAAGGTCATAGCAGGACGGGTACCGACTTGTGACAGTGCGCACTCATGGCGACTTTATAGTGCTGCCCCACTGGAAGACCAGGCCACCAGCACCATGACCTGATATCCCACTCAGTGACATTATCCTGAAACTGAGCCAACCAGTCCTTGCCATATCCTAATAATGCCGAGCGCCAGGCTAAGGAGCAACAAGCATAAATTTTTAAGTCATTGGTTAGTCTCGACCAGGGTTCGAACCCACGACCCCCCAGCACACCAACACGGGAGACGGATGCTCTCACTATTCGGCCATCCCGTCTGGTCCGGGCGTCCCTTGCTCTATTCAAATCATGTCCCTTCCAATAGACCTTCACACATCTACATTGTTACATACAATACAATATGGGTCATTCCCAGAAACTGTGTACCACATTTTTGGTTTCCATGTTACATTGTTAATGATTTTGCCTTCTTTTTTTGGGGGGTAGTAAGTCACATAGTTATTGTTGACTAATTATGTTAACAATATTACATGTATTTAATCAATCCCACAAAATGCATAACAAATATGCTTGTATGCTTTTGTGCAAAAGTGAAATATGACAATTTGCATATTGACACCATACATGTACCCAAACACTTTTTCCTACTTTTTGTTCTCTCGTAAGAAACAATTTGTTTGGTGTAATCAACATCTTGTTTGAATGTGTTGTAAGCTAAAATGATGGATGGATGGGTGTTACAAGGTTAATTTTAACAGCTCTCTCAATTTATATAACATCAAAATCAAAAAGTGAAATTATTTTGTTTCCACTTTGGCATACATGCTGAAAATGTAAACCTACAATATGAACATGGATTCTGTTATTGTTCGGAATGTTTTCCCTTTGGTTTCCATGTCACAAAAGTGATGCATTTTCTGAGAACGACCCATGTATAAAAACATGTATAGCAGCATGGTCAGGAATTGGTAATGACGTCACATGAGTGTTCAATGTTGGTGTTACGCCCTGCAGACGGCCAGGCACGACGCTAAGGGTACCGCAGCCATACTACACACAGCCTGAACACGACGAATATGACATTTCCCGAGCTGGCTAGTTGCCATAACATTTTCGAAGCAAACAGCTGTTATCCCACAAATTCAAATGTGATACTGCATTACTGGTGCACTTAATAAACATTTACTACAGTATAAAAGGAATCTTAAGTCTTGGTAGATCATGGGATTTTGTGTTTAAACCCTGGTCGAGTCAAATGACTTAAAAATTGATACTTGTCGCTTTCTAGCCAGGCTCTTGGCATTATTAGGATAGGGCAAGGAGCAGTGGAATGAGGAAGACCAATCGTCCACGATTGAAGTTTCCCCTGCTTAAACAACTAATGTACCCCCCAAAAAGAAGTAAACTTAATAGTGCAAGCCGAGCAAGTCTATAACATCACATTAATTTAACGTGCATGTTTTCACTTCAAATATATAAAAACGTACCTATTTTTGATTAAACTCACCCCAAACTAAAATAGAGTAGAATATAACGACCAACCTCATATATTTATTCCCAAGAGATGTTCACATTCATTGAATTATGTAACTTTAAGTGCCTGTTCCTACGTCAGGGCCATTCGTAGAGTACATAACTCCCTTTGCAGTACTGTACCTCTAAATATGTAATTAATAGTGAAATCCACGTTCATTCCACACAATAAAAAACCACAATAACTTATTGGAAGTAATTTCATTACTGAATACCCTCAATTATAGGGAATTTATTATTTTGAACTCACACAAGAAAACATGTGCATACTCCATTACCCTACAACCCATCCTTCTGGGGGCCATATGCACCAAGTTGTGCTAGGCTTAACCGGTGCTAGGCGCTAACTCCGGTCAGCTAGCTCCGGGTACAGGGGAGTCCGCGAAAAAGGTAAAGTGGTATGCACCAATGTTTTAGCCGGGGCGGATAGCTGACCGTGAGTTTATTTATAGATTTGGGAATTCCCTCGAGTCAACGATATGAATAATGCCGCCAATGCGGCGGCGGTGTTAATATCGGTTCGAATTTAGGGTTAAATTGATAAGATTTCACTTATTGCGTATGTACTTCTGTCAAATATGATCGCATTCAATAGATTTGGGTATAATATATGGCCGCCGATTCGGCGGTGACCATGTTTATTTGACGTTGGACAGTATGGATATCGACGTCGCTGCAGCGACGGCGATTCGTTTACTTTACATTCGTCGATTCGACAATATGAATAACGCCACCAATGCTGCGGGAGCCTTAATAACGGTTCGATTTTAGGGTTAATTTGATTAAATTTCACTTATTGAGTATGTAAATGTGTTAAATATGATCGCATTGAATAGATTTACACCCATACACGCACACTAACCAGCCCGGCTAGCAGTTAAACCTGATCTGAAAGTTGGGTAGCTTAGCCTAGGCTACGGTCGGCGGCTAGCGCTGGCACCGATTGATGCATACGGATTTTCCACAGTTAGCCCTGTGGAGATAGTCAAACCGTGGTTAAGGCCCTAACTCTGATTGGTGCATATGGCCCCTGGATACCAAGGGCACTGGACATGCTGGCCGAGTCGGTAGAGCGTGGGCTTCCCGTGCGGAAATTCGGGAGTTTGAATCTTGGTCAAGTCAAACAAATGACATACAAAATTGGCACAAGTTTGTCAGGACATACAATTCTAACAAACAAAACAAACAGCCCATCAAAGGCAAAGGAAGTTGATTTGGAAGTTTGGGGAGCAACTAGGAAGTGACGTGTCAGATCCTAGTGTAAACTATTCCGATATACAACATAGGGGGGAATGCAAATGTTCTATTACTGATCGGTGTACGTGACCAGGCAAATGTATGTATATATATGTATGGGTTGGTGGTGCCGGAGTGGGATGTAAATAGACATAGTGGTGCTGGCAGGTCTGGGTGTGAGTGCACTCAGGGCCTACTCCCTCTGCTGGGATAGGGATCACCACACTCAAAGGTCAAGGTTGGTGGTGGCCATGGGGCCATACAGCTTGGTGGTGGTGGTGGGCAGACCACTGGTATCCATGGGGACCAGGAATGCTGGATTCCTATTGGTAGGGCCAAGAATGCTAGTTTTCCATTGGGGAAAAGGGGTGGGGTGATACTCTACAATGAACCCATGTAACCATATAAATAATAAACCAGAGGGCTTGACTCTCTCTTCTTCTTTACACTTTATACTCTTCCTTTCTCTTTGTCTGTATTGATTTCACCATAGCCTGCCTACACAGTCACAGATTCGAGCCTTAAGGCTCTGTCACACATCACCGGATTGGGGAAACGGAAAGAAACCAAACAAAGTCTGTTGAGTCCGGTTTGTGTCCGCTGCATATCCGGCCCGATGCATTACAAGTTTTGAGCAAGCGCAAAACTTGGAACGGATGCCACTGTATTGACGTCTACGGTTCTTGTCCGGTTTAAGTTTGTTTAGTCCACTTATCGTCCTTTGGCTATTTGTTCATCCGACGGCCTTTGACCCGATATCGCAACATTTTGAGACATTTGAATACTTATCACACCCGAACACCACCGGTCTAGAAAATGATGTCCGTTGCTCAATCCGGCATAGTGTGACAGGCACTTTAGCTTTTACACTAGGTTACATAATCGTCTCAACAGACGTCAGTGCCAGGGTGGGATGGCTGAAATGATTAAGAATAACAGTGCTGGCTGGCTTTGTATGTGGGTTGGTTGGTTGGAGTTTTACATCCTGGCAACATCTAAGGTCATATCAGGATGGGTACAGACTTGTGACAGTGCGCACCTATGGTGACTTTATAGTGCTCCCCCATTGGGAGACCAGGCCACCAGCAAAATGACCTGATATCCCACTTCGTCACATTATCCTGACATCGAGCTAACCAGTCCATGCCCGGTCCTAATAATTCCAAGCGCCTGGCTAAGAAGCAACAAGCACACATTTTTAATTCATTGGTTTGACTCGACCAGGGTTCGAATACCACGATCTACCAAAAGGAGAGATGGATGCTCAACTCATTCAGCCATACCACCTGGGTTTGTATGTGGGAGGTGTTGGTTAGAACCACAACTGAGTCAAACCAATACCATACAAAATGTATACCTGTTTCCACCTAGCCTAGTTCTCGGCATTAATAGGATGTGGCAAGGACTAGGATAAGGTACCTAAAAACGAAGGTCAATATTGGCGAAGCAATAAGTACAAAATAAGAACTTTTGAAACAAAATGTGTGCATGTAAATAAATAGTTATTGAACATTTAATAAAAAGACTAACGAGAGTAATAACTTAAATAACTAAGCTGTACTACTTCTTAAATATGACAACGCAAACCATTGGTTTAAACAAAAGAAATAGAAAATGTAAAAGAATGAATGAATGTCAAAGGTATAGGTGACATTTGCTCAGGTGGTGACTATTAACAACTACACAATAACCTGGACTCAGGTAGGCATCCACAAAGACAGGTGAACAATGATTGACCTGATGAGAACAAGCAGGGTGGATCGGATCAAAGGTCACGTGACACGTCCTGGTCTTAATAGCCACCACAGAGGTCGGACAAAAATGCTGGTTCCCAAACATTTCACAAATTATATCAATAAATACACGAGCTTTACTAAGCTAAGGATGCCAAGGTCAATTAGTTTTCATTATTTCACAGCTTATTCGACCCAAGATAAATATTTGGATTAAATGGCCAGTGAAGTGTCTAAATTGCACCCGTGCTACACTGACTGCTCAGGTAGTAAATCAATTAGGGACAAAGGCACAAGGTGGGTCAGCGTGGGGCTAAGGGGAGTGGGGGATGGGGGATGGGAGAGAAAATAAATTAAACAAGGAAAGGCCATATCATTGGACGAAACAATGAGTGCGATGTGGATTCCTGGTTTAACCATCGAAGGCTTTGTTTAGTTGGGGCTGACATCCTAGATATATCTCAGGTCATATCAGGACATCACATGCGCATGATGGCTTTTATAGAGTTGATCCAATGCAGGGTCCATACACATGTAAAGATATATGGAATTCAAGACTGTTTCAAGGCTTTTCAAGGATGGTTTTGGTAGGAATTCAAGACTATTTTCATTTGAATTTCAGAAAAGAAAAAAATTTCGAATGCCAATTTTGGACTAATTTAGATCAGAGGGGGCAGTTTAATAGAATTCAAATCTTTTCAAGACTAATTACCTAAAATAGGTTAAAATTCGAGGCATTGAAATGGGGCAACACTTTTCAAGACTTCCCAGGCCCCGTACAGACCCAGCCAATGGGAGACTGGGGCCACAGGCACCATGACATGACGCCCAACCCAGTCATATTATCCGGATACTAAACAAATCAGTCCTTGCCCTATCCTATTAATGCAGTGTCAGGCACAGTAGCACTCAATGGGTCTACTCAGTGTCCGTACACATGTGAACATATGGAATCCAAAGCTATTTCAAGGCTGTTTTTTATAGGAATTCAAGGGAGAAAAATATACAATGGTCAATGATGATTTCGGACTAATTTAGATCAGTGGGGATAGTTTAATAGAATTCCAATGCTTTTCAAGACTAATTACCCAAAATAGGTTAAATTCAAGGCCTTATAATGGGGCAAATGAACTTTTCAAGGCTTTCCAGGACCCGTACAGACACTGTTTGCATCACGAGATTTATTTAGGGTACTAGCAACTATGGAACTAATCTGTTTTATACAGATACTTAAGTTATTTAGGACGGTTTAATGCATAGTCCGATAGCACACCCAACCCCTGTTTTAAATAGATAAATATAAATAGATAAATAGATAATAGTGTTTCTTCATTAATCTGGATGAACTTTCATGACAAATAGCTAATTTTGAAGCAACTTGAAATGAAAGCACCCAAAATAATTTTGAAAAGCACACCCGAAACTATTGTAGTTGTGACCTAAATTTCGATCTCGCGATGGTCACATGATGAGCTGACCTATTAATTTAGGCAGCCTATTAATTTAGGCAGTACATATGGTACCAGCGTCAGACTGTCATGAGTTATTCATCCTCATATTAACCCCATGTCTTTATGAACATTCAGTATATGAAAATAGTATATGATTGATTGATTGGTGGTTGCTTTACGCCATGTCGGCAGCATAGGCCATATTCAGGGCGAGAAATGTTAGTTTTTTGTTCAAACCATCGCTTTTACATGTAAAAGTAGACAATCAATTATGTGCCAATAGACACTTATTAAATTAAAAAGCTCATTCCCGTAAAAAAAAGAAGTTTCATGAATAACTTAGAATTTATTTAGTAAACTATAAGGCTAAAATGTTTTCTTGTTTTACTTCAGTAAAAAGGTCATGCATACTGTCTGCAGTGTAAAATTGTTGGCGCAGGGCCAAAAAATCAACACAATTTAGTAAAAATATGTTTCAGTGTTAGAGGGGACTGACACCCAATACATTCAGGGGGAGGTTCCCCCTTGAGCAGAAAAGCATGTGTAAGCCACGAGAGGCCAATATGGCAGCGGCTAAGGACCACATGGTCCCGCCGACCTCCCACATGAGTCTGTGGAGGTTTTCCCACAGATGGTTCAATTTCTTAAAGTTTATTAATGTTTTCATCCTACTCAAATTGCCATTTCGATTTTATGTGGGTGGCTATTAGTGGTTTCAGATCAGACACGGTTCAAGATAACATTTCAGGGCCTTCTTCGCAGTCCGATCAGCTCGTTCGTTTCCTTGTATGCCGGTGTTGCAGTTTCCGCAGTATGCCAGTTTGCGAGGGACACATCGCTTCTGTGGATGCGTCAAAATCGAACAGCATCGTCACTAACCTTATAAATTTAATATAATGTTTTTGGTAAAGATGTTTTCTATATGTGTACCAAGCGATTTGTTTCTAGGTGGTGTGGTTTTAGAGATATTTCACCTTTTCTGTATGAGGATTGCTCACGACCATTGACAATGCCTTGTCATGTGCAGTGCAAAACATTAGTTTTATTCAAAATTAATCGAAATCAAGAACCCTAACCGTATAAATTTAATATAATCTGTTTGTTGAATATGTATTCTGTATGTGTGCCAAGCGGTTTGTTTCTAGATGGTGTAATTTGAGAGATATTTGACTTTTTCTGTATGAAGATTTGCTCACGGCCATTGACAATGCATTTGAATGGATGTGTCCCTCGCAAACTGGCGTACCGCGGAAACTGCAACACTGGCATGGCCAGGCACCCAGCAGAGGTGGATGTCATATCCATCTAATGTCAGTTGGTTCATTTTATAAATGACCGTTGCTAGAATAGGGTGGTCCGTTTTCAGTCCAGCAACACCCAGGAGGCAGAAGGACTGTACATAACATAGTTAGTGTGGTTGGATACATTGATACACTCCAATGCGAAGAGTGCTTGGGCTTCCGCTGTGAAAATCGAGCTCTGGTCGGAGAAGGGTAAGCCAAATTTTTCGTGTTGGCAGACTGCCGCAGCAGCTACCCAGCTTTGGTCTTTCGAACCATCAGTGTATATGGAGAAGTGGTCGGCAAACTGGGCTTGAATCTCTGCACGCAGTCCTTGGTATTCGAGTGGATGTGTCCCAGACTTCCTCAGTTCCATGAGTCGGAGGATAACCGACGGCTTCCTTAACGACCACCGGGGATGTTCTGGGACTTTGGCATCCTCCAACACGTCCAAATCCATGCCTAAGGCCTCCAAATGAGGTTTCATTCGGAGCCTCAGTGGCCGGATGTAATTCGGCCTGGCTTCATACCTGGATTCGTCATGTGGCACAAATAGACAATTATGTGCAGGATTCAATGCATTGGTTTTTATCTATATATTGCATGGCCAGTTTGATTCTCCTATTGTTAAGTGATGGCTCGTTGGCTTCAACATAGAGGCCGGTGAACTGGTGAGGTGTGGAAGGCCCCAAGGGCCAGACCATGTCTAGCAGCCCAATATACGATTTCCTTGTGGAACTGTATACTATGCTACCGTAATCCACTCGTGAACAAACCAAGGTTCGGTACATAGAGAGCAGAACATCTCTGTCCCCTCCCCACTCTGAGCTGGATAGCACCCTCAGAATATCCAGCGCTTTCAGGCATCTTGTCTTCAGGTATTTTATATGTGGCAGGAAAGACAGTTTTGTGCTGAAAATGAGGCCCAAAAATTTGGTTTCCTCAACGACTTTAATGGGATCCCCATCAAAGGTCAGCTCAGGATCCGCATGCATTCTACACAGCAGACAGAAGTGCATGCAGACTGTGTTGGTCTTGGAAAATTTGAATCCATTCAGAACTGACCATCGATTGATCCCATTTATGCTTAATTGTAGCTGCCTCTCTATGACATTCATGTTAGCACTGCTGTAATATAAAACAAAGCAGTTCACAAAAAGACTATAGGAGACCCCCCCTCCCTTTACAGCAGAAGCAATACCAATTACCATAACCCCGAAAAGGGTCATTGCCAGTATCCTGCCTTGGGGTACTCCTAGTTCATGTGAGTGTAGGCTGGAATGGGTAGTCTTGATGCAGACGCGGAAATATCTGAAGGCTAGAAAGTTCTTGATGAAAATTGGGAGGTGGCCAATCGCATGGAGATCTTCCATGATGCCACAGGCTTTTTTCAAGGTGAAAAAAGACAGCCACAACGCGCTCCTTCTTAAGGAAAGCTCCTTCTTATGAACGTCTCCATGCAAACCAAATGGTCGAGGGTGCTGCGGCCCCGTCTGAAGCCACATTGGAGGTTGGACAGGTGGTGTCCTGACTCCAGTAGCCAGACTAGGCGGTTGTTTACAATACGCTCCATGCAGCCTGTGAGGGCTATGGGACGATAGTTGTTGGCGTCACTCTGGTCTTTACCAGGTTTGGGAATTGGTATTACTGTCACCACCCACCAAGACGACGTTCATTCAGCCATCCTGTCTAGAACACAGTTTTTTTTTTACGAAGGGCCCAAAGACAAGATTCCACAGCTGAGTTCCATTCTAACATATTTTGGAACAAATGTCAAAAGACAAGATGCCACAAAGTTCAGCTAAGCTATGAGCAATAATTTATTTTTTAAACAACAAAAACATCAAATGATTGCAGCACTGCATGTTAATAATACTAGTAGCTTATGTAATGCTACACATTAACAAAGCCCACAGCTTAAGTATCACTGCAAAGTTAGCAAAGTCAGCAGCTTAAGTATCGCTGCAAATTAACAAAACCAGCAGCTTAACTTAAGTATCGCTGCACATAAACAAAGTCAGCAGCTTAAATATCGCTGCAAATTAACAAAACCAGCAGCTTAAGTATGGCTGCAGATTAACAAAACCAGCAGTTTAACTTAAGTATCACTGCACATTAACAAAGTCAGCTGCTTAATCGTCGCTGTACATTAACAAGAATTAAGAATTGCTGCACATCCATAAAATCCAGCAGCTTCCGGAGTGGTCAAATCAACATCCATCTGATCAAATATGAAAAGTAATTGGTGGGTTCATTCACACCACTCATTACTTTAGGAAGAGTTTGGACTGGTCTCCAGCTATGTTTGCCATACTATTACAGAGATGGCAGGCAAAGCAGCCATTGCATCCGTGAGTATTACATGCCGTTAAGCACAATTTGCCAGGCCCCAGACATTCAATTCCATACTTACTGGAGGGCTTCCAGACTCTTTTATCTGGAATGGAAATGTAGTTGTACAGCAAAACTGTTTCATTACCAACACAACATGGTAGTGTTATGGCAGGCATATCAAACACTAGTCATGCACAGTTAATAGTAGGTACTCCAAAGTGATTTTATATTTTAATGTTTCAGTGTTTAAAATTATATAGGTGCATAGATCTTTTAAATCCAATCCATGTATATAGATCTCTTGAAAATTAGAAAAATTATGAGGTTTTAAAGATTAATTTGTTTGCCCTTTTTTGTGCACATTTCCAAATTAGGGAAATCTAGGTTTTTAAGACCCCAACACAAAAGCTATGTTGCGTATAATTTGTCAAATATTAAAGAATCTCACTCTCTATAGCACAAATAACAGGCATGTTATTCTGTTAGATATTTTATTCTAAACTTGCTAAATTCTGTAATGCCCACTGAATATCATCAGGGTTAATGATAAATTCTTTGAAATATCATAACTTCTGTTCTATTTACACTATCACTTTACTTTATATTCCAAAATAATCAGAATCAAAAGCGGCATATGATTATACATGTTTTAAATTAATGAGGTAAAAACTGAAGTTCACTTTTATAGGCATTGCTAGCTGACTACAAGTCTAGGTCGCAAATAGATTAACTTTATTACGATGATTAAACAGATTCCCTAGGGCGACAATAGGCTTCGGAAATGGTTTCAATGTCTGGCACCTTCCATACGATCGTTGATGGGTGCCACATCAAGCTTTTGCTGCCGAAACAAAAGCTTCAATCAACACCATGTTCATCGCTCCGGTGCTGCAGACATGGTCATTTATCAGACCAACCTTGCCGAGTATGATATAAATCTCAACAAAATATTGTTCTGATTAGGTAGAGGGAAACCTGAGCTTTCTGATAATATAATTTTCAGGACAATCCTGATTAATTTTCAAGGAGAATGTTTCCACTCCTGTTCAAGTGGGGATAGTTGAGCGTCTGAATGTTTTCACTCCTTCTGTTCAATCAAATTTCCCACTCAAAGACAGCCATGCTTGATATGCTAATGAAGCCCGGTTTCTTCCCTACCTTTCATTGGTGGTTATTTTGTTTAGCTCAGGTGACCATACTCAGCAAGGTAGCAATTTTAGGGAAGGGAGTGGCTAAGACTGGATGCAAACAGAATGGCAGACATGCACAGAGCTGCAGATGATACACCCAAACAAGTGTCATGTTAATTTTAAAATTGAACACCCTAAAAGACAAAAGAACAGGCATTCACCTGATATAATTTTTATTTCAAACAAAGCAGAATTAGTGGAGATTGAAGTGGTTTTAGAATGGTTAAATTATGTCAGATTTCGCAATGCGGACAGTGTACTTCGGAGTACCTATTATTAGAAGCAAGTATCCTAAATGAATGGGGATATACACAGTTCGTTTTCTACCTCAAAATTTGTGGGGGGGGGGGGGGGGGGGGGGGGTTAGGGAGGAACCATGTAATCGGATCAGTTAATCATTATTAATTCTTAGAAAATGCAGGCAACCTGACAGTTAAAGCTGCATAGTCCGATGAACAATTTCTAAAGCAAATCGTATCCAACTGAGATACTGATAGCCTAGCATTGATTGATGCATAGAATTCAAATTAATAGAACATGTTACTGATAAAAGCCTATGGTGTCCAGCATTTTGGTGGACACAAATTAATTTAACATGTTTTCGCTTCAAATATCTTCATCCTTTAAAATAAAAGTTAGTTCAAACTAAAGTAATGTAGATTATAACAATCAACTTAATATAACTACAGGACCTCAAAACATTCGGTCAATGCAACCTTAATAATTCTCAGGCTACAAACACTGCTGAGATAATGTTGATGGAATGAGCCATCGCATACACTTTTACATTACCATAGTTGGTAGGAGGCACACGGGGATATGGAGGAGCCATGTGACCAATTTATACATACCGTCATTTGTAGACTTGACGGAGCCAAATCAAAAACTCACCAAATTTATACTTGGTGCTATCATTTTTAATTCTCAGTATTACTATGACACGCATGAACAGGTTAGCTCAGTGTCTGGATAATGTGACTAGTGAGATGTTAATACTAATATAATAATGGAAAATTAGTCCCTGAGTTATGAATTTTTTAATATTTAGTTTTTTTACACACACTTTTAATGATTCTTCAAATGCTTAAATCCTAATGTTTGAGGCTGCCTGCTGAAGGCAAAGTACATTTTAATCACATCATTGTTTCAACTTATTATTTCTAGTACAAATTCTAATCTCATTGTCTTTCAGACCTCACAAATAAATATTTGTTGAGCAATTTGACATCAAACATGGCAAAATCGTGTGACTTTCACTAACCTTCCTTGATAAAAAATCTTTAGAAAATTAATATCTCTGGTTCTATTTGAGATATTGACTTGATTTTTGTAACAAAATAACCAGAATGCAAATATCTATAAGTTTATGACATTGTCTTTAAGCTATATACACATGTAAAAAATCTAAAGAATTTGATTGCTCTAATTAGCATACCCATCCTATGGTTAAGTCTAAACTGCTGACAGTGAGTGCTAAATGTTGGTTAACAATCTACACAGATTTGTAGAGAAAGAATCTTTCTATGTAATATTAAAATTTTCATGAAAAATATTTGGTAAAATCATGTTTTACGATTTTCCAAAGTTTACAAACTTCAATTATTCAAATTTTCCTCACTTGAAGTCAGCTGTAAGAGATATAATACTAAAGCTAGTGATCTCTACTTTACTGTGAAAGTTGTTATTTTTAGCTCTGATAGTCTCACTCGCAGCACACAATGTTCAAAGACGGGTAGTGTGCTGAGAGCAAGTCTCCTATTTTTTCCTGTGGCCAATCAGCATCACTAACCAGTCCTTTGTTTGGAGTACCTAATGTTAATGAATTGGCATCCCTAATGGGCCAGGACTACAAAGCTGCCATTAGGATGCATTATTTGTATTGCAATTCAGCAATATCCTCGTTACAAGTTGGCACCATCATCGGATATCACTAGGATGCAAAATCCCAATAAATCACCATAAACCATGCTACACAATCTTCCTTGATCAAATCAGACATCTATGCTATATTCATAAACCACATTTACACAAACATTATGATCAATATTTCAATCCTATTGCTTGAGATGGGATGAATGACAATAACTGACATAACCGTGCTGATTTTAATAATGCAAATAACATTTGATATAACATTATTCGAATACATTTGTTAAAATATTGTTGTTTAAGTCATCAGCCATTACATGCTGTTCAAGCAATATTGGTAAAGCACATATCATACCACATGATCCAGTTACAATTTTGCACAATCAAAGACCCGATAATTGTAAAACGTTTGAGTTTGTTCCAGCATTCATAAAAGTGGAAAAGAGTCAACCGACTCCTAAACTTGGCTGAACCAACCATTTCAAAACTATTCTCACTTAAGCTTCTCAGTTAAAATACAATACTGGGTACCAAAAGTGTGACATTCATCACAAAGGTAAAAACCCACTGAAAAGCAATCAATGATTCACATTTACTTCAAGAAAATTAGTTACCATGTCAAATAGACACTATCCTAGCACAAATATATATTTTTTTATAGTTGATTAGGATTCACCATGTTCCTTTAATTCACTGTTTGAAGTAACGTTCATCACAAAACGGACATGAACAGACTTTTTTTTTTAAATTGCATTATTTCAAGAGCAATGCAAGGCTATGCTCAAAATATCCAACAATGCAAGCTATGCTCAAAATATCCATTGGATTATTATTACAATGTATAAAGTCTTTGAGACTGAAAGAAAACATGGTGATTTTATTTATTCATGATATTGTGTGTGCCTTTAACTGTTTGCCACCGTGATGGTCAAGGCAGGTGACGAACGTTATGGCATCTGTAGGTCCCTAAAATTTCATAAGAAATTAATTATCCTTGCAATTGTTTTTTTTAAAGTATAGGTGATTAGGCTCTTTTATATGCCTCCTGCATGCACGATGACTCCATTATCAGTTCTTGATGACTAGAAATTACTCATTCAACATTACCAGTCAAAAATGTCATGTTTTTGGTTACAATCTTGATGGGCGGGTTCAGAAGAAAAACGTCCATAACATTTAAAGTTTTTAAATAAACACGACCAAGTTGCCTGAGGTATGCCTCCTATCCGATAACTATTTGTTCTGAAGTCAAAAGATAAGTGATATTAACGCACAGATAGCTGTGCTGACACAACAGGGCCCGTATGCAGGAGTCAGTGTTAGCGGGGTTTGGTGTTAGAGCCTGTTACCATTTAGCTATCACCAAAGTCGGGACCTGTGTCAAGTCGTATGCAGGAGCGCGTAACACTTTCATTATAGCTAAACGTGATGTTATTTATAGATTTGGGAAATCCCTCTGCGTTTGTAGCCATATATTAGGCTCAAATCTATTGAATGCAATCATATTTAACAGAATTAAATACGCAATAAGTGAAATTTGAGGAAATTAACCCTAAATTCGAAGCAATATTAACGCTGCCTCCGTAACGGCGGCGATATTAATATTAATATTTTCGAATCGACGAGCGTAAAGTAAACAAATCGCTAATACGTTGCCGCCAATGCGTAGACGTCGGCCAGTATGGATGTCGACGTCGACGCAGCGGTCGCGACGGCGGCGATTTGTTTACTTTACGTTCGTCGATTCGAAAATATAACTATTAATATCGCCGCCAATGTGGCGGTAGCCTTAATAACGCTTCGAATTTAGGGTTAAATTGATAAAATTTCACTTATTGCGTATGTAATTCTGTTAAATATGACAGCATTGAATAGATTTGGGCCTCATAAACTCGCTAAACCTAATATTTTGTAGGGGTAAGGTAACACCGGTTAAGCCTTTGGTGTTAGGCCTAACACTGACTCGTGCATACCATTTTTCGCCGCTAAACCGGAATTCCAGCCAAACACCGTTTTGCCTCGCTAACACTGACTCCTGCATACGGCACCAGGTGTCTGGATTCTCTCCAGTATTGTATTTTTACATACATGAGAGTACCAGTTATATTCCCAGAGATATCTGCTAGGGTTCTACCAACTTTTTTAAACATAAATTAATGAAATGTAAAAATAATATTATTCATATATCCAGGGTCCATACACATGTGATGATATGAAGTAAAGGATGTTTCAATGCGGTTTTTGATAGAAATTCAAGACTATTTTCATTCAATTCATATTTCAGGAAAATAAAAAACAATGGTGAATGGCAATTTCCGATTCATTTTTCAAGACTTTTCAGGCCCCGTATGGACACTGTATATATCTCGATGTCCCATGACATGGCTCATTTAACATCATAGTGTATAGTGTATCAGAAACTATGTACCACATTTTTCATTCCCACATTACATTGCTCAGGGATGAAAGTGGTCTCCAGGAAAAAAAAGCGGAAATGCTGATATTCTCCCATAGGCTTAGATTGTCAGGGAATCGCTGAAAATTCCCGGAAGTCTGGTTTCATACATATTGGTATACGCTGATAGTGCTGCGGCATTTGAAGCACATATTAGTAGTATACGCTGCTAGTGCTGCGGCGTTAGCACCACATATTAGTATACGCTGATGGTGCTGCAGCGTGAAACAATGTATTGGTTGGTTGTTGGAGTTTTACGTTCTGGCAACATCTAAGGTCATATCAGGACAGGCGCAACGTATTAGTATGTACTTATAGCTACAGGAAAAATCCCGGAAATCAGTGAAATCGCGGAGATCTTCCATACCTGGTTAATCATTTTGCCTTCTTTTGGGGGGAAAGCAAGTCAAATAATTATTGCTGTGTTTTAATTATGTTAGCAATACTACATGTATTTAATCTATCCCACAAAATATATCCAAAATACACTTATATGATTTTGTGCTGAAGTAAAAATAAGAAAATATGCATATATCGACACCATAGATCTATAAATGTATACACAAACATTTTCTCAACTTTTGTTTCTTGTAAGAAACAATTCTCTTGTGAAATCAATGAAATCTTGTTTGAATTCATTGTGTGTGTTAAAATAATGTTATGGATGGATGTTACATGGCTAATTTTAACAGCTTTCTCAGTTCCCATGCACATTTAAACCTTGATATCTATGTTGATTCTATTATTTGTAATGTTTTCATTTTTCGTTTCAATGTCACAAATGTGGTACACAGTTTCTGACAATGACCCATTTAAAACGGTGTTTATATTTATGTGAAATATAAATACATTATATTAATATTATTAACGGAGTGCCAGTAGCGCCTCGTCCACCGAACGCTACTATTGCCCGAACCACTGATGGCAGTGGCCTGGGCGACTTGGATTTACACGCAGGGTGGTAAACCCACTGCGAGTAGCCGCCGAGCTGGCACAAGCACAACTATCGCTATCACTCCCGTTGGAAATTTTGACCATAACAAATAAACGGTAGGATAGAAATGTTGGCCAGCCAGAGTTAACATTCTCAACCAAATAATTGTGTCTGTGTTATGTATCACGGAGTGTCAAATAATACAACTATATACCCATGTACCAATTTAAAGAAGGCATTATAATATGTCAATTGGAGGGCACTGCGCCTGAGATCAAAGTAACTCGCATATGATCTCCTGTCTCTCATGTATAAAAGATCCAATGATGAACAACATGGTGACCACACAAAGACAATAACCAGACAGTGATGCTACACTTTTAAAATACCCAAACTGCTACAAACAAGCTGATTACAGCGTCTATTTACAGAGGTGGCACATTATGGAATAAACTACCAGTGAGCACAAAAAAGTCTCCTTAAATTCAAAAACTTGATAATAAATACAACAGGTCTGTCAGATTCCCACACACCAGAAGATTGATCTTGGACCGGAAGATTGATCTTGAGGGCGGATAAAAAAAGTTTAATTGTCACTTCTCATGCTGCCTGCCACGCCAACCAGACACAGATGGGTCACAGAATTTAGGTATGTTGAAATCCCCGCGCTGCGTCGCCGCCATGTGGTCCCCGATCGATGTGATCGAGAATGCGCGAACGGGTCTGGACAACTCGACCAAAATCGCTTCTCATTGGCTAACGAAAGGTGGTAGCGGGGAATCCCGATGATGTCATAGTTAAGAAAACCTCTCCCGATGTCCTCGTTTTCGAATTTTGCATTTCTGTTGCTTAGTTCGTTCATGACACGCTTTCAAACATTTGCCCTACTTTTTGCATGTATGTTCAAAATCACTTTGGACATAAATAAAAAACATATAGACGCAATTATTAATGTCTTTTCTCACTATATACCAAATATTATCACACTCCTATATGTCGAAGGTGGTTAATTTTTAATTGGAAAGTGTCATGGTTTGCGCGACTTTGGCGCGGGGCGCATGCCTCATGGGGAGCACTTCTGACACTATAGTGACAGGCTCACCTCTGCGTTGCTCAAATCGGTTCAAAATCACTTTGGACGTAAATAACAAATATATAGACGCAATTATTAATGTCTTTTCTCACTATATACCACATATTATCTTGCTCCTATATGTCAAAAGTGGTTAATTCTTGATTGTAAAGTGTCATGGTTTGCGCGACTTTGGCGCGGGGCGCATGCCTCATGGGGAGGAGGACTTCTGACACAATAGTGACAGGCTCACCTCTGCGTTGCTCAAATCGGTTCAAAATCACTTTGGACGTAAATAAAAAAACATATAAGCCGTGTTTACACGGGCGAGTTAAAACGGCTCAAATAATGCGCCTTGCCTAGTTCGCCTCACATTCGCCGTGTAAACGCACCACTGATGCGGATTAGGGCTGATTCGCTTCATATGATTCACTTCATGTAAACCACCTTGTAAGGTAGTTTATATGAAGCGAGCCAGCTGGTTCCCGGGTGGCGATAGTGTAAAATAGCGGTGCTCGCCGGCTACAGGCTCAGCTGTAACTAATCGCTGGTGCCCGGCAGTGTTAGGGACCGATTAGGCCGAAATCTATTGAATGTGATCATATTTAACAGAATTATATACTCAAATAATGAACTTTAATTAAATTAACCTTAAATTCCAAGCGATATTAACGTAGCAGCTACATCGGCGTCGAATCGACGAGTGTAAACTAAACAAATAGCAGTGCTCGCCGGCTACAGGCGCACCACTAAGACTGCTGGTTCCCGGTCGGCGACAGACTTTCAAACTCGCTCGTGTAAACGCGCCACTACTTCGCTTCATATAAATCGCTGTCTAATTCGCTTTACAATTGCCCGTGTAAACACGGCTTTTGACGCAATTATTAATGTCTTTTCTCACTATATACCAAATATTATCACGCTCCGATACGTCGAAAGTGGTTAATTTTGAATTGGAAAGTGTCATGGTTTGCGCAACTTTGGCGTGGGGTGCATGCCTCATGGGGAGTTTGCATTGTTTAGGGTCACACCCATTCCCTTTGTTTCAGTCTAATTACAGGACAAAAAAACATGCGATTTTAAATAAATAAAAAATCATAACTTTCTTAATACTAGACCAATATGCATGATGTTTGTGTTATTTATTTAAAAGCATTTGTTTGGCTCTTTACAATGGTATGAGTATCATTTTTATATTGTAAATTAAAAAAAATTTCCAACATACCTACAGAATTCAGCTGGTTTTCCATTGAAACAATGGAACAAAATTACCCATTAAAACGCTTTATAAACTGTCACAAGTTCCTTGATAATGGTCACAGGATGATGATTTGGGTATCATTAGAAAGGACTTTACAATACCTTTGCAATGGTGTATTTATGTAGGAAGCTGTTAACTTTGAAATTTTTGGTCACATACCTACATAAACTTATGGTATAAATTCAAGTTCAATGCTTAGCCTTAGCTACTCTTTTATGATTAAAAGATTCCATAAGTAACCATACCAGGGGCATGGTGAAGCTACGGCCATATTCTGTAAAATTATACTTAATCAGGAGAGGTTACGACATTGAAATGATCCCTCAACGTGTCTACCAGTGTGATGGCCACATCTACGCCCATATCTCCTAATCTAGGATCATTTGAGGACTGCGCTGGTCAGACTATCACTCAGCATCATTAGTCACAGTGGCATCAGTTATCACCCCGTCCACGGCCAGGCGATGACGCTCTACTCCAAGGATACGCAAGGGTTCACCCCTGACAGTCTGAAATCTGGATCTAAACACGTGCACTCGTCAATCGATCATAATTTGGGAACATCTATTTCTTAAGATCAATACTTGTGTGGTGCACGTTTCAAACTTAATCTACCATATTGCCCAATGACATGACTGAGTCAAGAGAGACAGTCACTAGTCAGTGGCAATGTGCGCTCGAAAGTGTACTCACCGTTCTTTTTTCCTTTCGCCCTCGGCATTGTGACACGTCAACCGCAATCCTAAATTATTCTAAGTTTCACGAGGGTATATGCCCAAATAATCCGTGTTCTATAAGAGAAAATGGTATGAATTGTGTTGAAATATTGTGTTGTAAAACTAGCATTGTAAATATATGTCTGTATCTGAAGTGAACACACGTTCCCTTCGCGATTATACCACGTTCTTGGAAGCCACTACTGACACAAAACGGCCCGTTCAAAGTCTATTGTACTCGTAATGCAGCACGGGCATTATTGCGAAATCTGCTGAAATCTTGGGGCTATGGTAAACCATGCATACAGAGTTGGCCGTTTTTAATAGAGGGTATTTCGTATCTTAAACACGTGGAGTCAACACAGTCCCAATAACTGAATAAGTTTGTATTTTATTTCATTCAAAAATGTCAATCGTTGCACAGAACTGAAGAGTGAAATTAATAATTAAAATATGCATAAATGACCACAATCCAAAACACGTACGTATTTGAATTTATTGAAATTACTGGTAAACTACATTGAACGTATATCAAGAGAAGATCAAACCTTATTACATCTGTTAATCATATTAAAGTCATCAAGGGGTTTGTTGTTATAGCATTTTAGTGTTAGAAATCAAACGCCTGACCCCAATATTTCGCTGGTTACAACAGACTTGCAAACCACACTGACACAAGCTATGGAAAATACTGGAATTTGATTGGTTGGAATTTCACATATACATTCTCTTAGTTAACTCGACGCCATAACATTAGGATCAGTGGATAGCACAAGTGAGTGTTGGGACTATCATGCGACGAAGGTACGTCAACTGTTCGTCATGTTGCTGAACTACCAAGACGCAAAGAGTTTGTACTACTTTTCTAAAATGAGATTCTGTTCATGCCAGTTTTAAAGGATACATAGGATTTCATGCTATAAGCAGCACAATATTGTAGCGGTCTGTATTTCGACGTCAGAACGGTTGTTGTGAATAGAACAAGTTATTGTCAGTGACACCGCTGACACTCCGAGGGACTGGGTTTCGTCAGTCCGCCAATTCTGCTTGCTCAATTTAGGCCGTGACTCAGTGACGCACGTCCAACGTTTCTATTGCGACAGAAATACGTAACCTTGCGCGTTTGAGTATTGTGGAGATTTGTATAGCATTTACACGACACGTCCGATGACTGCGGATATAATGGAACCGGCAAGGATTAAAAAAAAAACTCGTCGGGGTAAGAAAAAAACTACAGCTGCATCTATTCGAGAATTGATCCCGACAACACCTGTAGCAAGTACCTGTATCTGTGACTGTGGGTGGGTGACCTATGAGTATGACTATGGACAACCGCTTTCGCCCATCAAGAATACGACGCGCCATATCCAACGCAATAAAAACAACAGACACTACCTGCGACCTGCCCCGCCTATGGCACCCCACAACTCCACACAGTTCATCATGGAGTGTCACATGGACAATGAACTCAAATTTTATCCCGAGGCCAAACATTTTTCAAAGAAATTTTACACCGATCTTTGGGCTTGGCGTAGACCAACTACACCTCCAGACAACGATTTGTCACCACGTTTACTTCCCAGCGAACGTCCACTTGCTGTTGATGAGGGATCTAGTGATGTGGAGTATGAGCTTGATATGGTGAACTTTCTATTAAGAGATTTTGAATCAATAATGAATGAGTTTGAGAGCGACATCAAATCAAACGGCAGTAGCCTAGAAGGTAAAGTGTTTTTCTCTCCGCGACTACGCCAAGAGTTCACATCTGGTGATATACCCAGATGTCATAGTCCCACCTGCAGTTGCCACTCAAATGAAGAGACGGCGAGTGGTGGGTGTTTATCGCGGTGTTCACCAACTGCCTCTGGAAAAGGGGGAGATGCTTCCAGTGATGACTGTTCATTTGAATGGCCATACTTGCCATCTGCGTCTAGAAGCTCAGGAAATAATACATCAACATTTGGTGAATCCCAAATGACTACACCTCTCAACAGTTCTATTAACAGTAGCGATGATTCGACGACAGATTCGTTCATGAAATTCATATTAGATGATTTTGAGTCGGAACTAAGGAGAACCCGAGAGGAAATTTTGTACGAGAAGAGTTCAAATGAACTCACAAAGGATATTAAAATCATGCAAAATCGAATAGATTTTCTATTCAAGTTACAGCAATTACGGTCTCACTTCGACCAGTTAAGAACTGAAAATCTTCTTTTAAGATCAGAGAATGTACGCTTGAACAAGTTGTAACTCAAATAACAAAAGAAAATCTATGGCATTACATGTAGATTTTGCATGTAGTTAGATGTAACTTTTAATCGACAATCTTAAATATAACGATTATTTAAGATATAGGTAATTGTGTATGTATCGTGAATGAGATTAATATATTTAATCAATGTCTTTATTGTGGTTAAAGATTAACAGTTTCCAGATATGTATTTTTGTTAACTACAATATGGACTGAAATTCAGTGACGGCTCTGGCTCTTGTTTTTCAGTTCGTCCCAAGTCGACTCCCTCCTGTCTGCCTCATTTGACAGTGGACTCCTGATAAAGGTACACTCTCCGTCCTTTAGTTGCAATGCATGGAGAGCTACCGTATTCAATGTACAGACTATCATAGTCTCCCAAATGAGTCTTGCTTCATCTAGTGTTAGTGCATTATATAGTGACCTAACTCAAACTTAAATTAGATTTATGTCTAGACTAGAGGGTGGCTATTGTAAGATTATTCCAATCCCCTTTGACTCTTCATTTGATGTTTTAAGTAATGAGTAGTTTTCTTAGTTGAGGATTAGTTCAAACTGAATCACCTGTGCTATCTATTTTTATTGGTTGTAATATTGAAAATCAACTCAATTTATTGTGGCTGATTATGTAGAAATCTGATGGATGTGTTCAATGCATTGTCTTGCTGGACCGACTGACTTCTTAAGCCATCCTTTTCAGTGTCCATCGGCGAGTGCCGTACACCACCGGCCTTTGGCTTCAACACACGCGTTGTGAGCCACACATAGGTTACGAAGGTGAATATGGCTAATGCACAGTAAAATACAAACACTAATATTAATCTAACCATTTCCCCCCCTTTAAAAACACAGATGGAAACATCTTATGTGCATTTGTTTCAGATTTGTTTGTAATAAACGTATATGTTCTATTCCTTGTCATTTCTTTGTCAGTTATATTATTTTGGAATCTCAAATAAATAAATGCCATTTAAGCATTAGTATATTAGGAATTTGAAATGGTTTCTCAAATCACATGGTTTGCGGTATATATATGAGACTGTCTCAAAAGGTGCTAAGCAGTATGGAATCAATGCTGACCTAAAAACTTACAAAAAATATATGTGCAAAATAAAGCTAGGAAACCCCCACTAAGCTGCACTGCAAAGGGGCATGTGATATGTCACAGGACGCCCAATGGAAGGTAACACACCACACAGCTATGTACAAGCCTATGACATGTAAATAGGAGTAGACTAGTCTAGTAATAAGATTAGAACAAAATAAAATAATACATATATGCCAAGAAAAAGAAGAAAAAAACTAACATAGGCTACTAACCATACCAACCAATTATCTATCTGCTACTGAAATGCAGGCAATCAAATACCTTATCAGCAGCTACTGTGTGGTAAGATAACACCAACACTACAACTGGCCAGCATTGAAAACAAGCCTGGGTGCCTGAGCTTATATGCTATGGACAGTATAAATACAGCCTCAATAACAAAACCTTTGTCCAAAAATTGTAACGACGAACATACTATCTGCTTATGCATTTGCTCAGGATTTGTTTTTTACATGGTGTTTCATAATCCCAATAGAATACATATTGATTTGAAGCGAATGTCCTTGTGTTTTCAGTGTAACAGTTTCTGTGATGTTTTGTGTCAATCGTTACAATGGACAAAAAAAAGAAGAGTTATCACCTTTTGAGACAGGCTCACATATATATTTTTTTATGTATGCCGATAACGATTTTGTATTTGAATATCGCAACTAAGATTTAGTGTAAAAATTATATTAAATGGGCGAACATACTTAGCTAGCAATTGCTTCTGACAGTGTATACTTATACATTAGGTACTCCAAACAGAGGACTGGTTGCTGATGTTGACTGGTCACTGGAAAAATAGGAGACATCTTTCAGCACATTACCCCTCTTTGAATGTTGTGTGCTGCGAGTGAATGTGTTAGAGCTTTAGCAAAAATATATAAATGCTTTGACAGTAAAGTAGAGGTCACTATCTTTAGCTTCTTATCTATAATGGCCGACTTCAGGTGGGAAATCTTTTTTAAATGGAGCTGTGACAAATTTGGAACGATCGTAAAACCTGATTTGACTAAATATTTGTCGTGAAAAAAATATTAAAGAGAGATTCTTTCTCTACGAAATTGTGGATTGCTAACTACCATTAAGCACTCTTTCTAAGCATTTTCCCCTTAACCATGGGAAGGGTGTGCTAATTTTAGGGAGCAGATTGTTTTTAATATGGATATATATATATAGCTTAAAGACAATGTAATCACATTGTAGATATTTTCATTCTGATCTGATAGCCTCCAAAACACCGATCGATTTACGCACTCACAGCTAGGTGGCGCCACTTGAGCGTAATTGCACCATTTCCCACGGCAGTAATGAGTATGACTTTTCTAATCTTAGTATCACACTGGTGCGATAAACGTGAGTAGACTACAGGACTAATTGCTTATATAAGTTCTTGAGATAGCGATTGATACTTCTGATATTGATATTGACGGTTTTTTCTCTCTTGACTGCTGCAGTATCCGGTGGAGGACTAACAGGTGTCCACCCATGGCTGGTGAGTAGGTGAGAGATAGGTTCTGCTCTCATTCTGTATTAAAGAGACTCGGTCCTGGCCGCTGGGACGGGAACTGTTCCTCTACAAATGCTCTCACCGGGATCGGTGGCCGCATGGGTAGAACGCGGGCCTTGCGTGTGGAAGGTCGGGAGTTCGGTTTCCGGTCGAGTCAAACCAATGACATATGAAATTGACATTTGCCAGTTCCTAGCCAGGCGCTCGGCATTATTAGGATTGGGCATGGACTGGTTAGCTCAGCATCAGAATAATGTGACTGAGTGGGATATTGGGTCATGGTGCCGGCACCTGATTTCCCAGTGGGACAGCACTATAAAGTTGTCATGAGTGTACACTGTCACAAGTCGGTGTCCGTCCTGATATGACCTTAGGTGTTGCCAGGATGTAAAACTCCCAACAACCGACAAATGCTCTCCAGTACAACTTTGTATGCATTTTCTATTTAAATAACCAAATGTGTGTGTGGGGGGGGGGGGGGGGGGGGGGGGGCTAGTGGGCCATGTGTATGCTGGTTGTAGATGGGTGAGAATGGCAGAAATAGAAATGGAAACAGTGTCATTAATTTATTTAAATAATAAAGGGAAGAATCATTATAACTTGAATCTAAACCAGCTAGACACCGCATTCACTGCCAATATTTTATTATCACTGAAGACTACACGAATCAGTTATGTGCCAGTACAGCAACAACAAATATAGATTGTATATACGCATATAATTCCTGAACCACTACACAACAAATTCATATATGATTTAAAAATTGAACTGGGTCACATGGTTCGGTTGTCGTGTCCTGGTGGCTGGCATGTATTCTATATAGGGATGAAAGATCTGCGCGATTTCGGTTATTTCTGCGATTTTTTTATATTTACCTTAACGTTAAACACATTTAAAAAAGAAGTAAATCAGGATGTATACACAGTTGGGTAGTTCAAATCTCGTTCTTATATGACCTTAGATGTTGTTAGAACATGACCCAAGCAAGAACCAGTTAGGTATGGGTGATAATGACAAGACTAGTTGAAACCTGAATTCCGGCATATTTCCGTGATTCCCTGACAGTACTAAGTCTGTGGGAGAAGATCAGAGCTTTCATTGAAATTCGCTGTCGGTGTAATAATCACAGCTTGATTTCCGCGTTTTTTTTGCTGGAGACCACTTTCATCCCTGCATGAATGCATGAGAACATAGGTACTATACATCTGTTGGAAAACTGAGAATCACTGGAACATGTCATGCACCACCTGGCCAACTTTGGGTCCCTTTAAAATTTATAATTACTAACGTTTCCCTTTTTGTTTATTTTAAGTTACTAGTAACATAACAAAATGTTTAAAGACTAGAAAGCTAAATTATCTATATTCATAAGATGCACCTAAAAAATGAAAATCTGGATGTTTTAACACTGTCAGAAACATGGTTCACTGACAGACATCAAGACAACACCCTCAACATAGAAGGATATAGGCTTGTATGTAAAGACAGACAGCCAATTAACATAGCAAACCAAACAAAAAGAGGTGGAGGTGTTCCAATCTACTGCAAAACCTAAAAAAATCTAGACACTGAGGCCCTAAAAATAGCAAACAACTCAAATGAACACCTGGAGCTACTATGGTGCCTAATAAAAAATGAGAAGCAGGCTAAAATAGCCATAGCAAGCCTCTACAGACCACCGTCCGGGGATATTGAAACATTCCTTGAAACTCTAGACAAAAGCATAAATACAGTGAGAAAACTAACAAATGCAGAAATCTTTGTGCTAGGGGACTTCAACATAAACTACAGTAGCAACGACAAAAGTAAACTAATGCTGCAAACCACTATCAAAATCCTAGGGCCACAGCAACTTATTACGGACAGCACAAGACTAGGAAACAAAAGCTCAACAATTGACCTAATACTAACCAACTCGAACCATGCCACAAAATGGGGCACCAGAAGCTGGGGTATAAGTGACCATGAGCTAATATATGTAACAAGGAAGAAACTCAAAAACACAAGCCAATATAAATATAAGATGGGAAGATCCCTAAAAAACTACTCAAAAGAAACACTAAAAAAAACACCTATATGAAAATATAGACAACCTCACAACATACAGAGATGACACTGATATCTACTGGAATAACATTGTCACAGAAATAAAACAATCATTAGATGAGATATGTCCCATAAAGAAACTAAAAATACAGAGAAACCAAGACCCGTGGGTAGACAGGGAACTGTTAACGCATATCGCAACAAAACGAAAGCTAGGTGACAAAGTGAAACGTACTAAAGACCCAGAGGATAAAAGGGCCTATAATACTGCCAGAAACAACTCCCTCAAAGCAGTAAGGACAGCAAAAAAGAAATATTTAGTAAAACAAGACAAGGACTGGGGAAGCAACGCAAATAAGTTGTGGAAAAATGTAAGCTTACTATTCCCCAAAAATAAGATAGAAGAACGCATAAGCTTCCAGGATAAGGATGGAAATACGCACACAGATAGTGATGCAGCAAACAAACTAAACACTCACTTTGCCATGGTAGGACAAAGGTTATCAAAGAAATTCACAAGAATCTGGGAAAACAAGTCAGAAAATATCCAGGATGAAATCCCCACCTGCAAAACTGACCTAAAAGAACTAACACAACTAATAAATGACATAGATGAAAACAAACCAAGTGGAATAGATGGAATCCCCACAAAAATACTAAAAGACGCACTCCAAGCCATCCCAGATACCATGGTCGACCTGTTCAACATATCATTTGAACAGGGACACTTCATCACAGCATGGAAGATGGCAACCGTCACCCCCATCTACAAAAGCGATGACAAACAAAACATGGGGAACTACAGACCAATATCAATCTTGCAAACACCAGGCAAGCTAATTGAAAAAATATTCCACAGGCACATAAATGAGCACCTGGAAAAAAACAATATACTAAACAAGAGGCAAGGAGGCTTCAGAAAACTACACTCCACATAAAAAACAATAGCAAACCTAACAAGTGATGTGCTGGCATCATTGAACCAAAAGAAATTAGTTGGAGCAGCCTTCATCGACTTCAGCAAACCCTTTGACACTGTAGACCACAGCATATTAATAAGAAAATTAAACAACATGGGCATTAAATCCAAATCAATAAACTGGATAAAATGCTACCTAAACAACAGGCAGCAAAAAACTAAAGTAAATGGTACACTCTCAGACCAACAAACTGTCACCTGTGGTGTACCCCAAGGATCAGTCCTGGGGCCACTACTATTTATACTATACATAAACGACCTAGAAAAATGGCTGGAGACAGAATGTCTCCAGCTATATGCGGATGACACTGTCGTATATGCAGAAGGAAGCACAGTAGAGGAGGTAGCAACCAAACTGAACAACCTGCTAAAGCTGGATGGCTGGTGTGAATCCAATAAAATAACCATCAATGCAAATAAATCTAAAACTGTACTCTTCTCACATACAGCAATCACAGGAAGAAACCTACAATGTACACTAGGAAACCAAACACTGGAAAGTGTAAACCACTACAAATACCTAGGCCTAGAACTAGATAGCCAGCTAAACTACAATCTGTGTGTAACAAAAATCATACAAAAAGTAAATCACAAACTATGGCTATTTGCTAAACTAAGACACTATATGACACAAGATATGTCAATAAAAATCTTCAAAGGCATGGTACTCCCCTACTTTGACTATGGGGATGTAATTTACATGGGTGCTAAAAAAAGATCTACTTAAAAAATTGCAGATACTACAAAATAGGGCCCTGAAAATCTGCCTGAAAGTAGACAAACTACACCCCACTTATGACCTACACAAAAGAACTAAAGTAAAGCTACTAGAAAACAGAAGAATAATCCACCTAAAAACATTAGCATATGGCTATAGCCAAGACATTAAGCATCTAACCCAACCACTAAGGGACACCAGCGCAAGCAAGGCACCACTACTAAGGCAGACCAGAAGCCAGATCAAAGCCCATGAATGGAGCACACTGGAAATGGCCACCAAGGCATGGAATGCCCAAACGGTGAAAGAAAGACAAATCCCTGACCTAAAAACATACAAAAAATATCTATGCAAAATAAAAACTGGAAGCCCCAACTAAACTGCACCACAAGGGGGCAGGTGATATGTCACGGCCCCCAACTGGACAGCCCAGGGCGGGACAACCAGAAATATAAAAGCCAGATAACATATCTAACAACAAATTCAAACAAACATAACTCAACCACCTATTACGTACAGGCCTATGGACATGTAAATAAAATAGGCTAGTATAGAATTAAGTAGAAAAAAGCGGAAAACTCTTCCCAAGAAAACCCCAAAACACTAACATAGAACCTTAAGAAAACAACTAACATAGTAATAAGAATAGAACAAAAATACAATGCCAAGAGGGCCCAAAAAAACTAACATAGGCTACTAAACGTACCAACATATCTATCTGCTACTGAAATGCAGACAATCAAATAACTTATCAGCAGCTACTGCTTGGTAAGACAACACCAAAACTACAGCTGGCCAGCATTGAAAACAAGCCTAGGTACCTGGGCTTACATGCTATGGACAGTATAAATACAGCCTCAATTAAAAAATATATAAATAAAAATGTTTAAAAAAGATGTTGGAAAATTTATATAGGCCTATGTGATTAAATCAATAAAGGAGTGTTTGTAAAACTGTTGTTTGTCTCTACTGATAGGTATATGATCTAAAAGTTATAAATACAACAAAAAGGAGTGTTTGTAAAATTATTGTTTGTCTCTAGTGATAGGTATATGATCTAAAAGTTGTAAATACAACAAACAGTATAAATTTAAGCTCGTTCAACAGACATTGTTCCAATTCTCTTAAATGTCGGATTAATTGTTATATTTAATCCTGATTCACCATTATAATAAACTGTGACTGTTGCCGCATTGTCACAGCTTTCTAGTATTTTGATTTTAATGTATATGTAATGTGAAATTAGTATGATCTTTAGAGTAATATAAAATTTATGAAAATACTCCAATGCGCAGGTACTTGAATCAAAAGCCGGAAGCGGGGAAAATGTGGTTACATTTAACCATATACGCAATGAGCGACACACCCCTATCTATCGGTGTCTGACCTAGCTACCACTGACTCCTCTGCCAAGGAGCCATATGGGTAGGCGTGGATGACCTTAGATGTTGCAAACAGAAAAGAAGAACATGATTGGGGATAGGGAATTGGTGGCATAACATTTACATTCTCTAAAATAGCATCATTAATACCGAAAAACATGACTTTGTGGACAATGTTGATCAGAATCCTCATTTATCGCTCAACTGTCAGTAACGATATACTATGGCCTTCAGTATGTGCGCATCGCTGGGTTTACCTGACTTTCTTTCGGGCCGTTTAAAAAAAATCTATTTAGCCTTGGGCATCCTCCTCTGTATTTCAGCATAAATGTGTCCATCCCTTGATATAGTGCTTCCGAGTTAGGTGAATTCCGGAGCAGAGTTCAGCTTGTTGCTGTCAACCATGATATCCTCCTCTCGGGTTCATGTAGAGAACACATACCTGTATACTATTGCTAGTTATTACTAATATTATTAGTGCGCTCTGTAACAAACAATTAAACAGAAGACATCTAGGCAGACCCAACTTCAAAGCAGTTAGGCGCTGCAGAAACATGTTGGATGCACTGTCGGTTGGTTGTTGGACTTTTACCTCCTGGCAACATCTAAGGTCATATCAGGATGGCGACTGTCACACCAGACTGTATTACTAACGACTAACCCTGTCCTGATATGACCTTACATGTTGCTGGGACATAAAACAACAACTAACGACTAGCCTTACACTTTGCTCACATAATATTTGCATAGCTGTCCCACCAGACGTATTTGCATAACTAGTTACACGACACAATATTATAATATTGATAATATAATATTTCAGATGCCAAATTATTGCTGTGTGCCTGGATGCAAGCATAGGGGCTCTGGACACCAATTCTCAACAGATACAGCTCTTAGAAAACAATGGATCCATGCAATTCGAAGATATGACCCAATCCTAAAGAAGACTTGGGAACCATCACTAAACTCTAAAGTGTGTTGTAACCACTTCACCCCAGAAGATTATGCAACCACATTGCTTGGTATGTACGCAGTTGCTGCTAAAATATTTCATGATCCTGATTATTTGTATGCTTTAATCTGATCAAGCATCTTGTGTAGCGTTGTGGTTTAACCTCCTATCTCACACCATGTAGCATTGTGGTTGAATGGAAGACAGAGATGTGACTCCTCTAAGCTCAGGGTAGAAAGTGCCAGTTTATTCACACTCACTTCACCACGTCATGAGACCAAACGGGATGGCCGAATGAGTTAGAGCGTCCGTCTCCCGTGCTGGTAGATCGTGGGTTCGAGTCCCGGTCGAGTCAAACCAATGACTTTAAAATTGATACTTGTCGCTTCCTAGCCAGGCGCTCGGCATTATTAGGATAGGGCAAGGACTGGTGTGCTCAGTGTCAGGATAATGTGACTGAGTGGGATACCAGGTCATGGTGCCGGCGGCCTGGTTTCCCAGTGGGACAGCACTATAAAGTCGCCATGAGTGCGCACTGTCACAAGTCGGTACCCGTCCTGATATGACCTTAGATGTTGCTAGGACGTAAAACAACAACAAACAAACAAACAAATCACCACGTCATGTGAGCCCCACCTCACTGGGTCTGGTCTGTCCGTTAGGTGCGTGCATATATCAATCACATACATTACATCTTGTGTTCTAGGTGAGCGGAAATGACTTCATGTGGATACTGTGCCTAAGCTCTTTCTGGGCAATCCTACAGATGTATCCGAACATAGTATTTGTGCTCATAAAAGAATTAAACGTCTATCTAAGACCGTACAAGAGAAGTGTGAAATGCCAGAGCTATCTGTAGGAATTGAAGTGGAAATTGAGAGTGAAGAAGTTAAAACTGTGCCAGTGGAAGAAAATAGCCCACAATCCACTTCATTTCGAAATAGGCCTACTACTCATAAAGCAACTCAATGTGACACTCCGGAAAGATTATTTTCCATCCATAATTTTGAAAAGGAACCAAATATGATTCGTTACTATACATCATTTGAAGATTATGCACATTTCATGTTTTTCTTTAGCATCCTTGGTAAAGCTGCAGCTCATTTAAAAGGCCTCAAGCATGCTTTAATTGTGCCTGAAGACCAACTCTTTCTCACTTTAATGAAACTGCGACAGGCAAAAGATGATTTTGAGCTTGCCCTGTTTTTTGGTATAGGAAAACATTTTGTGTCACTGATATTCAGCACCTGGATAAATTTCATGTACTTTCAACTCCGTGAACTAAAAATATGACCCTCTTCGTCCACTATAAGTACGCATATGCCATCACACTTTGGTCAGCTCTTTCCATCAATCCGAGTTATACTTGATGGAACAGAAATTCCAATACAGAAGCTACAAGCAACTGGACCACAAAGAGAGACATTCTCCACATATAAGAATAAAAACACACTGAAAGTTGTTGTTGGTTGTACGCCTAGAGGCACAGTTTCATTTGTAAGTGATGCATATGGAGGCAGTGCTAGTGACAGACAAATTATTGAAAGAAGTCCTCTTTGTACTGATCAAACGTTATTTGATAAAGGTGACAGCATCATGGCAGACAGGGGGATAATGGTTCAAGACTTGTTCGCAAACAGAGATGTTTATGTAAATACACCAACAATGTTGAAAGGAAAATCCCAGTTAGAACCAGAGGAAGTGCATGGAGAACGTAAGGTGGCGTCAAAATGTATCCAGATAGAGAGAGTCATTGGTTTGGCTAAAACCTATAAGATTCTGAAAAAAGAGTTGAATTCTAACTTGTTTACCTTAGGCAATAGGATTATTCAGGTATGTTTTTATTTGTGTAACTTTAGGCCATGCATTGTGAAGAACACTGCTTAGGTCACAAGCGTATGGTTTCTACCAAACATATTTTTTAGTTAGCAAGTCCAGAGACATAATGTTATTAATGATAAATCTTGAAAAATTACTGTTTTAAAGTATGTGTACGGATCCTACTTTTATAATTATTTTCATATTTATATTATGAAAGTCACAGTTTTGCTAGACCAATACATAAAACATATGCCACTAATTCATTGCATGGTGGACTAAATTGCAACAAACATGCTTTACAGTGTGCCAGCCACAAATGGTCTATAATATTTTGAATAGAAGCATGACAACTTTGGCAGTAATGCATCATCACAATAACGCTGGTTAAATTTTACTTCAACAACCTTGATGTCTTTGAAGGTGTAGACAACAAAATAGCACATGCTTTTTTTGGTCGCAAACATCTGTCCTTGGACCTGGTCATAATAAATATGACTTTCTTTGAAGGAAATGATTTTTTTACTACTGTAAAAATGAAAAGTTCCCTCCGGCCACAATTATATCATCTCTCCCAACAAAAGGGCATTTTACCTCGATTAATGCATCACTGTCTACCAGTCCATCGGGGGTGGCTGCAAGAAATGGATGGTCCACACAAAAGAATAATCCACTTTTCTTCACCTCCAGTCCCGTCTTTTTAATAGATGCTTCCAAGGCGACCTGCTCATACTGCCGACTGCAGCTGTTGTCAATATTTTCGGCTGCAGCATCGAGGTGCAAAACTTTGACACGTTCCTCCTCATCTTACATATAGCACCAACATTTTATGCTGTTAGCCGCCACTTTCTTTCTTCATGCCAAATATGTGATTTTTGCCTGTGTTCTTGTTACGGACTCGATCTGTGTGGCTTCATCATTGGTCACCTATCATCTTTCTGTCAAATGTGCACTGTATAAATTACTACCTCTAAATACTCAAAAGTTATACTATGGGTACCTGGTTAATAGCTATACAAGTACAACACTTTTTTTTATAAACTGATATAAAAATGCTTCCATGGATTACTGACCTGGTTTGCATTGTCAATCGAATATTCAGTAAATGGCCGACTCAAGTAGTCATGGTCCCTTGCAGCTTCTTGGATATCAGCTTTAACTATGGTGTTGCATGTTTCTGCAGCACTGAACTGCATCACTTGTAATTGTTCATCCTATCTTATATCTTAACTTGTCCATATGTCGCATCTCTCATCTCATGCTCTTATGTTATCACCTGCATGACCTTATGTCGGCCATGGCCCGTCGTCGATCTAGCATGTACACGTCCATTAGAGGCCGGGGGCCGCGACTGAATAAAAGCCATGTTTTCCCATCCAGTCTCATCGTCTTCTGTGCCCGTGAGCAATATGTTTTTATAGTATATCTTTAAAGGAAAATTTCATTTCAAACCCGTTTTGCTAGTACTTTAAGGCATAGTTGCAATCGATTCTTAATACATATACTTATTTTTTTTGCTTTCCAGTTTATCAACTACTGTTTTGCCAGCGGACAGTATCAGCAATTACAAATGAATAGTCAATAAGGTGAAGATGAGTACAATAATTACAGTAACATGTGATTAGCAGTTTTTATGTTTGTTTTTTGGCAATTGCGCGGTTGTCAATTGGGTGATTGTCAATTGAGTCGTTAATTGACTTCCTTTTTTAAATGTGTTTTTTATTTTCGTTTTTTTAGTTGTTTTTGATTGGCTGTGGCAATTAGAGTGCAGGTGTGAGTGGGTGGGGAGAAAAGGGGGTAGTAGTGGTCAGTCGGAGGGGCTGTTGCAGACTGACTCTCTTGTGCTGTGGAGCGCCGGGCTCCAGTCGCTGATGTGATCTGATTGGCTGAGGTATGTGTGTTTTGATTGGTCGTGAGTGTGTGAGGTGGGACATGGGGCTCCTCCCCCCGCCCTGCGGCGGGTGGTGGTGGGGGGGGGGGGGCAGCCTCACCTCCCCACCATGCCCAGCAATGAGTCCGAATGAGCGACCCCGCTCATTCCTGACTTTTATACACAACAGAGATTGTTATGACTGAGCAGGATTTAATATAAATTAAAAATATACGACAAACCAAATTTACCTGACTATGTACTGAATCCATGAAGCCAGGCATATTCCTGAAGCAACTGGGTCGGGGATCATCTAACTTGGTTCGTTTCAATGAAGGCACCTTTAGCACCTCACCTTTCACTGGAGAGCCTGCAAGGAAATAGAATGTGTTTAGAATTAGAAGGGACTATGTACCTGAAATGGGATATTTTCATAAAACAGCTCTGTGGAAAATGGTACCTGCACCCTTGCTACACCACCATCCAAGTATGAGGTCTACCATAGTACTGTTGCCTAAATTAGAATCATCTGATAAGATGTATACCTGGATGTCTCTTGGGAGGATGATGCAATGTTTGCAACTTCTCCGTACAGCTACATGACATCTGCAGCTTTCCCTCTTCCTTGAAAAGTGACATCAAACTCACTGCAGCAACATGTTTGCACGAACCGTGGGGACCTTTTCCAGCTGGGCATTCACAGTAGGAATTTACGATCTCGCCTCTCTTGTTAAATATCAATTTATAGTTGTACCTGAGAATAAAAATAGAATAAGAATACATTACTAGCGACCTATGTTTATATTTCATATCATGCATGCCTTATAATATGTCAGTACCTTTTCTGAGATACAATCCTTGATAAAAAGGAGTTTTTGAGGTGTCACAATGACATCAAATTTTATTGCTTGCTATATGCATACCATTCAGATATACACTACAATTGTAAAATTAATTAAACACTCACCCAATTTGTTTCTTCATTGCAGCGCTAACAACGCCAGTGACATAAAAAAGTGCCATTGTCTACAAAACTGCAGGCATCAATTTTGCAACTATCTAATAAATCCTGTCCCTTCTGAATGGACTTCAGGTCACCAGCCGCTATTTGGTCCACTACCTGAAAAATAATCACCTCGCATTTTGCTCTTGTAACATAGATAACATTATCGGTCATGCTTACATACCAAAAAGAAATGTTAAGGAATGTTCACTTGTATAAGCCAGTAAATACATTCACTGTTTATAGCACTTTAAAATTCAATTTGTGTACATACCATTTATTTTAGAATGGGTTAAATATTTCAATTGTACTATTTTATTTACACATGTACATTTTCTATGACATCATGTAGAAGTTCAACCATAATAAGTAAACAGTATAAGTATCTTTTGAAAAACAAAACTGAACTACTTTCAACCAACAGTAAAAAATAATTTTAATAATTCAATCTTTAAAGATAATTAATGAAATGTAAAAATAATATTATTCATATATCCAGGGTCCATACATATGTGAAGATATGAAGTAAAGGATGCTTCAATTCTGTTTTTGATAGGAATTCAAGACCATTTTCATTCAGATTTCAGGGGGGGGGGGCGGACAAAAACAATGGCAAATGGCAATTTCCGATTAATCTTTCAAGACTTTTCAGGCCCCGTATGGACGCTGTATATTATTGAAGTTGTGGTTACATATAAAACATTAATGGACTAAATTCTATGCTTGCCTCAAAATTATCTTAAATATCAATGAATAAAATAATTCTCAATATGCTTCCTGTTTATGTCCGGGACAATATCTCTGTGGTCCACTGATAGCTGTCTGGACCTGACGGGATGGCCGAAAGAGTTAGGACGTCAGTCTCCCATGATGGTAGATCGTGGGGTCGAACCCTGGTCGATTCAAACCAATGACTTAAAAATTGATACTTGTTGCTTCCTAGCCTGGCGCTTGTCATTATTAGGATAGGGCAAGGACTGGTTGGCTCAGTGTCAGGATAATGTGATTGAGTGGGATATCAGGTCATGGTGCTGGTGGACTGGTCTTCTAGTGGGGCAGCAATATAAAGTCGCCATTGGTGCACACTCACAAGTCAGTACCCGTCCTGATATGACCTTAGATGTTGCCAAGACGTAAAACACCAACAACCGACCACAATATCTCTACTAACTGATCAGTTTGGCCGTATTCAATTAAACAACTCGGGTCCCCCGAGCCACTTTTTGGCGCATGCGCACATCCTACAGACTGGGGTTGAATAAACGAACACGCTCGGGGTTGACAAAATGGCTTAATCCAAAACTTAAGTTTTTTTTAATAACCGATATAACTACAGCAAAATAGGATTTAAAGTATTTTATGATTGCATAGTTTAGTTCTATTTCCATTTAATTAATCTGTGGTTTTTAAGAACACTTAGGACTTGTACTGCTACCGGACAGCACCAGCACAAATGTGACGTCATCGCTCCTAGCACCCCCTGCCAAGAGGTGGGTTACTGGGATCCGGTCGTTTTGCACACGGCACGTGTATTTTTAGACTCCACTCGTGGTGTTCTATTTGAAATCCTAACGCATCGGGTGACCCGAGTCGCCCGGGTCGTGATAATCGAACACGACCTGGGATGGATCATGAAACATGACTTTCGGGAGCTTTCCACAATTCCTTGACAATGCTAATTTCACAATCTAAGAAGCAACATTTATTCTTTACATATGTCTTATTGATAGCCCGCTACCTTTGAGTTGAAAAATATAATATAATATCTAGTTTAATCAGATTTAAAAGTGAAATCGACGGCGTTCTTTGGCTGCCATCTTGTCTTTTTGCATTCTCGCCCATTTCACCAACTCTGTGCCTATATATGTAGCCATTTGATACTGGAGCCACAGTTTCTAGTTCAGGTTCCATACTAAAGCTATTTTTGCCCGTATTTACAGTATGTTGTCCTTCACCCGTGTACTACAAGGACCGGGTGAATCTTTTATCTAGGTCTGATGAAATATAATTTTGTCAAAATTAAAACTACTTACATTTGATCCTATATATCCAACTTAGATACTGGTGTATTAGCTAATGATTTAGGACAGCATATACAGAATAACCAGTGAATTTATAAGCTCACCCCTATTAGACACTTTGAAACACCCATTATGCAGGGAGGCCATTAACCAACTAGGCCAATCTCGTGACCTCATTAGCCTCCCCCCCCCCGACCAAGTAGGCCTACTGTGCAGGGTCATAGAGGGGAAGGGGAAATGAGGTGGATGTGTGTGTGTGTGTCTGTGTTTCCTGGCCTGACTTTACAGACACAGCGGCAGACATACACACAGACACACACACAAACATACACACACAGACAGACACACATACATATACACACACAGACAGACACATATATATACACACACATACATACATGCATAGACAGCAGACACAGAAACACAGACATGCACACACCCGACATACACAGACACAGATACACACACATACACCTGACCTAACTTTGCAGAGACACACACAGACACATAGACAGCCGCACACAGAGGCAGACACACATACATGCACACACATACAGACACACACAGACATACATACACACAGACATATACACAGACACACATGCACATACAGCACACATATACACAGAAACACACAGACATGCACACAACTGACATACACAGACACACATACATCCGACCTGACTTTGCACAGAGAGAGACACACACAGACAAACGCACATGGTAAAAGATGGTAAAACCTACAGCTCAGCAGAGCAGTACTACTGCTCGGTTATGGCTAAATACCACAATAAGTTCGATATCATGCGACTTATTGAGGCAACAAACAACCCATACACCATCAAGGCTATCGGGAAAAAAGTATGGAGATCGCCAGAGTGGATAAAAAACCAATGAAAAAGTGATGGAGGACATTGTAATGGCCAAATTCACACAAAACGAAGACCTAAAAGAGAAAATCCTGAACGCACCTGGGAAAGCCTTCAGGGAATGCACGAGATGCCCCTACTGGGGCACAGGATTATTTCATCAAGATGCAAAGGCAGGAGAAACGATCAAACCGGGATACAAAAACAAAATGGGTGAAATCCTCCAAAAAACAAGAGACAACATCCGGGCTAACTGCCAGAAATCAAGGTAAGTGCCAAAGTAAATAGAAAAATAGAAACATTGTTAATAATAATAATAATAATAAAAATAATATAATAAAACAGGATAAATGAAACCCAACTGAAGCTTACGCCATACCTGCTACGAGGTGGGCGTAAACATAAACGGAGAAACTTTTACGACACGCCCATAGAATGAGCGAAATTTGTCGTTATGCTATAGAAATTAAGAAAATGTACCCAAACTGATCATGTTGAAATGGCTCTGTTAAGAACCATAACATAATTTGCCACAATAAATCTTTTAATAATTATTCAAAGTCTACCGAATCGGATTATTTTAATTGTAAAATAAAATAATATTGGAATATATATATACTCAGCGGCCACCTTACTAATGCTGCACAGGAACAGTAATGTGACCGCATGCACTGGCGGCGCAAGCACAAACAGCAAATTAAGGTAGGTGACCACATAATGCAGGCTGAGTAGTTTTAAATACAAATCCCAATTCCACACTAAAAACCACCTCCAGCGCAAACAGCTATTTCGACCTGACTGCCGCACAAATATGGTGGAAGAGATTGATTGTAGACTAGGCAGAGGCATGCATTTTGCCCATCTAAACTGCCAAAGTGCCTACAACAAAATTGACAGCATTAATCTACACTTAGATATCTGTAAATTTGATGTGTTAGCACTATCAGAAACATGGTTTCATGAACTGCATAGTGACCAACTACTAGAAATTGGTGGGTACAGGCTTGTGAGAGAGGATAGAAAAACACTGACCAATGCACAAATACAAAAGAGGGGTGGAGGAGTTGCAATATACACCAAAAAATACCTAAACTCCGAACATAAGCCACTACAAGAAGCAAACAGATCAGACACAAATATTGAACTAGTATGGACACTCATAAAAAACGAGAAACAAGCTAATCTAGCTGTAGGGAGTCTATATAGACCGCCAAATGGAAACATCGAAGACTTCATCGCACAACTGGAGACATCGCTAGAAAGTGTGTCGAAAGTGACGAAGGCAGAGATATTCTTACTAGGGGATTTCAACATAAACTACAAAACAAACAACAAAAACAAACACTCACTAGAGAACTTAATCAAAGGCAGAGGGTTTAAAGCAAAAAATGAGTGAGCTAACAAGGCTTGGAGAAAACAGCTCGATAATAGACCTAATAATAACAGACTCAAATCATACCCACACCTCAGGAACAAGAAACTGGGGCATTAGCGATCATGAATTGATATATGTTACTAGAAAGAAAATAAAAACAAAAAACAAAACAACTCCCCGTATGGGTAGATCATACAAAAACTACACAAAAGAGGCACTAGAAACTCATCTGAAAGAGAAAATTAAATTGCCATTTCCAACTGAGATAGGTGTAAATGACCAATGGAACAATATCATTGGGGAAGTCCGAAAGCATCTGGACACTACCTGCCCAATAAAAAAACTTAAAATCAAAAACAACCAAGACCCATGGGTAACCCCAGAATTAATCAACCTAATTATGGACAAATATAAAACAGGCAAATTAGCCAACGCAAGCGAGCGACTACTAGACATAGAAAACTACCACAAAGCAAGAAATCGTAGCCAGAAATCAGTGAGAAAAGCCAAAAGACGGTACATTGTCAAACAAGACCAGCAATGGGGAAAAAAACTCACACAAATTCTGGAACAATGTGAAAATACTAATACCAAATAATAAAAATAAAGAATGGATTACCCTTTACAACAACGAAGGGATGGAAATCAGCAACAACGATACTGCTAATATAATGAACAAACATTTTTCTACCATAGGCAATAAACTATCCAAACAGTTCAACACAAACTGGACCACGAAAGCGCCACAATTAAGCACAGACATTGGAGATTGCACAACCACAATAAAAGAGATAAATGAGCTCATAAAATCAATTGATTGCAACAAGCCTTCGGGCATTGAAAATACCTCAAGTATAGTATTGAAAGATGCATTCGGATGCATCCCAGATGTTATATGTGAGCTATACAACAAATCGTTCACAGAAGGTACTTATGTGGACTGCTGGAAACTAGCGAAAGTAACACCGCTCCACAAAGGAGGGGATAAACAGGTACTGGGAAACTATAGACCGATCTCCATACTCCCACTGCCTGGTAAACTAATGGAAAAAATAATGCATAGACATATTATGGACCATCTAAACGAACAGAAAATACTAAACAGTAGACAGGGCGCTTTCAGAAAATACCACTCGACAATAAAAACAATTGCTAACTTAATAGCTGATATTGCAAACAGTATCAATAAAAAGAACCTAGTGGGTGCAGCATTCATAGACTTCAGCAAAGCGTTTGACACGGTGGACCACCCTATCCTAAGGAGCAAACTAACCCAAATGGGAATAACGGGAGTAACAGGAAAATGGCTAGCAAGCTATCTAGAAAACAGAAAGCAATGCACCACAGTAAATGGATCCATATCCAATGAGGAAAAGATAACTTGCGGAGTACCCCAAGGGTCAGTCCTGGGGCCACTTCTCTTCCTCATATATATTAACGATCTAAACAACTGGCTAGAAATCGAAAACATCCAACTATATGCAGATGACACTGTGGTATATGCTGCAGGCAAAACAACCAAAGAAATAGAAACGAAACTGAATCTAACACTAACAAAACTAATCGAGTGGTGCCAACTAAATAGGATAACCATAAACAACAGCAAGTCAAAAACAGTACTATTTGGTACCAGGCTAACAAGTAACGAGAAAATAAAGTGTCTTCTGGGAAACACCGAACTAGAACAAGTAGACAACTACCGATATCTGGGAGTGGATCTAGACAGACACCTAAATTATGACCTCTGCATAACAAATACTATCAAAAAAGTAAACCATAAAATATGGCTACTGGCTAAACTGAGATACTACATGACTGAAAGCATGGCAATTAAAATATATAAAGGCATGATCCTCCCCTACTTTGACTATGGTGATGTAGTATACATGGGAGGAAATACAAAAACTATTAAACAAACTACAGGTGCTACAAAATAGAGCCCTCAAAGTATGCCTTCAGGTGAACAAAAGATATCCCACAATCGAATTACACAAAAAATGCAATGCAACACTACTAACGAGTAGAAGGGAAATGCACCTCAAAATACTGGCACACCATTACACCACAAAACCAGGCTACACAGCAACCCCCCGTAGGGACACCAGGCAAATGGCAGCCCCAGTGCTACTGACAGCAATAAGTAACACCAAAATTTATGAGAGAAGTGTACTGGCCATGGCAGCACATGCCTGGAATAATCAACCCACACAACAACGGGCAATCGAAAGCATGGACCACTATAAAAGGTCCTTAAAGAAAACATAATGCACAACCACCGACTGAAGAAACAATATCTCACCTGATCCTGGGCGCAGTCACTGCTTGCTGTGTTCTGGCACAAAAAGCAAAAGACCGGCTAGAAAAGATGGTAGATATTACAAATACGGAAACTAGCCCTACTAAGTACTAAGGAATTCAAAATGACTCAAGTATAGTATTGAAAGCCCGTCTGGGTATGTGTACTGGGACAAACCAAAGCAGAACCAGGCGGGCCATGGTCATGCATCCGAATCACCCTGAATTACAAAATGGCTAACCATACAACACAGCCATCCCACCTCGTTGCAGTCCTGAAGGGTCCAGGGGTGTTCTGGCACACTGGTTGTACTATCTAAGGACAGGGCATGGGTGAAAGGATGCTGTAACAAACCACAATGGGATGGGATCCTCTCCCACAGGCCTGTATGTCATCTGCATAGATGTACATAGTAGGTTAAGTTATCATATACAGGTTAGGAAAAAAACTTGAAAAATTAAAAAAAACTAATATAGAAACTACTAACACCCAAAACCGCAACGGTTGGCCCGAGAAAGATCAGGTAAAGACTCCTGAATGCGGGACCAGACCAATCCAGTATCACAGCTGTCCAGCGTTGAAAACAAGCACCCTCACGGGAGCTTATACGTTATGGGCAGAATAAAAAAACTTGTCACAAAAAAAAAAAAAACATAGACAGACGCACACATACAGAGGCAGACACACACATACATACACACACAGATACCCACAGACATATACATACATACACACAGACATACACATACATAAACACACAGACATACACATAGAGACACACAGACAAACATGCATACACAGCACACACAGACACAGAAACACACAGACATGCACACACCCGACATACACAGACACACATACACCCGACCTGACTTTGCAGAGAGAGAGACACACACACAGACAGAGACACATAGACAGCTGCAGACACACACATACATGCACACCCATACAGACAGATATATACACACCATACACAGACAGACCTGCACAGACAGCACACACAGACACAGAAACACACAGACATGCACATACACAGACACACATACACCCGACCTGACTTTGCAGAGAGACATGCAGCCAGAGACACATAGACACCCACAGACAGAGGCAGACACACACACACAGAAACAGAGACACAGACACATACCCACACATACACAGACACACACACAGATACATAGACAAACACAAGCAGACAACACACACACATTATATTTAGTTAAAAACCCTAGTGCTATGGGCCTATGGCACTAATCCGTTCCCAGAATGTGCCAAACCCAAACAGAAATACCTACCTACAGTCCTGTAAGGTTCCAGGTCATCTCACATCATGTGGTCACTGCGAGATGACCATGTGCGTCATAGCCACAGGACTTTTGGCAAGCTTGTCGAAATTATTTTTGGTTCTTTCAGCTCAGATTACTTCAAAACTAATCATCTTTAATCAAAATCACTCTGGACTAATGATTAGTAGCTTGTAATGATCAATTTGATATATTTATCTAAAAAAAATAAGACAAAAATTCAAATGCCATCGGACCATGCAACTTTAAATGGCTAAGTTTTGAGATATTTTAAATGCAAACATATCAAATTAGTTTTGGGGAGCATGCCAAAACTCTGACACAATAGGCTTCTGCAGTAACAATTTCTATTATTTTGATTCCGTATTACCTTCTATGCATCAACACCTAAGTTAGATATGTAGACTCAAATCTAGATAATTGTTTTGGTTTTGAAAATTTGATATTTCATCAGACTACAGCATTAATGAGACTGGCAGTCACCGGATATTAAACACAAAGCAGTCATTTCATCCATTCACGTGTAGAATTTATTTACAGTTTCAATGTCATGTGAACAGGCATAATAATATCACAATAGCTGACCTTCAAATAGTCACCGAGGGCACACCAACACTCACTCACTGTGACAACAACCGAGTCTTCAATTCAACAATTCCATTACGGGCTGCGAGTATTCACTAGTCAGCCTAATCGAAATAGTCCCATTATCTTCAAGAAAAGTGCTAATTTTGTGGTGAAACCATAATTGTTAAGTCGGTTCCAAACTTCAAAATGTTATAAACATACACACAATACATATATTTTACTATCCGGTCTCGCAGATATGCACTAACTGCGAATATACACACATTCCATTCTTTATACACACACATTTAGATAAGCACACTTTACTGACCAATTTGAGTTTAATTTTTTTTAGATGTAAATTAGTGCATTTATCTAGCACCTCTTTTCGGGTTGGTTATTTTGTTTTGTTTTCCTATCTCAGATACACAAACCACTAGTTTGTACACACACCCATGTAATAATCAAATAATCACTAGACACGTCATTGATCCAGGAAGGCTGTGAAAGACCGAATGATTTATCAGCCATGTGGGCTGTCATGTGATACATACACATACATTATGTAGGGGGCCCAGCTTGGGTTTCCACGTGGTCCGCGGACTTTTTCGGCGATGGAATATAACGTTATTGGCTGTGTGCAACCCCTCTCCATCCTCCCCCACCCCCACCCCCACGCACGCGAACACACATCCAGGTTGGCCACAAAACCTGAGCGGCTCGAGAATAGTTCGGAATTGTTATAAGCCATGTTTATACTTCATTTACCAAATAAGTACATATATTTAAATATTTAAAAATAATTGTGATCTTAATTGGTATGCAGCTGCGTTATAAAAATTCGCGAAAAAAGTGCCGTCACGCTAAATAGGAGTTATGTGTATGTATGTATGTATGTATGTATGTATGTATGTATGTATGTATGTATGTATGTATGTATGTACACAAGTGACTTGGCATGCAGTCGGACATCATGTTGACATCGTCACCTTCTTTTAGTATTTTTCAGTTTCTATGATATATATATATTTATATATGTGACAGTATTAGTGACATGGAGGCGGGGAGTAGAAAGAAAAATAACCTTCCACATCTCAGACGGTGTTGATTAGATATCTCCGTAATATTAGTACAACATGTAGTGTATTGTTAACGTCCACAATAATAGCACTGTAGACCCGTACCGGGATGTGAACTGGACTTCTCGCCAGACGGTATTCTGGTCGAGACACACACGCACACAATCATCACCACCATTAACGGGCTGCTTCTTTGAATTATATACATACATACATGCATACATGCATGCATGCATGCACGCACGCAGAGAAACAGACACGCGCACATGCACACACAAAATCATTCCATGGTAGATTCAAAACTTCAAGCTCGGCTGTTGGAAGACGAAAGGTCCTTTTTGTCACAGACAACCAAACCTCAAATTTGGGGGACCAAAAAAATCAAGGAAAAAAACAAAAAACATCCAACCATATGGTAATGTAGTTTGTGGTTCTTAATAGACACCCTGAGTTTGTTTGTGTGCACCAGCACAGCCTCTCTCCTCTGTCGTTGTGACAGGCTGTCCGGGCGGGTGGGTAGAAACTTGATTGTTTGCCGTCCTTCCCATACCGACACTCATTGTGTGGTGGGAGCTTTACAGCCTGCCACAGCCTCCCTCTCACCCTGACACTCCGCCAGGTGGCGCTTCTCAGTTCTTCTTCAGTCATTTTCGGCCTCTCCGCTTCATGGCGGCTGTGCACTGGGGACAGAACCATTTCCCCTTCGGCGCCTGTGTCAGCCCCACACACCCATAGTGGAACCACTCGATTGGACACTGTAAAGACATGGTGGACACATTTTAAGGGCAAGAACACATTGTAAAGAAAGGGTGTGTGTGTATAAAGACAAGGAAACATTCAGGGTCCGTACACATGTGAAGATATGGAATTCAAGGCTTTTTCAAGGCTGTTTTTGATAGGAATTGAAGAATTATTTACATTTGGATTTCAGGAAAAAATACAAAAATGGTGAATGCCGATTTCAGACTAATTAAGATCAGTGGGGACAGTTTAATGGAATTCAAAACATTTCAAGACTAATTGCCCTAAATTGGTTAAATTCAAGTCTTTTCAAGGCCTTTAAATGGGGCAAGTGAAGTTCAAGACTTTCCAGGCCCCGTACGGACCCTGCACATTGTAAAGACAAACATGGGAAAGACATGGGCACATTGTAGAGAAGAACGCTCGTTAAAGACAGACACACTTTAAAGACCAAAAGACATTGAAAGACATGAGCACATTGTAGAGAAGAACACTCGTTAAAGACAGACACACTTTAAAGACCAAAAGACATTGAAAGACATGAGCACATTGTAGAGAAGAACACTCGTTAAAGACAGACACACTTTAAAGACCAAAAGACATTGAAAGACATGGGCACATTGTAGAGAAGAACACTCGTTAAAGACAGACACACTTTAAAGACCAAAAGACATTGTAAAGACATGAGCACATTGTAGAGAAGAACACTCGTTAAAGACAGACACACTTTAAAGACCAAAAGACATTGAAAGACATGGGCACAGTGTAGAGAAGAACACTCTTTAAAGACAGACACACTTTAAAGACCAAAAGACATTGTAAAGACACGAGCACATTGTAAATGCAGGAATGTTTTAAATAAGGATTGTTTGTTAGGATTTTACATCATAGCAACATCGATGGTCATATCAGGACACTATACTAAATTACTAATGCCCACCATCAAAAGCAATCTCATACTTCGATACTGCAGTTATGATATTCAAGTGAAATAAGATTATTTTTTTGAGGAGGGGGAGGGAGGCATTTGAACCCAAAGTTCGAACCATGTCCGAGTTAAACCAATCACATATAAAGTTTATACTTGTCAATACCTAGTGCCGCTTGGCATTACAAAGAGCAGTAGAATGAGGAAGATGAATAGTCGGTGATTGAAATTTCCCTTACTTAGAAGCTGCATAGTGCGACGAAGCATCAAATTTTGAAACCCAAAACAATTATCTAAAATTGAATCTACATATTTAACTTAGATAATGATGCACTTCTTAAACATTTGTTGCCACATAGAAGGGACTATTGAGTCAATTTAATAGAACCTGTTATTACTGAAGCCTGAAGGGCCAGAGCTTTGGCAAGCTTGCCAAAACTAATTTGACATATTTTCAATTCAAATTTCACAAAAGTTAGCCACTTAAATTAAAAGATACTACAAAGTGAAGTAAAGTAGGTTATAACAATCAATTTAATATATTTATCTCAGAAAAATGGCAGAAACTCAAAACCATCGGACTATGCAACTTTAAACAACGAATGCAATAAAAAAGAAAATGCTATAACTAATTTGACACATTTGCACTTCAAATATCTCAAAACAGAGCCATCTAAATTAAGTTATTTCAAACTAAAGTAAGATAGATTAAAACAATCAATTTAATATATTTATCTCAAAGAGAAATGGCAGAAACTCAACATCATCGGACCATGAAACTTTAAAGGGACCAGATATAGGTCGCTGAGACACTACCCGTACTCCGACAAATGCTCTCCAAGCATACGTTTGCCAGTTTTCAGTTTCTGCAACTACATATGAGGGGGGGGGGGGGGGGGGGGGGGAGAGTGCTAACATTGGTTGCTTCTGTTGTGTTTTATTTAGTCCAGCAGCACTGACACTTTTAGACATCCATATAGAGACAAAAATGTTAGAAATTGCAATCGAAAATGATAAATATAAAGTTCAAATGTTTATTTATCATAACCAGCTACTTTTTGAGTGAATAATTGATTAAATCATGTAGATTAATAGACTTTAAAAGTTGAATTGAGAGCTTTCTGTGGCTGCCATCTTGGTGGTTGCCATGGCTTCCCCTGTGTGTGGGGATGGGAATCCCACCAATGATGTCATTCGTACATCTCAACTCTCCTCCAACATGTTCAGTCACACAGTGGCACAAACTGAACAAACTATGCAAAGGTATGTTTGGAGAGCTTTTGGTGCTGGATTCGTTTGGATCTGGGTGAGGTATAGGCGGCGACTTTAATCAAAGAATGCAATAATTTAAAAAAAGGAAGCACAAAACACAGGTTGGAGAGAAAACTATGGATCACAAATTGCACTCACGTCTTCGTTATCACAGCCGACCATCTCGCCGTAAGAGACGTCGTCACAGATGCAGTAGCGGGGCTCGTTAGGGTCGCTGTACCACGAGTTGACGACGCTGTTCTCCTCGGCCGGCATGGCCGTGTAGTCCTCGACGGGCGCCGGCTCCTCAACAGGCGGCGGCGGCGGTGGCGGCGCAGGCGCGGCGGCCGCCGCCTGCGCACGCGCACTCGATCTGCAGTGAGGGGGGAGTAGTCGGTTCAGCCAGTGCGTACGTGCGTGAGTGCATCCATGGGTCGCACGAGGGCGTGGCATATGGCAATTGTGAAACTACTTTGTAGCAGGTAGTTCAAAAATGTTTCAGACACGTTTTTAGGACTATTTACCAGGGATGAAAGTGCTCTCTGGGAAAATAAGCGGAAATGCTAATATTCTCCCATAGACTTAGCATTGTCAGGGAATCCCGAAAAATTCCCCGAAGTCAGGTTTCATATATATTGGTATAGATTTCAAGATATTAAGAATGTATATTCCATTATTTTTAAAATGTACCCGATTTGTAATACAAGATGATGCTGCTGTATGTGACTGGAGTGGTTTTTTTAAAGGAAGAAATCAAATTATGCAATTTCACACAGATCAGCCCATTATATATCACTTTCACAATATATTCTTAATGAAATCAGAATCCAGAATAATCCACGATTTCCGTGACGTATGCACAGAGCGTAATCCAGACTGGACTTGTGGGTCACAGTCTGTGGAGAGGCAATTGAGGCTCTGTTAACACTGGCTTCATATTGAGCTGTTGACCCACAACACGAGTGTCGTTGCCTATCACCATGCACTTAAATGTCCATTTTGCTAATGACATTGTTTTGATTGGCGCCAAAAAAGGTAGGTGATATTGATAATCTAAAATCATGCACTTCTGTGCCTGGCCTTTGAAACAAACACTGTGGCGACCTCTGTTAAAAACAAAGGCATGGGGACCAGGCTAGGTGGGAGTAACCACGACAATATTAGGCAAGGATAGATTTCAACTTTTTTTTTGTTTTGCTTTAGTTTATAATATAACCACAATTCTACAATTACCGGGTGAAATACATGAAACTGACTTTTCTAGTGTTAAATAAATTATATCTAAAACTAAAAGAAATGTTATTTTATTCTATGTAAAAAATGTATTTAAATAACTGCGCTCATCCACGATGACAATTACATAGGTATGTCTACATGTTAGTGTACATATTTGTAGCCATAACATTAATAGTCACTACAGGTGGGTGGAACGCTTTCAAATGGGCTGACCGCTTGAGGCCCATTTGAAATCACTCTGCCCATCCATGGTGACTATTACATGTGTATATCTACATGTTAGTGTACATACTTGTAGCCATAACAATTAACATTAATAGTCACCGTTGGTGGGTGGAACGCTTTCAAATGGGCTGAACGCTTGAGGCCCATTTGAAATCGCTCTGCCCATCCATCGTGACTATTACGTATGTATATCTACATGTTAGTGTACATACTTGTAGCCATAACAATTAACATTAATAGTCACCGTTGGTGGGTGGAATGCTTTCAAATGGTGCCGAGCATTGGCTCTGTAGTGCCCATGTTGAAATGGCAACTCTTGTCCTCTCATCCACGTCTACATGTTAGTGAAACGGTCTTATCATGCATGCCCTTACTTCTTAGTCCTGCCGGGTTTGGGTGCCGGCGTTTCTGCCACTGGGGCGGCGCTGCTGCTCGGCGTGTTGGCTCCAGCGCCGTACGCCAGCTTGCTGAGGTCGGCATTTCGCGCGACAGCGTCGTAGCTCGCCTTGAGGCTGGACGTTCTCCTTCCGGTCTGCATCTGTAAGGGCATCCACAGCCGCACTATTAGTGAACCACGCGGGGAATTCAGAACGCCAGCTCAGTCTTCCATCTTTAATTACCGTAGGCTATGAGAATGGTATTTGTTGCGGGACATGGCGGTTTTATTTTAATAAATTTATAATTTATTCATTCCATTTTGTTTTAGCACTAAACCAATGGGTTTCCCAGCCTTTGGTAAAAATATTTATAAGCTAATATTGTACGCTATTCTTTATACTAATGCTTGATGAAGGGCCTGACACTTCTAATACTGACCCCATTGTGGGGGACTCAATTGATTTAAGATAACAACATTAATGGTATATGGAGGGGAGCAGATCTTATAGTTTAAGCGTTAATTAATTAGTCACTCTTTCAATCAGAAAATGCCTGAGAACCGACATAATGGTGGCAGAGGTGACCGTTTCAATTGAAATGACATTTTGAAGTAACCCCCTTTTTTCAAATTCAAAAACCGAATTCCAAAAATAGTTGCGTTTGAGGGTCGTGGGGGTGATGAAAATGGGAAATATTGCGGCCAGAGTGGGAATCGAACCCACATCTCTTGCATTCCGGGCTAGTGTGCTAACCATTACAACACCTAGGATCCTAGATAAAAGATTCACCCGGTACTTGTAGTACACGGGTGAAAGTCAACGTAGTCTAAATACGGGCGAAAATAGCTTTAGCATTGAACCTGAACTAGAAACTGTGGCTCCAGTGTCAAATGGATACTTATATCGGCACAGATTTGGTGAAATGGGAGAGAATGCAAAAAGACAAGATGGCGGCCGCAGAACGCATCGATTTCACTTTTAAATCTTAGTAAACTAGATATTATATTATATTTTTCAACTCAAAAGTAGCGGGCTAATAATAAAACAGATGTAAAGAATAATTGTTGCTTCTTAGTTTGTGAAATTAGGCTCTCAATTCTTTGACCCGTGTTTTCGCCAGCTTTTACATAGGGTTGGTATGCACCCCTCCTGTGGCTACTGCAGCAGTACGGGGTGAATCTTGTATCTACTAGGATCCCTGATGTCACCACCCTACCCACACCTATCTGTCTATGCGGCTCTTTGCCTGAGAGGTCTGTGCAGACTACTACAATCACCCCCTTGGAATTGTAAGTCTTTAAATGGTCATTTAATGCTTACTTTGTTTGCTAGGGTTTTACACCCTGGCAACATCTAAGGTCATATCAGGATAATGCTTACAATTACATACAGGCAATGCAATTACATATACATACACAGGGTAGGTTCAACAACCATACAGCATGTAGCTTGTACAGGATCCTGGTCACGGCAACCAGTGAGGTGGGAGTGATGAAAATGGGAAATATTTCGCCTAGAGCAGGAATCGAATCCACATCTCTTGCATTCCAGGTCAGTGTGCTAACCATTACGCCACATAGGCTCCCTGATGTCACTACCCTACCCACGCCTACCTGTCTATGCGGCTCGTTGCCTGAGAGGTCAGTGCAGACTACTACGATACATACCTCCAGTGTGGCGCCTATTGCCCGGGACGCAGCTGCTGCAATGGCCGCATTACTGCCTGCACCAATGTGTCCTGAGGGTAACAGCAATAAAATAATTACACATGTTAACGTTGCATTATCTGATCGATTTGAGTGTCTGCCACATTTTTATTTTTTAGATATATACATTAGGTCGATCGAATATTTTTTTAAATCACGGAAATCTGCAAAATCCTGGAGATCTTTCATCCCTGATATTTATACAAATAACAATCTCAATATCAAAGACCAACTCTCATAGGCTGACAAAACCATGAGCTATCACTAGTTTGAAGTAACTTTTATTTTAAATAATTATTGCTAACATACTTAATGACAAGAGGCAACACTATTTACTTCACTTGCTATTAAAAAAAGGAAAGAATTAATTATGTCCATCGTAACATGGACACCAAATATGTAGTACCCAGCTTCAGAGAACAGCCCATATACAAATGACAATCTCAATATCACAGACCGACTCTCACAGGCTGAGAAAGCCCGAGATATTTGACTCGACCAGTGTTCGAACCCGTGTATTTGAATCCCATGACCTTTCGCAGGAAGCTGCCTACCCAGACTGTAGCTGATGGTAGGGGTGGACGAGCCTGCATGTACGCTGGGTCCTGTCGAGGTGGTCGGTGCCGGCGTGCCGAGGTTCCGGTGTTGACTGATGGCGTCCCGGGCCGCCTCGTTGGCCAGTGTCGACAGCACCTTCTCTGTCGACGTGCGCTTGTCTATGTGGTTAGCAACCGCTGAATATTTCCGTTCTGCAAAAATCAAGGAATTTTGAGTTCGTTTTCTGATGCAATATTAAGAAAAATTAATTGTACATGTTGCCGGTAACATGCGTAATTCAAAACCCTGACGACGGGCTGGATTATGAACACCATAGATACCAATTGTAGGATGCGTTGCTAGGATCCAAGTTAACTTCCGGTAGGGGATTCAAAGGATAGGCCAGTTGCTGCCTGACAATCATCCACGACGGATCGGTTTACCATAGCACACACACAAATTTCAAAGTTCGGCAGTCATAATGCCTAAAGCATCCAAGATTCGCTCGGAGGTTGGGAGATATTCAAGGGCGTTACTTGAATCTATGGAGCTGCCATGTCATTCGGGTGGTTCGGGCGGGAGAAGGTCCGCCGGCCGTCCGCCATCGTCGGGTCGTCTACACTTGGATAATCTGCGGACATCTCCTCCATCTGGCATGATAGCAGGACCTAGCGTAGCGGCGACTGTGGAGGATATATCCCGCTTGCTGGATGAGAAGCTAGTTTCTGCACAGCAGCCGTTACTGGCGCGGATTGAGTGCTTGGAATTAAATAATGTGTCAGTTTCGCCAATTTCAGCGCAGCCGCAGAGCGGGCCGGATGTTATGATGGATGACGTCACGGAGGTCGATGGAGTCACGGTTATTCGCAAGGCAAGAAAACGAAAAGTTCGTCCGGCCCGTTCGTGCGTAGGATGCGGTGAGGCTGACACCGATGACTCAGGTAGAGCAGTTTCGCTTAGTACTAGTATTGCTTCGTGCGTGGTAGACGCCCAAAATTCATCGCCTAAGTGTAAATGTAGAAAAAAGCGTAGACATGCTGCGGCTAACGTGAATAGTGACTCTGATAGTGATGATGGGATGATGACAGAACTAATTCGACTAGTTGGGAAGAAAGCAAGGCGGGGGAAGGTTGTCAAGTTACTCCCTCACAAGTATGTCATTCGTGACGAGAAAAAGGGTAAGGTTGCTTTGGGGGACTCAAAATGGTTTGAGTATTTGTCGGCCATACGACGCATGATAAAGCGGGGCGATGTACCGGACACATGGATCCCGAAGCTGGACAATCATATAGATACTATTTTAGAGTTAGCACACAGTTACACATGGACCACCTGTTTAGAATATAGCGAAAAAATTTTTAACATGATCGCTGACAAGCGGTTGCCTGATGAATGGGACGATGAGGCTAAAATCATCGAAGTGCGTCGGGACGTGTGCGGCCTGGGTCAGCGAGTGCCTAAAACAATTGCCAAGTCTGTAAGAGATGGTTCTACTGGGGACTTTAACAGGGAGTTGGATGGGCGGCCTTGTATAATTTGGAATCGTGGCAGGTCGTGTGGGTTCCTGGGTGATCATGGGGAGGGTGATAACAAATATCTCCATGTGTGTTCATACTGCGCATATAAGCTGAGGAAGAAACATGTGCATAAGGAGGCGGACTGTAAATCTAAGTTGCGCGCAAAAGACACCACCCCCGAAACTGACACTCGTTCCAAGGTTTTTTAGATAACAGTCGGCGCGGGACTGATGTTGATGTTGGCGGTTCGAATGAGATGGTCAGCAGTGTCAAGGACAAGGCGTCGCAAAGTGGTCGAGATGTCGTCATAGTAACTGCGGACCCAGCCAGCGTGGGATATGAACAGGTCGGTGAGGATGTTGTAACGGTTCCTTGTTCTAATTTACATTTGCTTAAAGCTGTTTCCTTGCCGTGTGTTACTGCACGGCCTGTTGTTGAATTAGGGTTGGATGTTACCGTGAATAATGTTAGTGTATCAAAATTGCTTCATGGTAGTCGATCTAGTGTAGTTGGTCGATCTAGGTTTTCTTGGTATAATACACAGATTAGAAAATTTAATAGTACGGTGCAGCAAGCAAAGGAAGCAGTTATTGAAGCTAGTGTAACTTTGAATCGTCATTCCTCCCGATCACATCACGCACACCTGGTTGGGTTCCATCGACGCGGTTGCCATAGCAACGTGTCAACATTGGACTCTCCGCCGTTGGATTCCAGCTCTCTGGATCCAGAGAATTTGGCAATTCTGCACTGTGGCCACACGACCACCGGTGGGGGCTGTCGTTTCCCCACCATGGATGGCCCTGTGCCTCCATATACTTTCAACCCTAACTCTGCTGCTAGTCCTGCCACTAGCGTATTTAGTACTTTACCTCTTCCCTCACCTCCATGCCAAAATTCTGTCTCTGGGTTAAAGGTTGCCCTGTTGCCGGTTGTTAAAGAAGTTTCTAGTGTTAAATTGTGTGGTCGTGGGCCTTGCTCTATTAGAAAATATTCGGACATTAATGGTCTTGACTGTGGCTGCACTGCCACCGGCGGAGGCTGTCGTTTCGCCGCCTTGGAGGGCTCCATGCCTCCAAAATCTGTAGTTGATAAAGTTCTGGTGTTGCCGCATGGTATGGCGCCACCCTCTGTTGAGTTGGTTGGTAATAATGAGTTAGAAGCGTTTACGTTTGATGTTAACCCTGTTATTGTTGGTAATGTTTCACTTGCTGGTTCGTCTACCCCTCCATGTGTAAATACTGACAGTTTAAACGTAGATATGGTGGTTGATAGTCAGGAGCAGTTTTGTGAAAAGTCACCGGTTGAGTATAGAGGTCATATTTTGAAGTCTTGGCCTAACTTGACTGATAACTGTCATTTGTTTCTGGAATATGCGGAGATCTATGCGGCGGTCAGAGCGACTGGCCTTCCAAATTATATGGGTGCAAAAATACCAATTCCTTCTGGTTTAGTTATTACAAACTGGCAGAATTTACTGCCAGATTATGCTGATAAAGAGTTAATTGATTTTCTGAATTACGGATGGCCTGCTAACTTCACCGGTGAATTCACCCCTATTTCTTCTAACTGTAATCACACATGCAATGAGAAAGATTTGTTTTGGATTAATGAGTATATACGTACTGAACTATCTCATAAGGCAATATTAGGTCCATTTGATGAGTTGCCTTTCACTCCGTGGGCTCAAATTAGTCCCATTATGACCCGACCAAAAAAGAACACTGACGAACGTCGTATTATTGTGGACTTGAGTTTTCCTAAGAAAGGTAGCGTTAACGCGGGTATTGTAAAGGGTTTTTATCAGGGTAAGAGATATAAATATTATTTACCTACTATTATGTCCCTAGCTAAAGAAGTTACTCGGTTGGGAAAGATGTGCTATATATGGTCCATAGATCTGGCGAGGGCATACAGGCAATTACGAACCTGCCCCTTAAGTGTGCCTTTGTTTGGGATTAAAGTAGATAATAAATTTTATTTTGACACGGCGCCCCCCTTTGGCTGCAGGACATCTAGTATGGCGTGTGCCAGGACAACAGCGGCAGTGGTCCATTTGATGAGAAAACAAGGTTTCTTTGCAGTGTGTTTTTTAGATGATTTTGTGGGAGTTGAGAGTACATTCGAAAAGGCGCAGCAAGCATATGCACATATACTGAGTTTAACTAAAACACTGGGTTTGAACATTTCGGTTAAAAAGTGTAGTCCCCCCGTCACTAAATTAATTTGGCTGGGATATGAAATAGACTCAGAAAAGATGGTAGTGAGAATTCCGAACGAAAAATTACTGGACATTTTAGTGGAATGTCAAAAATGGGTGATTGGTGCTAGGGTAACAAGGAAAAATGTTCAGAGGCTGGTGGGTAGGCTGCAATTTATCTCGAAATGTATTGTTTCGTCTAGGATTTTCATGAATAGGATCCTAGCATTTCTTAGGTCATGTCCTTTTGCTGGTAAGGTTATTGTTAGTCAGGATTTAGTACGGGACATTGCATGGTTTTTGCGATTCGCAGAAGGGACTAATAGGCTAGTTTTATTGAAACATGCCCCGAAGGAAAGATGGGTCATCGAATGTGATTCTTCGTTGTTGGGTGGGGGAGCATTCAGTATAAGAAATTTTTATTCCGAACTATATACTGATGATTTCTTGAATAATGGCTTCCATATAGCTCAGCTGGAGGCGATAAATCTTGTGGTAGCTTTAAAAACTCTAGCGCCTTCAGCTCCCCAAAATTTCCTTATTATTATCAATACTGATAATGCTGCTTCCCAACAGGTTTTATCTTCTGGTGCTGGGAAGGACCCCGTGTTGTGTGCTTGCGCCAGGGAAATTTGGCGTTTCGCAGCGATTCACTCGTGCGAAGTTCAGGTTGTACACAAGGCGGGGGCCGACCTGGTGCTGGCAGATGCTCTTAGTAGGTTGCATTTTGATAAGAAATCGAAACAAGTAGCTGACCAAATTTGTCAGGAGAGACTGTTAACCAGAGTACATGTTTCTCATGATTGTGATATACTTGATTTATTCCTGTAATGGCTCTGCGTAGTTGATAATTTTCTTTGTTTGGCTTTATCAACTTGCAGATAGAAATCACGCAGTAGTGAATAGGCTTAGCGTGTATTTTACAGCGGGGTTGGCAGGAGGCACGTGGAGGAATAAGAGGGTACAGTTTAAGGAGTACTTACAGTTCTGTAAAAGACTTAATGTTAACCCTAAACGACCACTACTTAAAACGGTAATGTTGTACGCTTTATATCTAAATGACATATTAAAAACAGGAGGAGCCATTAAGAACTATATGAGCGGAGCCAGATCATGGGTTAGACTGTTAAGGGGAAACTGTGAAGCGTTTGATTGTTATGCAGTATCAGTAGTTAAGACTGGTATGTGCAAGTTAAAGAATAATGTGGTAAATAGAGCCTTCCCATTGAGGATTAAACATATTAAGTTAATCATATTAAAATTTAGAAAAATTGGTAAAGATGGCTTTGTGTTAATTGCTGCGTTGTTAATAGGCTACACATGTTTGCTAAGACAGTCCAATTTATTTCTCTCTGAGATACTGGAGGATGACGGTCACACGCTGCTCAGAGGAGATATCAAGGCGCACGATACACACGTGACGATAACGGTTAGAAGCACAAAAACCACTGCCAGGCCTGAAGATGTCTACAGTGTTGAGCTTCCACGTGTACATAATTCCGCATTCTGCCCTGTGCATGCATGGAATAAGTACGATCGTCACTTCCCAGTGCATAAGGGAGCCCCAGCATTCGTAATGTCGAACGGGGCTCCTCTGACTGGTAGACTGTTCACTAAGTGCTTGCAAGCCGCCTTGAAAGGTGCTGACTGCCCATGGTGGCCATTGGTGACGTGCCACAGCTTACGCCGGGGGGGCGCGCAAGAATATGCAAGACTGGGAATGTCACTTGAAGGAATAAGAACACTGGGACAATGGAAATCAAGCAGTGTTTTTAACTACGTGAATAGAAGTGTATTCAAAAAAGGACCATTAGACCTCCTGTCCCAATTTGGCTGAGATCTAATGGTCCATAAATTCCCTATGTTGCATGATGTTGTGTGTACTAAATAGTCTGAGTGTATGTGCCAAAAATGTGAGTTGCCTGTGTGACCGTGATCCACCATCTAGCTGCTGCCCCATGCCTTCAATTTCAAGATTCACCGATAACTAGTCTTCAAGAAAATTCTGATTATTAATTAGAATGATAACCTTAAAATATTAGACCTGCACATAAGTAATTAGTAAAAATTAAATATTTCAGACAGTATGTTCACGGTTGTACTACCTGTGAATTTAGAATTAGATAAAAGCAAATAATCTCATCTGTTCTGATGAGAATGAGCTTCAATTAATTTTGTTCAATAAGTGATAGGACTAGTAGGCTTGCTGTAAAAATTTATTAAGCCTGTTTAATAAATTTATTAGCCCAAAAAAGTTATTATCTGTGTCTGGTTTTGAATTGTACATGTTGCCGGTAACATGCGTAATTCAAAACCCTGACGACGGGCTGGATTATGAACACCATAGATACCAATTGTAGGATGCGTTGCTAGGATCCAAGTTAACTTCCGGTAGGGGATTCAAAGGATAGGCCAGTTGCTGCCTGACAATCATCCACGACGGATCGGTTTACCATAGCACACACACAAATTTCACCATCCCACCCACCCAATACCATGTTGTTGAGCGGTGGGGCTGAGATCTAATGGTCCATAAATTCCCTATGTTGCATGATGTTGTGTGTACTAAATAGTCTGAGTGTATGTGCCAAAAATGTGAGTTGCCTGTGTGACCGTGATCCACCATCTAGCTGCTGCCCCATGCCTTCAATTTCAAGATTCACCGATAACTAGTCTTCAAGAAAATTCTGATTATTAATTAGAATGATAACCTTAAAATATTAGACCTGCACATAAGTAATTAGTAAAAATTAAATATTTCAGACAGTATGTTCACGGTTGTACTACCTGTGAATTTAGAATTAGATAAAAGCAAATAATCTCATCTGTTCTGATGAGAATGAGCTTCAATTAATTTTGTTCAATAAGTGATAGGACTAGTAGGCTTGCTGTAAAAATTTATTAAGCCTGTTTAATAAATTTATTAGCCCAAAAAAGTTATTATCTGTGTCTGGTTTTGAATTACGCCACCAGCGATGAAACTGATCGCGGTAATAAAAAAAAACGCGGAAAATTACATTCACCAACTTGCAGAAAACGTTATAGCTGGACCATCACTAAGGTATCCCAAAATATTAATTTAATTTTAAAGCACAAGGTTCTTAATTGGGAATTCAATCCTCAAGTCGGTGACTTAAAAGTCAGGTTTTGGAGTGTTTTCTAAAAGTTACTTTTAGAAAATTCGAAGGAAGGGTTATGATTTTGAGGTCTTAGATATACACCTTAGAGGTGACATTTTGTGAATGTCATCGATTGTACTTAATACTCATCCACTGCTAATTTTGTAGGATATAAGCCCGTTCCAAGATATCTACGGCATTCCCAGAAGGTCACCCATCTAAGTACTGTATTACTTGTATTTGGTGTTTGACTTGAAATTTGTTCCTATGAATTCACTTTAAGCATATCCTTATAATTGTACGCATTACATGATAGTATTGCTCTTGCAAAACTTCAACAATATTTAAATGTGAACTACATGTACTCTTGAGAAAAAGACTGGTTTGTGAAATGTGTATAAAATGAACAAAAATGTAATTAATGGGTTGCTCACTTTTACTTTCCGTTCTGTGGTTGTTGATAGGTGCTGGTGTAGTGTCCATCTCTAACGACCCTAAAAGGGACAATCGTTGCATTAAATATTTTGTTCCAGGGTGGAGGATGCGGGTAACAACAAAATTTAACTTCCTACTTATTTCAGTCTGAAGAAGTACATGGGGGAAAAGGGAGGGGGGCAATTGAAATACATAAGTCAATGTGTTACAGATTTAGTTCCAGGGCAGGTGTGAGAGGAGGGTAATACAGGCATATGATTGGGTGCAGGAAAAAAAAAACGAAATTTCTTTTAGGTTATCGTGGGGACACACAGCATCCCACTGAGTCGCGAGAGGGATGCAAATAGTGTATTTCAGAGGTGTTTCAGCAACCAGAAAAAACAAGGAATTTAAACAAACCTGGAATTCCGATTTCGGCGGCCAGAAAAAAAACATGGAATTCCCGTTAAAACCAGAGAAATCACGTGCCTGGTAATAGACAAATTTAATTTCCTACTTATTCTAGTCTGAAGAATTATGATTGGGGGCGGGTGGAGGAAGGTAACTGGCATATGTAAATATTTATGAACGGTCAGGCAATTAATGTCTACAATAGTTTTTTTCTGGACATTTTTACTTTGTCTAGATAAAATTAAATACATGTGACACCTACTTCTTTCTAATATTTCCGTTATGCCTGCGTTGTCCGCTTCTAGCTCCATCTTGAACTTAGAGAGTTCTTGGTCTAATTTCCGTAGATATCGTTCAACCTATGAGATGTAAAAGATTCATGAAAACTAATTCAAGAAAAGGACCATTGTGATTATGTCTTTTGTCGTTACGACATAGATACACAAGCAGCAGTGTTCTAGTTGTCTGTCCTTTGTTTTGGTGATACTAAAGGTTAGAAAGTGCAACTTTAGAGGTACATTAACAAAACTATTTTGATCAATCATGAATTGATTCCATAACCACTTCGAAAATTGAATGTTTACAAAAACACGATTACTGTATCATATGTGTTATAACCACTCGGAAATTAAATGCTTACAAAAACTATTTTACTGTATTACATGCCCACTAGATCGAAGACAGTGGTTACCATGGATACAAATCGTACCAAGTGTGATATTCCCTGGGTAGCATACCTGGACAGTAATTTTATTCCCAAATGTTTTAGTGGAGACCGGCATATGATACAGATAGATCAGCAAATTTGATCCTGCTAGCATTACATTTAAGGGGGATACTATTATATAACATAGCAAGTGGATGTTAAATCTATACTTCCATTGATATGTAGTAATAATACGAGCTTGGCAGATCTTCATAATAGCACTTGTGTTTTCACTAATTAGCAGGTGGCAAGGATGGGAGCAGTTATAACGGGTTCAGGGTCAGTACACATGTGAAGATATGAAAATCAAGGCTATTTTAAATAGGAATTCAAGACTATTTTCATTTGAATTTCTGGGGGGAAAACGATGGTGAATGGTGATTTCGGACTAATTTAGATCAGTGGGGAAGGTTTAATAGAATTTATGGCTTTTCAAGAATGATTACCCAAAATAGATTAAATTCAATGCTTTTCAAGGCCTTGAAATATGGCAAATGAAGTTCAAGACTTTGCAGGCCCCATATGGACCATGAACATTCTAATATTGAAATTGAAAGCTTAATTACTTGTGGTATTAAACTACTTTGAATTCGCATGCAGCAATATAAAGAGACAAAAAACGCAGCTTGGCACCTCTTACCAATAGCGTTTGTTTCCACTAAACAATTTAGCAGGTGGCAAACCAGTTGTTGTAACATCATAATAATCAAATTGAAAGCTCGATTACCTGTGGCTTTGATGGAATTTGGAATGGGTAGGGATTGCAGTAACAAAGAAAAAAAGAGCTGGGTACATCTTCGCAATAGAATTTTTGCTTTCACTAAATATTGGCATGGGTGAGGTGGGGTGGCCAGTCTTTGCGACATTGTAATAATGAGACTGATAGCTTGATTACATGTGGTTTTAATATATTTTAGAACTCAAGCAGTAGCTCACCATTTCGTGAATATGATTTGCCAGTTGTACTTTTTCGTCTGCATCCTCCAAGGCTTTGTGGTAGTCCTAGAACAACCAACAGTAAATTGTTTTCTCCTTCAGTCTATATCATACACTTCACTATGCTAACACATGCCACTACACTACCTTTTATCACACACCGTATTCTTGCGGGTTAACGCCAATGTGTGGGTTAGCGCCCCCCCCCCCCCCCTCCAACTTGGCCAATATGTTGTAAACGCCCACCCCTCACTTCAGTGATTTGCCAATTTAAACGGTCATGTCATTAACCCGCGAGAATATGGTATGCTAAATCACTCTGTAAAATGTTAGCACAACAGAACCATCAGAACAATATCAAACTAACCAATTCCGGCAATACTCCGACTATTCTAAAATAAGGCATACAACTGAACGGTGGTTTCGTATATTTTATATTTTGCTTCATTTAATAGCTTGTTGATATTAGCAATGCTTGGGCTTAACTTACATCTTTCAACTTAACAAACTGGTCGTCCTTTTCTTCCTTTTTTAGAGGCGGCGTGGATGTTTTGCATTTAGTGAAAAATGTCTTTACTCGCTCCTCTAAACTGTCCATGGCATCTGAAACGAAAATTAATATTACACTTTCAGAAAACGTTATAACTGGCCCAAAATGAAGCTACCCCAAAATATTAATTGAGTTTTAAAGCACAAGGCTCTTAATTGGGAATGCTATCCTCAAGTCAGTGACTTATGTCAGGTTCTGGAGTGTTTTCGAAAAGTTACTTTTAGAAAATTGAGTCATGACTTAATTTTACTTATGTTTCTTTCGAGGGCCATTTCTACCTGTTTTCTACCCCAAAATGTACAAGATGTTCATTGTAATCCAAAACAAAAATGTTGATGCGTTGCTTACACTCAGCTGTTTTTTCACTGCATCAAATACATGTCGTAAATACTTTTCAACATAGTTGGCTGTACATGAGGCCACTAGTACAAATTGCATGAGTAGGTCAACCAGAGACATGGTAAATACTTGTTCAGTAGCTGTATAGGACAACCTTGGAACAGTTTAAATGAGAACACTGTATGCTCACCAAACTTAACTTTTGAGACTCAACTAGACAGCCAGTGGAAGACCGAAAATCTCTATTTCGACTACCATTCTTCTCCACCGGAATCACGTAGGAAGAAGGAGCTGACTTAGAGGCCTAGGCATGTGATCGGAAATATATCCTGAGGCATGTGCATTTGGCCTGAGTTCCCAAACTATCGAGAACTCAGCAGCAAGTCATTTACATTTGTACTTAGAACGTTCTCTGTGGCGGAGTGGTTAGAGTGTCTGACTTTTTTCTAGGTCAGACTCCTAATCTGAGGGTCGGCGGTTCGATTCCCCATGCCCCCATCTCTGCCAATTTGGATTTCTACCGCTGTGTATAAGTTACAGTGTCATCAAAGGCCGGTTGCTCTCATACCATGTCTATGTGGTGTGGGAGGTTAAAAATCCCTTGGGTCGGTAAAAGTGTAGGCTCAGGCTTTCTATCGACCAGCAGTGGAATGAGGAAGACCAGTCGTCTATGACTGAAATTTCCCCTGCTTAAACAACTAATGGACCAAAAAAAACAACAACAAAACGGAAGCTGAAATTATGTTTATTGATACGAATAAAATTGTGTACAATTGCCCTCTAATTGGTCAATTTACATTAAGTGCCTTTATCAAGCTGTTCCTCAGGCTTGCCTCACATGAGCAGAATTTGTTGTGATGTACCAACTTACTGCAATTAAGACTGCAGTTAGGAAGGAGAATAACCATAAAAGATGCAAACTTAATAGGAAAGGAAACAAATTGTAGCAATATACTATGGGGGATTATAATCGTAATTTTCTCCAAGAACACAATTCCTTTTTAAGTGACCATCTTCTTTGAAAGTAATACAAAAATAAACTAAAACAAATCAAGATTGACCTCTGCCAATAATACTATAGCGTATTCATATGATATAGAGGGCACCACAAAAGCGCATGGAAAAACTATACTGGACATATTAGGCACCATTTAGCTAGGGAAAGGGTTGGGTTAGTTCTTGGCACTATAGTTTGGAAGTACTCGTATGTCTAGCCAAAATATCGCGAAACCAAGACAAATTGCCCGCCACACACCAGTTTTATCCCAGACTCTTATATAGCACGAAGTTCTATCACAACCCATTCCTCGTTATGAATTTATTTTATTAATAAAATTATCCCTCCCGACCTTTGAAGGGTGATGTAAATTATGAATTTAATCTTCAGTCCACAATCCATCCATTATACTTTTATAGCCCAAAAGTAAAATCCCAGGAGGCCTTCAGTATATACTGTATTACCGATACCCCTACAGCACAACCAGCGTATGCCAATACGCACTGCCAGCCAAGTGGCATATGCTGTACTGCCTGTCCCCTGGTATTTTGTTTCTAGGTCAGGATTTTGCCATTTTATTATTGTTTTCATTAATGAAACAGTTTCATAATGAGGATAGGAACCGGTTCAAAGGCTGGCAGTTCATAACAATTTGAAATGACACACTTGCAGGGTTCATACAAACATTTGAAAATGAAATTGAAGGGTTTTGTGGACTTTCATACACACGTTTTTCCATGTTTTTTTAATGGTTTTTCCTATGTTTCAAATATACCACAAGAATGTAATTAAGTTTTTCTCGGCAACATATGTTTTAGCTTACCCTATAATTAAGTAACTAAATAAAAAAGTGACAACATAATAATTGAACATTTATTTACATTGTATGATTTATCATTCACCAAATTAAACAGCCACCTTCATAAACACTGATCACAACACTTGACATTGCAATAACAAAACAAGTTTTACACTTGCGGTATAAAAGTTGTTTGTTGTTGGTGGTTTGGTTGTTTGTTGGTGGTTTGGTTGTTGGTGGTTTGGTTGTTGGTGGTTGTTTGTTGGTGGTTGTTTGTTGTTGGTGGTTTGGTTGTTGGTGGTTTGTTGTTGGTGGTTTGTTGTTGGTGGTGGTTGTTTGTTGTTGGTGGTTTGGTTGTTTGTTGGTGGTTTGGTTGTTGGTGGTTTGGTTGTTGGTGGTTGTTTGTTGTTGGTGGTTTGGTTGTTGGTGGTTGGTTGTTGTTTGTTGTTGGTGGTTTGGTTGTTGGTGGTTTGGTTGTTGGTGGTGGTTGTTTGTTGTTGGTGGTTTGGTTGTTGGTGGTTTGGTTGTTGGTGGTTGGTTGGTTGTTGGTGGTTGGTTGTTTGTTTGGTTGTTGGTGGTTGTTTGTTGTTGTTGGTGGTTGTTTGTTGTTGGTGGTTTGGTTGTTTGTTGGTGGTTTGGTTGTTGGTGGTTGTTTGTTGGTGGTTGTTTGTTGTTGGTGGTTTGGTTGTTGGTTGTTTGTTGTTGGTGGTGGTTGTTTGTTGTTGGTGGTTTGGTTGTTTGTTGGTGGTTTGGTTGTTGGTGGTTTGGTGGTTGGTTGTTGTTGGTGGTTTGGTTGTTGGTGGTTTGTTGTTGGTGGTGGTTGTTTGTTGTTGGTGGTTTGGTTGTTTGTTGGTGGTTTGGTTGTTGGTGGTTGGTTGTTTGTGGTTGGTGGTTTGGTTGTTGGAGGTTTGGTTGTTGGTTGGTTGTTGTTTTTGGACCTAAATGAACACCTCCAAGCAGGCTTGATGAAACTTGAGTCATGGATTACTGATCCTACAAGTTGCCATGGAAACCTACATTTTCCTGTGATCTAATTTTTGTATATCCGTATTGATAAGCTGGGGTGATTTGGTATAAGAAGAACCTTGATGTCAAGTTTGATCAGGATCAAACCATTAATAAAGAAACTGCAGTTGTAGGCATGATTGTATTATGGTTGCCATGGAAACCAACATTTCTCTGTGATCTAATTTTTTTTATATCAGTTTTGATAAGCTGAGGTGATTTGACAGACCAAGAAGAACCTTGATGTGAAATTTCATCAGGATCTGACCATTATTTAAAAATAGCTACAGTTGACTCATATTGTAGGTGGGAGTGATTGCATTATGGTTGCCATGGAAACCTACATTTTCCGGTGATCTAATTTTTGTATATCAGTTTTGATAAGCTGGGGTGATTTGGTATACGAAGAAGAACCTTGGTATGAAGTTTGATCAAGATAGGATCATTAATAAAGAAACTACAAGGAAATGTTGTTATAATTAGTCTATTTAACAGCCCTAAATAAGGCACTTCTCTAGTGCATTAGCTAATACAAAAAATCTTAACTTCAAATGCACATATCTCATTCAATTTTTGGAATATCTTAAAAATTCAAAAAGCATATTGCTTTTGATTCATTGGAGCTTCCAATGAAATTATAATTTGAATGTTTGGAATAATTTGAAAATTTTACTGGGGTACCTAGTGTAGGCTCATTAGAAATTGGCATTTTCAAGTGAAAAGGGTTTTCGGGTCGGCCCTACTCTTTGAATGTTATTTCGAATTTTAAGGGTTTTCGGGGATTCCATTTCAATAGCCACACTCATTTGTCCTTTCAATGCTCTGGATCTTGATGTTATATTTATCTTAAATGATTCTGAAAGGGTACGCAGAGTGTGGCATTGCGCTTCAGTAGATGGCAGCATGAGTAAGTTGAATCTTGGCGCCACCTAGCGGTAATCAGATAAAACTTCAAGCCTTAAAAAAATAGAAGATATATATATATAACTTATAAGGGGGTTGTTTTTATTTCCTCAATTATTGCATCGGGGGGAAATGACTATAGCTTTGAAAACAATTCAGCTTCGCATATTTGATGAAGAAATGGCGAACGGAAAACGTAGTATACGTACTCTGAACCTGCAGATCCATTTCGCGCATTTCTGTAAACCGATCGCGCATCTCCATCGGGAGATTCTCGATCACTAAAATGGAAAAACGAAAATGTAGGGTCACCATAGCTCTTTAACTCTCAAAACGACGCATATGCAAAGATAACACATTTTTAAAACGTATAAACCGCTATTTAAATACTTACTCTCGAGATAATCTTCTAGATAAAGCATTTTGAAGCCGTCTTCTGTTCAACAATTTGGACGTTTTCAATTTTTCACACTGTCAGTAGCCTTCCTCTGATTGGTTGTTGCTTCAGGACGCGTTTAGAAAACTCCCTTTAGTCGCCAATCTAGTGCATTTGTTCCTAAAGAACTGTTTCTTATACATCTTATTTGGGTTATTAATGGGCCTATAATTGTTCTGCAGTGCAACCAAGCCACCTAAAACGACATATTTCATATACAGCGTAAAATAGTGTTAACCAATGACATTCATTGTTTCATCTGTTTCGTCTCAGTTTTTGGCCGCCATTTTTCATCACGCGAACCTTGCCTGCCCCTATGTGGCAAGCATACGAACTATTCTCGCCATCTAACGGATCATCTCAGAACTAACAGTAGATGGCCGCTACTTTCCTGCAAGACAAATTAAGTGTGGTGAAAGGTTTCTTCTTTAATTGAGCGACGCAAACGTTATGTCACGCCTACCCAGTTTGCGAATTACGTCTGCGCTAGTAACTGGGTTGTTCCGAAAAATCAGTCGACCATGTAGTCGATGCTTGTCATCAAAGGTAAGTTAAATCTACAATGTCACGAGAAAGTCATAGTCAGACTATCTATCCCTATGGCTATGCTGAGGCTATGGGCAGTATCAGAGTATGGCTTAGAAGTTAGATTAGGTCAAGGTTGGTGGTGGCCCCAGGTCAACCAGCTCTGGTGGTGGGCAGACCACTGCTGGTCATGGTAACCAGAAATGCTGAGTCCCTATTGGAGGAACTGGGAATGCTGCATCCCTATTGGTTGAGTGAATGGCATGATCCTATACCAAGAATTCATGTACGATATAATAAATCAGAGGGGCTTGGACTCTCTCTTACAGTCTAGGTATCCCAAGTGATTTTCAAAAATAGTTTGGAGTTTGATTTAATGGATTTCATCTGTTAGTATATTTAATTTGAAATAAAATGACACCTCAGTTGTGAAACTCGCTCTAATATTAAAGAAGATATGGACTTTAAGTAACCACCCTATCAGACTTCCTGTATTTTCTCCTTCAAATCCATGGCCTATACAATGAGAATAAAAAGATCGAGGGGTCTGATATGGTTACATTTCAAGATATACATCTTCAAATATGCGTGAAATAACAATTTCCTTAATTTCACCAATTTCCAAATTTCGCTTTGGACCACTTTTGGGGGCTTGGTTGTGGACAAAATTGGCACCCATATTAAATTATTCTGATTTATCCCTAACCTACTGATGAGTCTTGTCACTGCTATTTTTTTCAGGACTACATATGCTTGGGAAAAGCTTTAAAAAATAGGTTTAAAATGGTCCAGAGCTCAATTGGACAAGTGATAAAATCCGGTAAAAGGAAATGCCCAACTTTGAGCAGGCTTAAAATGGTACAAAAAAAGCAACCGTACAAGATAATTGCATGAAATTTTCACACTGTACTACCTTCAATATGCTCGTTCTGTTTACATTATATACAATACAATTTGATAGATGTGAATGTTTAAAAAAGAAAAAGTCAAACCCTGTGTGTGGATGTGTGTGTGGGGGCAGTGTCTTTATGTCACATTGCATAACAACTAGCCCATTGCATAACAACTTTAGCATTCAATTATTAAGTAGAGCCAACATTTATGTTGTCTCAAATTTGCGCCTTCACACCATGCATTGCTAAGAATCATGATTTTTTTGTTGTTTAAAAAAAAAAAAAATCTTTATTTTCATGTAAAAACCTAAGTTATCCATTATTCGGTTCAGAAATGGTGGTTAATTGAACATTTTAAATTAAAATTTTAAATAGATGGACAAAGAATTTATTCATGGATAAAATATGACTATATGGCCTGTAGTATTGGCAACAAAATGATCTCATTGGCATGATGATGCTAGCTCTAATGAATGGGCGCCAGAGGTTTGAAGAAGCAGTGTAAAATTTCATGCATAAGTGAGTTGAAACAAAAGGTGATTTTCGACATAAATGGACTTGACAAAGCATTGGTTTTCTGTAGCTGATCAAAGTCATATCCTAATGTGGATGGTACTATTAGAAAGATGAAATACGAACCTTTATTTTGATTTAGATGTTATTTCAATTGGTGAACAACTTAGAACACACCAACAGATTGAAAATGATGAATTTTAAGGCTCCACACACAGATTATTGGTGGATTGGCAAGGGACTTGGGATACCTAGTAACTTACACGCTTACTTTCGCTTTACTTTCTCTCTTTCTCTCCATCTGTATTGTTTTTCACTTTAGCCTACCTACATAGCCTGCTTCTGCATTGGTTGTGGGGATATCAATGGGTCCCTGGTAGAAAAAGGTTCAGTTTCTGGGGATAGTGAAAGTATAGTATCGCTTGTTGACACTTCTGCCAAACAGGACTAGGACAGAGACTTTCAAAGTGTGGTGCTAAGAGCAGTAGGGAGTACGGTACATCAGATTTTAACCAAGAGACAGATGGTAGACCATGTACAATATGGAATAAGGGGAAGAACTGTGGGTTTTATGGTAGCCATGGTGAAGGGGGTGACCGTTATGTCCATATTTGTGCATGGTATGCTTTCCTCCCATGTATACTACATCGCCATAGTCAAAGTAGGGTAGGATCATGCCTTCATATATTTTAATTGCCATGTTTTCAGTCATGTAGTATCTCAGTTTAGCCAGTAGCCATATTTTATGGTTTACTTTTTTTAGTATTTGTTATGCAGAGGTCATAATTTAGGTGTCTGTCTAGATCCACTCCCCTATATCGGTAGTTGTCTACTTGTTCCAGTTCAGTGTTTCCCAGAAGAAACTTTATTTTATCGTTACTCGTTAGCCTGGTATCAAATAGTACTGTTTTTTTACTTGCTTCGGACCCCACAAAATTTTCGACCCCAAAGAATAATATTAATAATAGTATTGCGATGCAGACGCTGGCCGAGCCGGGGATGCCCAAAAAGAATAATAATTTGTTGGACTGAGTTCCGAAGGCATCTTTGCAGACAAAACGTCCAGGGGGTCATCGATCTCCAAAAATCTAACATTAAATCGATATCAGGCGCTGGCTGATATTGAGAGGCATGAGACTGTGGAAACCTTCAGTCGAAGTCTCTGCCCCAAACCAAAGGTGAGGGGGAGAACACCTGTCAAGGCTCGAATATGACAGTGACATGTGGATCTCTTATTCAATGGAACTGCCGAGGTTTTAGGAGCAACATCGAAGAATTTGTCTCTTCTTTGTTGCAACCTCAATCCACTTGCTGTTTGCCTACAAGAAACTTATATAAAAGCTTCTAAGAGTTGTACTCTTAAAGGCTACACCATTTATAATAAGCACGCACCAGCTGGAGACCGAGCCGCTGGCGGCTCCTCCATCTTGGTCAGGCATGATGTGGTATGTACGCCGGTGGCGTTAGACACAACACTACAGGCTGTAGCTGTTCGTCTGATGCTGCATAAGACTGTAACTCTCTGTTCCATTTACATTCCTCCGAGCTCCGTTCTTACTTGACAAGAACTGGATGCCCTTGTGGACCAGTTACCGTCCCCATATTTACTTATGGGTGACTTTAACAGCCACAACCCATTATAGGAATGCTAAAGGCAAGAGAATTGAGGACCTTGTGGCTGGTCATGCTCTGTGTGTATGGAACGATGGTTCATACACATATTTGCACACCGGCTACGGAACATACTCTGCCATCGATCTCAGCTCGCAGAACAATCAAAGAAGCGCAGAGGCAGTGTTGGAGACGATTTGTTTCTAGCATCACCATGCACATGCCGTTGGGCAAAGTGTGGACAATGATCAGGAGAATCAAACGATGGGGAGGTGATTCTTCTGTAGTCCAGCACTTGAAACACAACGGCACCATTCTCACATCAGTCAACGAAATAAGTGAAGAATTGGCTCATGCCTTTGCTGGAAACTCATCTTTGGCAAACGGCCTCCCGGGCTTTCTGGCCATCAAGGAACGCCAGGAGCGAAAGCTCTTGGACTTTTCCTCTGATAGCGAGGAGCACTACAACTCCCCATTCAGTATGGGTGAGTTGAGGTGTTCTTTGGAAAGCTCGCATGACACAGCAGTTGGACCTGATTGAATTCATTATCAATATTTTAAACATCTCCCGGAACATGCGCTGAGACTGTTGCTTCAACTCTTCAACAACATCTGGGAGTCGAGTGTCGTCCCCGCCTCTTGGTGGGAGGCGACAGTAATACTGATTCCCAAATCTGATAAAGACCAGAGTGAAGCCAACAACTATCGTCCCATAGCCCTCACAAGCTGCATCTGTAAAACCATGGAGCGTATGGTAAACAACCGCCTCGTCTGGCTACTGGAGTCAGGACACCACCTGTCCAACCTCCAATGTGGCTTCAGATGGGGCCGCAGCACGCTGGACCATTTGGTGCGCATGGAGACCTTCATAAGATATGCTTTCCTTAAGAAGGAGCACATTGTGGCTGTCTTTTTCGACCTAGGAAAATCCTATGACACAACGTGGCATCATGGAGGATCTCCATGCGATTGGCCTTCGTGGCCACCTGCCAATTTTCATCGGGAACTTTCTAGCCTTCAAGCATTTCCACGTCCGCGTCAAGACTACCTATTCCAGCCTACACTCACAGGAACTAGGAGTACCTCAAGGCAGCATACTGGCCGTGACCCTTTTTGGGGTCAAAGTCAATGGTATTGCTGCTGCTGTAAAGCGGGGGGTCTCCCATAGTCTTTTTGTGGAAGACTTTGTTTTATATTACAGCGGTGCTAACATAAATATCATAGAGAGACAGCTACAACTAAGCATAAATGGGATCCATCAATGGTCAGTTCTGAACGGATTCAAATTTTCCAAGACCAAAACAGTCTGCATCCACTTCTGCCTGTTGCGTAGAATGCATGCGGAACTGGAGCTGACCCTTGATGGGGATCCCATTAAAGTCGTTGAGGAAACCAAATTTCTGGGCCTCATTCTCGACGCAAAACTGGCTTTCGTGCCATATATAAAGTACCTGAAAACAAGATGCCTGAAAGCGCTAGATATTCTGAGGGTGCTGTCCAGCTCAGAGTTGGGAGCGGACAGAGATGTTCTGCTCTCCATGTACCAAACCTTGGTTCGGTCACAAGTGGATTACGGCAGCATAGCATACGTTCCACAAGGAAATCGTATATTAGGCTGCTAGACACGGTCCACCACTAGGGACTGCGCCTGGCCCTTGGGGCCTTCCGCACCTCACTGGTTCAGAGCCTGTACGTCGAAGCCAACGAACCATCACTTAACAACAGGAGAATCAAACTGGCCATCCAATATGTAGTCAAGATAAAAACTAATGTATTGAATCCTGCACACAATTGTCTATTCGAACAACATGACGAATCCAGGTATGAAGCCAGCCTGAATTACATCCGGCCACTGAGGCTCCGAATGAAACCTCATTTGGAGGCCTTAGGCGTCGATTTGGACGTGTTGGAGGATGCCAAAGTCCCAGAACATCCCCCGTGGTCGTTGAGGAAGGCGTCGGTTATCCTCCGACTCACGGAACTGAGGAAGTCTGGGACACATCCACTCGAATACCAAGGACTGCATGCAGAGATTCAAGGCCAGTTTGCAGACCACCTCTCCAGATACACTGATGGTTCGAAAGACCAAAGCTGGGTAGCTGCTGTGGCAGTCTGCCGATGGAAGAAATTTGGTGTACACTTGCCTGATCAGAGCTCGATTTTCACTGCAGAAGCCCAAACACTCCTTCTCGCATTGGAGTGTATCGAGGTATCCAACCACACTAACTATGTTATATACAGTGATTCGTTCTCCTGCCTCCTGGCTGTTGCTGGACTGAGAACAAATCACCCTATTCTAGCAACGGTCATTTATAAAATGAACCAACTGGCAACGAATGGGTATGACATCCACCTGTGCTGGGTGCCTGGCCATCCCAGCATACAAGGAAACGAACGAACTGATTGGGCTGCGAAGAAGGCCCTGAACTGTGATCTTGAACCGTGTCTGATCCTTCACTCTGATCTGAAACCACTAATATCCACCCACATAAAATCCAAATGGCAACATGAGTGGGATGAAAACATTAACAAACTTAAAGAAATTGAACCATCTGTGGGAAAACCACCACAGACTCATGCGGTAGGTCGGCCGTATTGGCCACTCGTGGCTTACTCATGCTTTTCTGCTCAAGGGAGCCTCCCCCTGAATGTATTGGGTGTCAGTCCCCGCTGACACTCAAACACATTTTACTAAGTTGTGTTGATTTTTTGGCCCTGCGCCAACAATTTTACACTGCAGACAGTATGCATGACCTTTTTACTAAAAATAAAACAAGAAAACATTTGAGCCTTTTTGAGGGCAGCTGGACTTTACCACCTCATGTAGTTTACTAAATAAATTCTATCAATTATTAATAAAACTTGTCCTTTTCTATGGGAATTTGTTTCCCTTGGCCACAAATATATGATTGTGAGCTTTTTTATTTTAGTGAGTGTTTATTAGGTACATAATTGATTGTCTGCTTTTACATGTAAAAGCAATGGTTTGAACAAAAAAACTAACATTTCTCAACGTGAATATGGCCTATGCTGCTGATACTGCGTAAAGCAACCACCAATCAATCAATCAATCAATCCAGCCCGCTCAAATCTTCACACAATAATGGCGACGAATCACCTCTCCAATTCTCAAGAGAGTTCAACTGCAGCAATATTGGCGGTCGCCACAGTTAGTTTTTTATCAAGAAGGCGGAAAATATCCTCCAATGTCGCTCCATGAATCAACGGTACAGTTACTGGCGTAGAAGCCAAATCACACAGACATACGCATCCTGCTGTAGAAGATGTCGGACGCGACTCCCTCTGCCTTGACCCCAAACCGCTTCTTCGATGGCTTTCCTCCATCGATTGCAGCATCGCCCTGTAGTATCTTCCTCCTTCGGCTCTTGATCTCAACGACTTCGGCATCGTTACATGTACTTCAACCAAAATTAAGATTGACGATATTGCACCTTTCAGGTCTGTACTGATCGAGCGTCAAGTAACGGATGGACTAGCTTTCAAACCTACTACCATAAGTTAACTTGACCAGGGTTACGGAATGCTACACTACACAGTATCTATGGTATGCATCACTATGGAGCACGTATTCAGGGTTTTGAATTATGCATGTTACTGGCAACATTTACGATGTCTCTGTGGAAAAGCCTAGAAATAATTATTTATAAGTATATATAGTTGTGATGATTAAAGAGAAAAGCAGAAAAATATTAAGAAAATAACAGTCCAAGTGGAATCAACAATTTTACACAAATGTTCGCCTCAAATTTCAATGTTTAGGGACAATTTCAATATTGATTTTTTACTATACCATAACTGGGTCCAGGCACAGGGTGTCAAATGGTGAAAATAGTTCCTGTACTGTATCTGTACTCAGTGTTTGATACAGAGTTTCATGGTACTTGCAAGTGGAATCGAAATGTTACGATGTTAGTGACTCCAGAAAAGGTTAACTATTTCATTTTTTTAAAGAAATAAATGTCTTCAACTTAATGAAAACATTGTATATGACCATTTGAAGTGAAATGTGCTGTTGTTCAGATGTTTTCATTAAGTTTGTGAAACTTTATTTTCAATGCTGTTGAGAATGTCACAAATTAGTGATGTAATTTTCTATTTATTAGGTACATCTATCCCAATAAGATACATAAAATACAATATTAACATTTACTTTTGATCTAAAATATCTCCCACATTATTGGGCTAAATGATGAAATCTAAATATTGACACTCCAATAATGGGTTTCTTTGAAATATGCATTTCAAGTAGACTACCTCAAGTGGTACACAGTTTCTGAGAACGATCCATATATCCTATCTAGAAATTGATATATGCATACATGAGAATAAAAGGATTTGTAACCAAGAGTCGGCAACCTTGCAAACAAAGCAAAAAAAGGCGAGAGAAACAATGTTCGGTGATCGGTCAATGACTGGTCACCAAGAAGTTGCAAGTGCTGAAAATGGTCAGTGACCTTTTTGGTCGCAGGTGGCTTTTTGGTGCAGCATCTGCAACCTCTTTGCAACTAAAATGATCACCCAGAGGTCGGCGATCTCCGGGTGATCACTTTGCGACCACCCCTTTTTGGTGGGTGCAAAGTGGTCGCAAGCTGTAGTGTGACTGAGGCCTAAACAAAAATGGAGTGAGTGGTTCAACATCTGATACTACAATGCGGGCCAGCAGTACTGTTACGGTGAACCTCCCATCTCCTTGTGTGAACTTTCAGGCAGAAGACCTTAAAAAAACGGTCCTGTACAACTTTCACATCGAACATGGTGGAAAGGTTGTGCCATTCGCCGGGTGGGCCATGCCTGTTCAGTACAAGGATGGCATATCTGCGTCACATCTCCACACGAGGTACTTAGCTTAAAAAATGGTTATCTATTCATCTCAAAGAAGATCAAAGTTTTGGAGCAGTTATTACAGCCAAGTGTGCACTTTTAAAATTTTAGCTCGAATTGAAGCACAAGCTAGAGGAAAATACCAATTAATTTCTTAGTTAATGCAATCTATTAACTTGAGAAATCTACCAAAACCCAATTATGAACAATTTTGGGGTGTAAAATGTACTATTTATCATGTTGGAAAAAAAATCACAAGTTTTAATGAGGATGTTAGTTTGAGGGGTTTAACCTTCAAATTAATACTATTATTATTGATATTATATATACTATATATCTCTTTCCCTAGACCTTCCTCCCCATCTCTCTCTTTCCATAGACCTTCCTCCCTTACACTCTCCTTCATCAACTACACTCTAGAATTCCGTACAGATTTTCAATTTATGAAAGAGTAAAGCTCTCTTTGTTGGAAATTCGTAATTGTCGGCCATCTCTTCTCCACCACTCCCATTGAAACACACTCACATCTTTCAGATCGGAGGCGTCGGTGTTCGACGTGTCTCACATGCTGCAGTCGAAAATATTGGGGAAGGACCGTGTGGAGTTCATTGAGAGCCTCGTTGTGAGTGACATTCAAGGTCTGAAAGATGGCCAGGGTACACTTACTGTGTTCACCACGGAACACGGAGGCATCATTGACGATCTCATCGTCACCAAGACGCACCTTGACTACCTGTACATCGTCTCGAACGCAGGCTGTATCGAGAAGGACCTGCCGCACATGCTGGTCAGTTGAGTTGTTGGTTGCGAAGAGGTTTTTTGATTCAGTCAGTTGATTGATCAATCAGACCAAAGTCCTTGGGGGAGAATCCATTCAGTTAGTGCGCCAGTCAGCGAGGTAAGTGGGTTAATCGGTCAATTAGTCAGCTAGTTAGTTTAGTAATCCTATACAAATTTGTGTAATTGTCAAAGAAAGTAATTTCATGTGGAACATAAATCTTCCCACCCCCTCATCTCTTTCTCTCTTTGCCTGTATCTTTTCTTTTCCCTTCCCTCCTTTGCCTTTCTTTTCTCTTCTTTTTTCTTTTCAGTTCTTTAAAAAAAATATATACTTGGCCATTCTTTCTTTTTCTTTTCTGTTGACTTTTTTGTTACTTTACTGGCTTTTTTTCTTTCTCGTTTCTTTCTTTGTTCTTTTCTTTCTTTATTTCTTTCGTTAGTTTCTTTCTTTATTTCTTTCTCTCTTTATTTCGTTCATTCTTTCTCTCCCTCAGTCTCTGTCTATCTCTCTGCCTGTCTCTTTTCTACCAAGACAGTTACCAACAAATGTTTTAAATCAGCAAATTACCCCTTCATTCACAACCCAACATACAGCAAAGCACAACAAAATAATATTCAATAACAGTAAACTAACAACGACATTAACAGCAATATTAATATATCTCCCTTATTTAACATAACGTGCATGGATGCATGCATGTTGAATCAATTATCTTCCAGAGATTACTGTATTGAGTTTTTGTTTCTTTCATCAAATAAACGATGGCACCCACCTCAAACCTTTGAAGGCTGTTTTGAGTGTTACTCGACCCATTAATGACATCAACTCTATTAGTTTCCTCATAGTGTATAGTGTAAGAGAAACGCCAGAATGGGAAGGATGAAGCCCGGTTCGCTCATGTAGTTGAATGGTGGTTCGAACTAATTACTCTACCATCAACCTATAGGATTTACTATTTTATGTGTATGTATAAATGTTCATCTTTATACAAGTATTATGCTAAGCGGTCAGGGGGCTTTCTGGCTTGAATCTCTGGAGTTCTGGAAGGTTCTGTGCAATGCGGTTAGAGCGACTTGGTGCACAGTTGTCTGTTGGGACAGGTAAGCGAAGGTAGTCGGTCAGCTGATCCTTCCTGTCCCACTACCGGTTGGTAACTTCTGCCTGAATTTTCTTTTAAATAAAGAGATTGGGGTCTCTTAGAGGCCAGCCAGAGGATATTACTCACTCCAAACTGTATTTGTGTCTTCTCTTTTTATTATTACTACTATAGCGCAGATAATGGGGAAAACATTTTGGGTTCTGTGCCCAGGGCTCATGGAAACCCATTCAATTTTGGGGTTCAAATGAAATACTTATGGGAACCGAAACAGGGTAGGCCACTAACTTTTTCTTCCCACTTGCCCAATCGAGCAAGTGACTGAATTTTCTACTTGCCCAAGTCAGCCAATTGAAACTAAAATCTGCTACTGCAGATCAGAAAATAATAAAATCGTCGATTCGAACCAATGGGTTCTAACACTGATGGAGTCAAAGCAATGACATAAAAATTGATACTTGTCACTTCCTAGCCAGGCGCTCGGCATTATTAGGATAGGGTTGGCTCAGTGTCATGATCTGACTGAGTGGGATATCAGGTCATGGTGCTGGCAGCCTGGTCTCCTAGTGGGGCAGCATTATAAAGTCGCCATGTGTGCGCACTGTCACAAGTCGGTACCCATCCTGTTATGATCATAGATGTTGCCAGAACATAAATCTCCAACAACCAACCAATCTTAGTGCCTATGTTGGTTTTCAGGCTCATGCTTCTGAAATGCGCTCACAGGGAAAGGATGTCAACGTGGAAGTGATAAGGAACGGGCTGTTGGCTTTACAAGGTGAGTGGGACCAGTCTAACAAACATGGCCACAAGGGTGCCCTGAGAAGTCGGCACTACAGCCAGGTAACTCGATACATAGTTATTTGCATCAGCTGAATATTTATAAACACACGGAACTGATATATAAATGGATAACCAGTTAATTCTAAGGTAATATAATACAATGGGGATGTGGCAGAGAGTAGGTTTAAAAACCATTGGAGGAAATTGATACTTCTCGCTGCCTAGCCTGGCATTCGGCATTACTAGGATAGGGCAAGGAGCAATGGAATGAGGAAGAGCAATTGTCAGCGATTGAAAATTCCCCTACTCAATCAACTAATGTACCCACCTAAGCATATATATATATATATATTCATTTAGTTTTAGAGACACTTGACAAGCTTGTGTTCTTCCTAGTTGGGGGAGGGGGGAGAGACATCAGTCGGGGCCGAAGTGAAGAGATTCAACTCAAAATAAGTGTTGATAGTTTGAATTTTAACAAGGAAAATCTCAAATGAACACAGCGTTGAAATATGAAAGCCACTCATTGCATATATCATGCATTTTTTCACTTTCTTTTTTCAATGCAGCGGATAAATATATTAGAGAAATTTATTATCTTGTTGACAACCTAGGCTAAATTCGAGAGAAAAAACTGCCTTGGTATGGATCAGCTATAAATAAGCTGTGGGTGCCTTGCTTCCAGCAAAGAGTTTATTTATATTGGTAGAGAGTGGAGGAACTGTGAGAGAATGGCGGGGTGGGAGGGGGGCGCAAATATGGTGGCCATTGAAACCTCCCGACTCAAATTTCAAAGTCTGATTAACCTACATAATTTAATAAATTTAGCAGTTAAAAAGAACTGTATTCTGACATAAGTACCGGAGCCATATATATATAATCTAGCTGTTTAGATTGGGAATCCATGTCGTTTTCTATAAATATAACCCAGCTTTCCAACACATTTTCTGTAGGATTGTTGGTTGGTTGTTGGAGTTTGACATCCTGGAAATAGCTTAGGTCATATAAGGATAGGTACCGACTTGTGACAGTGCACACTCATGGCGACTTTATAGTGCTGTCCCACTGGGAGACCAGGCCACCAGTAACATGACCTGATATACATCCCACCCAGTCACATTATCCTGACACTGAGCCAGCCAGTCTTTGCCTTATCCTAATAATGCTGAGCACCTGGCTGGGAAGCGACAAGTATTAATTTTTAAGTCATTGGTTTGACGTGACCAGGGTTCGAACCTGTGTGTTCGAATCCCACGATCTACCAATAATTCTGCCATTCTGTAGGATTATTTTGCAGCCCTCTCACCGAGGCAGTGCTATGGGAGTGACCACCTCTAACCATGTGCTCTCTGCTCATGTTAGGCCCTAAGATGTCGCTGGCCCTACAGCCCCTGGTGGACGTGGACCTCGCCAAGCTGCCCTTCATGACGAGCACCCTCGCCTCGGTGATGGGTGTCCCCGACTGTCGCGTTACCCGCTGCGGCTACACTGGCGAGGACGGAGTCGAGGTACAGTGGCGGTTATAACTTTATGCCGGCGTGAGATAATATTCTCGACTCCCATTTAATAAAGGTTGGTTGTTGGAGTTTTACATCCTGGCAACATCTAAGGTTGTCTCAGGGCGGGTACCGACTTGTGACCGTGTGCACTCATGGTGACTTTATAGTGTTGCCCCACTGGGAAATCAGGCCGCCGGCACCATGACCCGATATCTCATTCAGTCGCATTATCCTGACAGTGATCTAACCTGTCACATACCAGCTAGTTGTACGGTAATATAATATAATCGGAGATGTGGGAGAGACCATATATGTTTAAAAAGCCATCGGGGGAAGTCCCAGACTGTTTCCCCCGGATAGCCAAATGAGTTGAGCATCCGCTTCCCAGATTGGTAGATCATGGGATTCGAACCACCAGGTTGGAACTCTGATCGAGTCAAACCAATGACTTAAAAATTGATACTTGTCGCTGCCTAGCCTGGCACTTGGCATTATTAGAATAGGGCAAGGAACAATGGAATGAGGAAGAGCAATAGGGCTTGCCTGCCGAGATAACGCTAGGAGGCGCTTGTGTACTATCAGTCTGTACTCCTTGTGTTGCAATAGAATCGCCGTGAATATAGCCTATGCTGCCGACACGGCGTAAAGCAACCACCAATCAATCAATCTGTAATAGGAATCGCGTTGAGATGCAGAGTAGTCTGGTTCCCTGGTCTCCTCCACTGACGGGGTTTATCGATAGTGCACAAAGAGTACGGACTGTTAGTACATGAGTGCCACCTAACGTTATCTCGGCCGACCGGCAAGCCCTATTGTCAGCGAATTGAAAATTCCCCAGCTCAATCAACTAATGTACCCCCCCACCCCCCACTCAACACCAAAATATAATATTGCTGCAGATCTCGGTACCGCTGGACAGAACGGTGGAGGTGGCCGAGGGCCTGCTGGTGGCTGCTGGCGCCAAGGTGCACCTGGCGGGGCTCGGTGCGCGCGACAGTCTGCGTCTAGAGGCCGGGCTCTGTCTCTATGGAAACGACATTGATGAAGAAACAACCCCTGTGGAGGCTACGCTAGCCTGGACAATAGGTGAGCCTTTCCTCATTTCACGGCCTTGAAAAGCCTTGAATTTAACCTATTTTGGGTAATTATTCCCATTAAACTGTCCCCACTGATCTAAATTAGTCTGAGATCGGCATTCACCATCGTTGTTTTTTTTACCTGAAATGCAAATGAAAATAGTCTTTAATTGCTACCAAGAACGGCCTTGAAAAGCCTTTAAAATAGCCTTGAATTCCATATCTTCACATGTGTGAGGACCCTGCATATAGCATCTATATCACTGTGCTCCTACAGGGAAGCGGCGGCGGGTCGAGGCCAACTTCCCAGGAGCTGGCATTATTCTGAAACAACTCAAGGAAAAGCCGACAAGAAAGCGGGTCGGCTTCTTCTCTACAGGACCGCCGGTCCGAGGTGAGCCCGGCCGCACCAGTAATCCACTGCACCATCCGACAGGGTTCAGTTTCTGCCTTATTAAATATGTCATTTCAAACTAAAGTAAAGTAGATGATGATAATCATCTATATCTATATATTTGATTATCATCTACATTACTTTAGTTTGAAATTACTTTTCTTTTTAACAATGGTTAAAGTTGCATAGTCCGATGGTTTTAAATTTCTGTATTTTTTCTGAGATAAATATATTACATCGATCACTAGTATCTACTTTACATTAGTTCAAAGTTACTTTTATTTTAAAAGGTAAACTTTTGAGATATTTTGAGTGCAAACATGGAAAATTAGTTTTGGCAAGCTTGCCAAAACTCTGACACCATAGACTTCTGCAGTAACAGGTTCTGTTAAATTGACTCAGTATTGCCTTCTACGCAGAAACAAATGCTTAATAAGTGCATCAGTATCTAAGTTAGATATGTAAAATCAAATCTAGATAATTGGTTTGGTTTTGAAAATTTTATATTTCATCTGACTATGCAGCTTTAACTTTGGATTTTTTAAGAAGTGAAAACATGTCAAATTAATTTTGGCATGCATGTCAAAATGCTGGACTCGATAGGTTGCAGCGGCGATATGTGGTTCTATTATTGCATTCCTTATCTACAGCAATAGTCTTTAAAGAGTGCACCAGGATCTAAGTTGGATGTAGGAGATGTGTAGGATCAAATCTAAATAGGTGTCTCGGTTTTTTAAATTCCCCTGCCTCCCTCCCTGCCTCCCTGCCTTCCTCCCTCCCTCCCTCCCTCCCTCTCCCCTCGCTCTCTTCTCTCTCCCTCTCTTTCTCTCAGCTATCTCTTCATCGTGCTATCATCCTGAAATATAGCTCACTATTTCGTATGGGAGCTAACCCCAATTTCCAAAACCACACTTCAGGTGGAGCAAAGATTTTCGATGAGTCTGGAGAGCGTGAGATTGGTCACGTGACTAGCGGGTGTCCGTCGCCGTCTCTTGGTAAGAACATCTCCATGGGCTACGTGCAGACGGCATTCGCCAAGAACGGAACGCCCATCAAATTCCAGGTCCGCAAGAAGATGGTGGACGGCAAGGTGTCCAAGATGCCGTTTATACCTGCCGGGTATTACATTGTCAAGTAGTGCGGAATGCACTGTCACTAAGCACTCTTGGAGAGCTTCTTTTCTTCCTTTTTTATCAAGAAGGCACCAACTTTTTCTTGTGAATTATTTTTGTTATAGTTTCATATTTACTAACACACAGTCCTAACTTCAGAGTCTGTATGAGCCTGGAAAGTTTTGAAAAGTCTTGACCTTTATTTACCCAATTGAAAAGCCTTGAATTTAACCTATTTTTGTTAATTAGTCTAGAAAAGCTTTGAATTCAATTAAACTGTCCCCACTGATTTAAATTAGTCCGAAATCGCCATTCGCCATTGTTTCCCCCCCCCCCCTGAAATCCAAGTGAAAATAGTCTTGAATTCCTATCAAAAACAGCCTTGAAAAGCCTTGAAGTAGCCTTGAATTCCATGTCTTCACATGTGTATGGACCCTGTAACTTGAAGGTATCGATATCCCACTAAGATTGTGTATGGGTTAGGGGAGTAGGTGTATGGGGATAGATGTGTGGGGACAGCTGTCTTATCACATGGTAGCTGAAGAACACTTCAGGAATTGCTATATGTGTTCTAATCTCTTGGTGATCTTTCTGGGTTTTATTTGTCTGATTATGCATGTATGTTCCTACGTGTATAAACGATTTCGGAATCATGATTATCCTGAATTGTTTTACACTTGCAGGTTCTTGATTAAAAAAGCTGGAACATTTTAAGTAATATTTCTTTCGAAAATTGGATGTTTTCATCAGACTATGCAGCTTTAACCGTATTAAAAATATGATGATCAAAGATATAACCTCCATGCTGGTGTTCTGATATTAACCTGGCATTTACCCACAAAGATGTGTTCATAACATCTAAATGATTTAGCTTATTAACACGTTGATGCATTAAAATCAAATGTTCAGGATTTTTGGAGAGAGCGGAAGAAATACAGACTAGTACATTATTTGCTATTATTTTTAATATACGCAACAAGTAAATAAGTAACATTTGAAGCATTAGTATGTGGGAAGCATTACATATGTTTTTCTATTTCATTTAAATTTACTCTGACCCAGTTTCTGGTTATTATAGTTATTCCCTGTCTGTACACCAAAATGACAGATGCATTACTCGTGACTAAGACACTGCTATTATCGAACACAATAGAATAGATCAAAGCGCATGAACCTTGTTTGTTTGTTTGTGTGTGTGCGTGTGTGTGTGTATGTATATATATATTATATATATATATAAACTAAAGCAAGTATAAGTGTATAGTTGAACAGGAAATAACCCACACTCCAGCAAAAACGAGCTGTTAAATTAGAACCTACCATACAGAATGTGGATTTACAACGTAGAAAGTAAAGGGTTATGTGTTAGTACTGGGTCAAGTTACAGTTATAGTAAAATCTGTAATGGAGGACCGACTTCCGCTATAAGGCGCATCCCATCGTGTAAAGCGTATCCAAACACATTTTTACAATCAAAATTGTTATATATATAATATATATATAATTGTTATATATAGTGATGGGAAAGAATGGAAATTAGTTTTAATATATCACTAGAAAGTAATATTAAGTATTCAAATAAATCTTTGGTTAGAAAGCTCCCTCCCTCCTTCTCCCCCCCCCCCGCCCCTCCCCGCTCTACCCCTCACTGTGCTACGGATTTGACCCGGTAGTGGATGGATTTAAACTACATCTTTCTACAAATGTGAGGTATGGTGTTATTCAATTCCTAATTCAACCAGCATTATTTGAGTCACATGGGTTAGGTATAATCTGTGTTGTGGAACCTGTGGTAGCCGGCGGGCTGGTATGTTGCAGTGGCGCTTATTCTGGGATTAGTTTGCGCTTATTTTGTTTCAATGGGCCTTTACACCCGGTGTTTAGTTGTGCAAGTGGTAAACTTGCTCAGGTGGTAGCTGTTACTAATAATTTCCATTTATCTAGAAAAGTACATGAAATCTTTTTTTTTAAACACGCCTCGAACCATAACAATTACTCGGTATTACCAGATAACAGGACTTGAATACACCATAGGATGCCTTGACATGTAAAAGTTAGAGTTTGTTTGGGTGGTTTTGTCTTTTTTAAATTGTTATCGAATGTCATCAGTTCACAGAAATAGATCATGTTTAGAAATGATACATGCGGCTGCTATTTTGTCCACATTTTTGTGGTTTGAGAGAATGTCATAATCACAGGAGGGGTTGGAAGGTAATTTAGCATGCATTACCGATCTGCTTGATTGAAACTGCATGTGTTTAGGATATATCTCGGTAATTGTAGGGTCCGTCTTGAACTTCATTTGCCTCATTTCAAGGCCGTGAAAAGCTTTGAATTTAATCTATTTTTGGTAATTAGTCTTGAACAGCCTTGAATTCCATTAAGCTGTCCCCACTGATCTAAATTAGTCCGAAATCGCCATTCCGAATGACAATTTCGGACTAAATCCAAATGAAAATAGTCTTGAATTCCTGTCAAAAACAGCGTTGAAAAAGCCTTGAATTCACATGCGTACGGAACCTGTAATTGAATTAGGAAATATACTTGCTCATGTGTACATCCTCAAGTAGGTCATGCTGTGTAAAATAAAATATATAAAACATAATAATACCAGAAAATAGATATATTCAATAATCACCATGCCCATCCCCCAGACCTTTTCTGAGTTTTATATTTCTAATTGTACATTTATGTTTGTACACGTAAAAAAATATAAAAACATGTGGGAACATGCTGACCCTGAACCATTAAAGGCCCTGTCACATTACGATGCATCTTGCAAGCACGCGGCCAACGCGTAAAATCACTTTTATACGTCGAGAAGTGTCAAACTTTTCGGCATGGGGGGCAAAGTTGGACGTATACATACCGTATAATAGGGTTTGGCCAACGTATGGCTAATGTACCTCCCGGCGAAAAATTCTCGAATTACGCTCACGGTATGTTCACAGACCGCCGGTGAACTTTATATACATTATTCAATCACCAGAACTACACCTGATATGTTACATATGTCAAGACACGCTGGAGAAACGCTAAACGTATGTTAGACATACTATAGACGTACGTTATCCATACGGTGTCAGTATGTGGACTACCTTCCCACTGCCTTTAATGTAGGTCAACATAGTGAACAACGCGGGTTTGTCTAACGTACATCGACGTATGCCTAATACATACATAACGTGCGGCAGACTAAAATCCATGTTGTCAAACGTTGTCGTACATCGAAAGTTTTGTGCATGCCAAAACTTTGGTGACATGCGACGCCGTATCTCGATGAATGTCGACGTATACCAATGAGCGCCTAACGCACGTGTAACGCTTAACGGTGTATCCCGACTTGGCGGGCAAAAATCACATACGTCGGCATACCTTGGCAGGATGCGTCGTAATGTGACAGCCCCATTACACTTGGGATACATCCTTTTGTAAATTATAAGGGAGAACAATTTAGAGAGGCACTGATCAGAATTAGATATCAAAATGTGACAATTCTAATTCTAGAAAATGCAGGTTCCTGCATGATATACGGAAGTGAGGGGCGAGGGCTTTAACATTTACATGTTAATGCTTTCTGAAGTATTTGATCCTAGTCAATTTGTAAATTTAACGCAATTGTGATAAATTTTAATTATAATGTCGATTTTGTATCGAGGGTATAAAATTTTTGCCCAATGTTGAAATAACGTGTCAATTTAAGAATTACTCACCCCTCCTTATTTTTGGGATATTTACTGGACCACCACCTTCACCACCACAACATAGTATACATAGATTGGCGTTGTTCGCATAAATCACAATACCTGCCAGTGATAGAAATAAGCAAATTTGTTTACTTGTCCACCGGACAAGTCTGGTATGATTTTTCACTTGTCTGTCTGAATTTTCACTTGTCCTGGACAAGCGGGCAACCTCTTATTTCGAACGTTGCCTACTATATATCCTAATATAGGGAGAATGTACCATTTTTCACCAGAGTGAATTCCCGTGTTTTCAGTGACTGCTTATGAACTAATCACTTTTGAACTTGTATATTCAAATATTGGACTACGTTTAAACGTAGCATGTGAGCTTCAAATTTTGCAAATGGAGTTTCTTCGTCCGTGACTAATTATTAATACTAGACCAATAAGAGTAAAAGAAATAACAACTACCAAAGTATACCCACCAGCCTATAACACCTGACTAAACAAATAAAACATATACTACTCACAAAGCTATAGTTGACCCAAGACAATTTAAATGAGTCATGCAACCATTATTTGCATAATCCAAAATCCACGACTACCTGTATCAGCAAGTCATGCCCATTATATTAATGTCTCCTCACAGGTATGATCATCAAATCACTGATATAGTCTAAAGGTAAACAGCTATTCTCCAGTCTACATGTGCAAAATAAGATCCTCCCCCCCCCCCCACTATATTTGCAATGCCTCATTTTAACCTACTACTGTCTATATTGTTCATACCATCGCATCATCTCATCCATAAATAGTTCATATGCACTATAATTGTTAAGCTCGTTGGTATACGCCTCGGGGCTGAAAAAAGATGTTATTCAACTGGAATAAAAATTTGAGAAAAAAAAACCCAACATATTCTTGCCACCCACTTTAGTTCTTGACACTGCCATCAGAGGGTGGGTGGGTAGGTGGGTTGGTTGGTCGTGAAAATTGTCTAGACCATTTTCCCACGATGTAGCACATTGAACTGCTACCTACAGTAGTTCTTGCCACTGCCATCAGAGGACAGGTTGATATTGGGAATAGCGTGCTACTCAGTGATCTGGTCCCAACATTGGTTCTTGCCATTGCCAGCAGAGGGCGTAATGGTGGTGGAAAGCGCCTATAGACTACATCGCCATTCCAGCCGCGTGGTGCATTGTGGGATGCGTGGAAGACAAACAAACACCTGTGAAGCACATGGCCAATGCTAAAACACTGGGTGCAGCTATGAAATGTACTAGTTTCAGCTCATCTCAGCTCTTGTTTGAAACATAGAATACCAACTAGAAAAATATATATAATAAATTAAGATGTTTTATCTAGCATTGCATTTAGATCAATCTAATCAGCATATCTTATACCATCTGCATTTAGATTGAGACAAATCTGGGCACTCAGACTAGTGTTAGAGCCATAGCCAGTCAGTTTTACTCTTTTTAATCATGCTTTTATTTATATCCTATAGTTAATAACATTTGTTGGGCAAGGAAATGGGTAGGGTTAATTAGACATTGGTTATATATTTCTTTGAAACAAGTTTTTGTTGACACATTTGACATTTTAATATTTAGAAGAAGAATTATGTAAACATCAGCCTGTAAAGTGACTGAATTTGTATGTTTCTTAGCTCAAAATGCATAATTATGGAGAGTTGTGCCTTAAACATATTCATTATTTTATTATATTGCATCCATCCATCTATGTTTGTGACAAGTTATGTATTCAAAAAAAAAATTTAATTCTGAATAAAATCAAAGTTTGTCCCTATGCGTATTGGCAAACTCAATGGCCGTACGCCCTTGCTTTGCTGCCAATGCCGTTTTCAGCGCATGCGCACTCGGAACGGTGATCTTGTCTATCGGTGCTTAACTCTGGTCAGAACTAACTTTGTAATTTGATGCCTTTCACAGTTGTTGTAATATAACCAGTGTACACGGTGCAGTTTACGCACATTTGATCATAAGGAGAAAACCATTTTGTGATTAAATAAAAAACTTTCTAAACAAGTTTATTGGGTTACTTTATAGATACTATGTGCAACTATATATGTCGTATCATTAAATGGTTCTAACTCGACCCGAAATACATTATCTTATGACGTTGTAAGGACACTTACTGAAATAAATGTCAATTTTGCATGACATTGTGATTAACGGGAAGGGTTATACCTCATCGGGAAAATAAACGAACTGTAGTTCACTGCTTTTTACATTCAACAACAAAAAAACGTTTATCGTTCTATATGTGTTTCTGATTGAATGATGCAATGTACATACATAAATAAATGCATGCACACATGCATACACAGCCTGTATATATGACGTTGTATATACAAATAGCCTGAACTGACACAGCCAATTATATGTGGCCTAGTGGTTAGGGTAATTTGAAGTTGTTTGGTGGTGTGGGTTCAAAGCCAATACAGTCCAAAACCTTTTTGCATTCAACAACAAAAAAACGATTGCCATCTATATGTGTTTCTCATTGAATTATGCAATGTAATTGTACTAACATATATTTTACATTAAAGCAATATATTTCCTGATTGAACTACTCTAAAGAAAATTGAAAATACCCCAAATTTACTCTCGAGGATCTTCATACGATTGGCCTTCGTGGCCACCTGCCAATTTTCACCAGGAACTTTCTAGCCTTCAGGCATTTCCGCGTCCATGTCAAGACTACCTATTCCAGCCTACACTCACAGGAACTAGGAGTACCTCAAGGCAGCATACTGGCCGTGACCCTTTTTGGGGGGTCAAGGTCAATGGTATTGCTGCTGCTGTAAAGCAGGGGGGGGGGGGGGTCTCCTGTAGTCTTTTCGTGGACGACTTTGTTTTATATTACAGCGGTGCTAACATGAATGTCATAGAGAGACAGCTACAACCAAGCATAAATGGGATCCATTGGTGGTCAGTTCTGAACGGTTTCAAAATTTCCAAGACCAAAACAGTCTGCATGCACTTCTGCCTGCTGCATAGAATGCATGCAGAACCAGAGCTGACCTTGGATGGGGATCCCATTAAAGTCATTGAGAAGACCAAATTTCTGGGCCTCATTCTCGATGCAAAACTGTCTTTCGTGCCATATATAAAGTACCTGAAAACAAGATGCCTGAAAGCGCTAGATATTCTGAGGGTGCTGTCCAGCTCAGAGTGGGTAGCGGACAGAGATGTTCTGCTCTCCGTGTACAGAACTTTGGTTCGGTCAGCATAGTATATGGTTCCGCAAGGAAATCATATATTGGGCTGCTAGACACGATCCACCACCAGGGACTGCGCCTGGCCCTTGGGGCCTTCCGCACCTCACCAGTTCAGAGCCTCAACATCGAAGCCAATGAACCATCACTTAAAAACAGGAGAATCAAACTGGCCATGCAATATGTAGTCAAGATAAAAACTAATGCATTGAATCCTGCACACAATTGTCTATTCAAGCAACATGACGAATCCAGGTATGAAGCCAGGCCGAATTACATTCGGCCACTGAGGCTCCGAATGAAATCTCATTTGGAGGCCTTGGGCGTGGATTTGGATGTGTTGGAGGATGCCAAAGTCCCAGAACATCCCCCGTGGTCATTGAGGAAGCCATCGATTATCCTCCGACTCACGGAACTGAGGAATTCTGGCACACATCCACTCGAGTACCAAGGACTGCATGCAGAGATTCAAGGCCAGTTTGCAGACCACCTCTCCATATACACTAATGGTTTGAAAGACCAAAGCCGGGTAGCTGCTGTGGCAGTCTGCCGACAGGAAAAATTTGGCATACGGTTGCCCTATCAGAGCTCGATTTTCACTGCAGAAGCCCAAGCCCTCCTTCTCGTGTTGGAGTGTATCGAGGTATCCAACCACAATAACTATATTATATACAATGATTCGTTCTCTTGCCTCCTGGCTGTTGCTGGACTGAAAACGAATCACCCTATTCTAGCAACGGTCATTCATAAAATGAACCAACTAACAACGGATGGATATGACATCCACCTGTGCTGGGTGCCTGGCCGGCATACAAGGATATGAACGAGCTGATCGGGCTGCGAAGAAGGCCCTGAACTGTGATCTTGAACCGTGTCTGATCCCTCACTCTGATCTGAAACCAGTAATAGCCACCCACATAAAATCCAAATGGCAACATGAGTGGGATGAAAACATTAATAAACTTAAAGAAATTGAACCATCTGTGGGAAAACCACCACAGACTCATGCGGGAGGTCGGGGGGACCAAGTGGGCACTCGTGGCTTACACATGCTCTTCTGTTAAAGGGGGAAGCTCCCCCTGAATGCATTGGGTGTCAGTCCCTGCTGACATTCAAGCACATTTTACTAAGTTGCGTTGATTTTCTGGCCCTGCGCCAACAATTCTACACTGCAGACAGTATGCATCTACCTTTTTACTTAAGTAAAACAGGAAAACATTTTAGCCTTTTTGAGGGCAGCTGGACTGTACCACCTCATATAGTTTACTAAATGAATTCTATCAATTATTAATAAAACTTTTCTTTTTCTATGGGAATTTGTCTCCTTTGACCACAAATATATGATTGTGATCTTTCGAATTTAATGAGTGTCTATTGGCACATAATTGATTGTCTGCTTTTACATGTAAAAGCAATGGTTTGAACAAAAAACAAACATTTCTGACTGTGAATATGGCCTATGCTGCCTACATGGCGCAAAGCAACCACCAATCAATCAATCAGTTTTACTCTCCCTTCTCTCATCCATTTTCAAAACAACAGCTGCCAGATAGTCCCAGCCTTCCCCCCCCCCCCCCCCCCCCCCCCCCCCAACTTCTGGTGAAGTGAGTCCACTACTCTACCCACACATATTTGGTTCTATAAACATAAAAACTAAACAAGGTTGTGCTTGGAGAGCATTTGTGGATGTAACTGGCATGTCCCCTGCTTGTCCTGTCGACCTCCAGAGTGAATATATCTGCTACTGTTGCAGGTGCAAGTTTCTTTTATAGGACCATGAGTAGTAATATCATTTTGGGGTCGTTAAACAAACAAACAAGCTGAACTTGCACAAATAAAACGGAATACAGATTAAATAACGTTTTGGGGGCTCGTTAAACAAAACAAGCTGAACCTGCACAAATAAAACGGAATGCAGATTGAATAAGATATTACACAGGCGAATACGTTTTGTACTAGGTTTATTTACAAGGCTGAAGTAGATATACAATGTTCACAGCCCAAGTCGACAAGGACCAGCACAGCCAGCTTCCAGTGGCTCTTCATTTTGCATGAGACACACACAACCCTCTCGACAGTATCAATGAGGTTCAGCCTCACACGTGGTTTTATCCCCATCTGCTCGACACGGCGAGTGGGTTTTGATGGTGATGGAGCGACTCGCACTCTCCTCACCAGCCTCTTGAAACAACCCTTCCACTGAAGTAGACACTGTCGCAGTTTCAGTTCTCAACCAGTTGCAGTTCTCAAAATCTAGCAGAATCTTCTGCGCATTGTCAATGGTCATGAGCAATCTTCATACAGAAAAAGTGAAATATCTCTAAAACCAAATCACCTAGAAACAAATCGCTTGGTACACATATAGAAAACATGTTTACCAACAAGATTATATTAAATTGATATGGTTAGGGTTCTGGATTTCTATTAATTTTGAATAATGTTTTGCACTGTGCGTACCGGCAAACTCAAGGCATTGTCAATGGTCGTGAGCAATCTTCATACAGAAAAAGTGAAATATCTCTAAAACCACACCACCTAGAAACAAATCGATTGGTACACATATAGAAAACATGTTTACCGAAAAGATTATATTAAATTTATAAGGTTAGTGACACTGACACTATAGTGACAGTATGAGGCAGCGATTTGCAGTGATTTGAATCGGAATGATGTTGACACATGCGCACACGATGCTTTGACACATGCGCAGAAGCGATGTTGAGAACTGCAACTGCTTGAGAACTGAAACCGCGACGACACATTACCCAACCCCATGCTATTTCTAAATTTTATTTTGTCAGATAGCTCAAGAATTGTGTGTATGTATGTAATTTGTATATGTATTATGCATACATGTGTGTATATTGGTTGGTTGTTTGAGTTTTACGTCCTTGCAACATCTAAGGTCATATCAGGACGGGTACCGATTTGTGACAGGGCGCAGTCACTGTACAGTAAAACCTCTAACCGACCACCTCCACAGATGGACTACTCCCCTATATCTATCATTTTATTTGGGTCCCAAACGATCGCCCATTGTAATGATTCAAGATAAACATTATCAATGTGAATAATCGATCCTTAAAGGGACAACCGCCGTGGCAATAGTCCATGTAGGTAAGGTATGTGTGAACAATTTACTGAATACAATGTCATTTACTGAATACAATGTCCTTAATACATAGAAGGGTGTAGAAAATAATATTGGCTGACTAGACCAGACGGGATGGCCGAATGAGTTAGAGCGTCCATCTCCCATGCTGGTAGATCGTGGGTTCGAACCCTGGTCGAGTCAAACCAATGACTTAAAAATTGATACTTGTTGCTTCCTAGCCAGGCGCTCGGCATTATTAGGACAGGGCAAGGACTGGTGTGCTCAGTGTCAGGATGATGTGACTGAGTGGGATATCAGGTCATGGTGCCAGCGGCCTGGTTTCCCAGTGGGACAGCACTATAATGTCACCATGAGTGCGCACTACACAAGTCGGTACCTGTCCTGATATGACCTTAGATGTTGCTAGGACGTCAAACAAACAAATCGGTTCCGATGAAGCGATAAGTTTCTTTTACAATAGGTTTTTTATATTTGTTTAATATGTAAATATGTATTCTCCTTTGAGAATATTATCAACTTTGTCAACTGGGTTCTCACTTCGTATTTGACTTCATTTCATTTGTTCAATTTTACATCAATACTTTTTTGTGTAAATTTTCATGTAAAGTGTATTTAAATGTTCAAATAAATATTGTATGTCGAAATATGGTAACTCGAATACAGCTATAAATATAATATTAGGACTTCGTACCAGTTTAGCCGTACCCTCACTATTACTCTATTCGTGTAATTACTTGCTGGGGTGCGGAGTGAATTCCAAATATTGAGGATACCCAGAGTTGTATATAGGTAAACACATAACGTACATATAAGGAGTATAATAATATTATGCATATATAAAGTGCCGGAGTAAATGTTAATAATAAATATATTCTCCGAGATATGTCCAATCGCTGCCCGGTGCCTGCGAGCCCAGGACTACTCGATAGTGGCGCCAGCGCCGGCTCCACCACTTGGCTGCCATATTTCACCAGTGTTGGCCCAGATTTTGAACTTTAACTGGTAAGCATCTACTGCTAGCCAAGACGAGCAATAAAGATTGTCCATCCCTTATCAAGTACGCTTCTCTCCTTGTTTGTATGTAGGCAAATTTATAGATTTTCTTTTAACAGAATCAATACATACATTTCTATAATAAAAAGGAAAATCGAGTTACAAAGATAATATTCTGACCTCTAGTTAAGCTCTAAATAATACGATCTTAGGATGGTGATATTTCTTCTTAATTTATTTGAAATGGGTTAAAACCCTTAAAAATTTAATTAATAAAAAAAAACACTAATAATTTCGGAATTCCTGATGCCTTGGTGGTTGTGAGGTAACAATCCAAGTTCTGAATAGCCAATGCTAATCTGCTGCTGCGCCATACTGAACCAGTGTTATGGGTCGTTCTCAGAAACTGTGTACCACATATTTGGTTTCCATGTTACAATGTTGATGATTTTGCCTCTTTTTTTTTAAAGGGTCAGTAAGTCAAATAGTTATTGTTGACATTGTGTATTAAGCATGTTAGTAATACTACATGTATTTAATCTATCCCACAAATTTGTCTTCTATGATTTGGTGTTAAAGTGAAAATATGAAAATTTGCATATCGACACCATCCATCTACCCAAATGTTTTTTCCTACTTTTTTTCTTTTAAGACACAATCTTGTTTGCAAAACTGTAATCAATAAAAGATCATTTGAATGTGTTGTGTGTGTTAAAATCATGGATATGGATGTGTGTTAAAATGATGTTATGGATGGATGTTAGTTACACAGTTAATTTTAATGGCTTTCTCAATTTGCTTAAGATCAAAATTAAGATGTTACACAGTTAATTTCAATGGCTTTTTCAATTTGTATGAGATCAAAAATCAAAAACTGGAAAAGAAATATTTTAAAATTCAACTCTGACATCGGGCCTATCTATACACATACACCTTCATACGAATATGAATTCCGCTATTATTTGGAAGGTTTTCACTTTTGGTTTCCATTTTCATAAAAGTGGTACACAGCACATAAATAAACCATCATATGAATATGGATTCAGCCATTACTGGGAATGTTGCTGTTTTTTTGCTATTATTTGGAAGGTTTTCACTTTTGGTTTCCCATGACACAAAAGTGGTAGGCCTACACAAGCTTCTGAGAACGACCCCTCCTGAGTGCTAGTAGTCGTCCAGCACATGTTTGAGCACGTCCTGGAGGATGACTATAGGCAGCAGGCGCAGTTTGTGGTCGGCCATGATGGAGGCACGGCTCGGGTAGATGTGGTTGGTTGGCCGGCGCCGCTTGGCCGGTGCTTCCAGTGGCTGCGGGGCGCGCCGCTTGTGTCCGCGCTCGCCCGGCCCCTGCGACCCTGCTGCCCGGGCCACCACTGCCGCCCGGGGCCCGGTGAGCATGTTGTAGAGGATGGAGGTGGCTGATGGTGACCCGGCGTCCTGCACCTCCTCACAGCTGTCCAAGTCCACCACCTCGTGGTCGTCTGCAGCGAGTTAAATAAGATGGGTGTGGGTTTTTTTGTTTTTAAATTATCTTTTTAGTTTTTTTAGTTGTTGTTTTTTTGTTTAAAAAAAGTATATTTACACAATGCAGGGTCCGTACGTACACATGTAAAGAGGCTTTTCAAGACGTTTTTTTATAGGACTTCAAGACTATTTTCATTTGGATTTGGATTCAAGGCTGTTTTTGATAAGAATTCAAGACCATTTGGATTTTATGGGTGGTGGTGGTGGGGAGGCAAATGTAGATTTCAGACTAAGTTAGATCAGTGGAGACAGCTTAATGGAATTCAAGACCAACCATTCAAGACTAATTACCAAAAAAAAAGGTTAAATTCAAGGCCTTGAAATGGATCAAATGAATTCAAATGCTCCGTACTCCCTACAGACCTTGGTATTAGTACCAAGGTACAGGGGACAGCATTAACTATTTCTTCCTTGGAGGTTCATCATTTAACTGTTGGTGCCCTTACCACCACCCCCGCCCAGTGCTGCCACTCTGTATTTTACACACAAAAAGTATAACATCTTGTTTCTTTAAGTATCAAAACTATTTTGAAAAGTGTTTTTTTTAAAGGGTCAACTTACCCTGATTTGTAACCATTTGTTACCTTGTTAAGCTAATATGTGTTGCTTGTGAACATGCTTCACGAATGATGTATGCAGTGTTGTGAGGAGTTGTGGCTGTTGAGCCCTCAGTTTTACATAGTTCAGTGCATTGTCACTTGGTCACTGACAGCAGAGAACCCAGCAAAAGTTCCACTCAACAGAACAACACACCACTCTTGCAGAGACTAGCAAAGCATGGATCTCAATCTCATCAAATTCCCAATTCTAAATCTGCAGAGGTTTCAATTACCAAATTGACAATTATTTGCAGAAAAAAAAGTATATATAAAAAAAACATTTACACCTGAAAAAAGTATGAAAAGCCGTTTTCCTTGAAAAAAAAGTAATACTTTCACAATACCTTCAAAAAAGTATAAAGTGGCAGCACTGTCCTCCCCATCCCATTACTAACCTACCTCCAGTACCGTGCTTACCGATGCCCGGCTCCTCCTTCACCTTCACCGTCAGCCCCTGCCACTGCAGCCCCTCGAGCTCCTGGTCGAGCAGCTCGAGCTGCTGCTCATCCACGTGCTCCACGAGCAGCTCCTCGCCGCCGACTGGCTCCAGCTTGATGGCCGGGTCGTTGATGAAGCTGCCCTCGGAGACCGCCTCGGGTTCCTCCGTGGCCGGGTCCAGCTGCTCCACGCCCCGCCCGCTCTTGCCAATCTCCACCCGACTCAAGCCTGTGTCGACCTGGCTGATCTCATGCCCTGTCGTCGTGGATACAAAGCCATTTCCATTATCGTCATGTCTGTTAAAGTGGCATTGCATTGCATAGTCCGATCATTTTGAGTTTCAAACATATTTCTCTGAGATAAATATATTAAATTGATTGTTATAATCTAACTTACTTTAGTTTGAAGTAATTTTCATTTTAAATGGCTAACTTTTGAGATATTTGAAGAAGAAACATGACAAATTAATTTTGGCAAGCATGCCAAAAACTAATGCCATAGGTTTCGGCAGCAATAGGTTGTACAATTATGTTGACCCAGTATTCCCTTCTATGTGTGCATAAGTATCTAAGTTAGATTTGTAGAATTAAAGTTAGATAATTATTTTGGTCTTGAAATGTTGATGCTTCATCGGACTATGCAGCCAGCTTTAAGTAGAAGTAAACACTAGGTTTGTTTAAAAAAAGTCTAAAACTGATCACAATATAGTTCATTGTTCATACACCTGTAATCAATTTAGAAAAATATGAAATATTCAAGTAGGGGACTATTTCTTTTTTTTAAATTTCATCATCAACATCACCATCCATCGTTTCTGTTAAACAAAAAGTAAGCTTAATATATGTACTGTAAAAGAATATACTCGCATGGTTACAATTGTGAGATAACCAAATGGTTTTAAGAGCTCATGTATTCAGAAGTGTATTGTTTTTCATGTTTATATAAACAATATGGAGTGTTATGATTGTAAACCGACACCTCATCCTCCTCATAGTAAACATGAAGTAAAATTCCCACCACAAATTACAAACAAAAAAATGTCATGGCAGCGTTACAGTGAATGTTATGCATTGCACACCAGGCATTCTTAATGGGTGACCAGGTGCAGTGGCCGAATCGGTAGAGTGCGGGCCTCGCGTGCGGGAGATTGGGAGTTCGGTTATCGATCGAGTCAAATCAATGACTTATAAAATTGATAATTGTCACTTCCTAGCCTGGGCCCGTATGCATGACGCGTGTTAGCTAGCCAAAACTGGTTTTGGTGGGGATTTGTAGGTTAGCGACGAAAACTCAGTACGCAAGGAGCGGTGTTAGCGCAAACACACCAAGTGTAAGCAAACACCGCGTCATGCATACGGGCCCTGGTGCTCACCATTAATAGGATAGGGCAAGGACTGGTTAGCTCAGTGTCAAGATAATGTGACTGAGTGGGATGTCGACTCATGGTGCTGGCAGCCTGATTTCCCAGTGGGGCAGCTCTATAAAGTCACCATGAGTGTACACCGTTACAATTCAAAACCCATCCTGATATTACCTTAGATGTTGCCAGGGCATAAAACTCCCAACAAACAACCAACCATCCACCCGGTGTTTATTTTATGTCCTAGAAACATCTAGTCATATCAGGATGGGTACCGACTTGTGTCAGTGCGCACTCCTCGCGACTTTATAGTACTGTCCCACTGGAGAATCAGGCCTCCTACACCATGACCCGATATCCCACTCAGTCACATTATCCTGACACTTCAAATTATTACTTATCCATCGGCTTCACCAAAAATAATTACTAAAATTTTAAAATTAAAATATATAAAAAGGCATTGTGGGAATGCTCCAATCTTATTTTTGATTAAATTGAAAACTCTTGAACATAAAAGACCTGACTAGTGGGACAGCCCAAGTGATAGCGCAACCATGTTAATCAAGCCTTAGCTTGCTCGGTTGAGTTTTACGTCCTGGCAACATCTAAGGACGTGTACCGACTTGTGACAGGGCGCACTCATGGCAACTTTATAGTGCTGTCTCACTGGGAAATCAGGCCACCAGCACAATGATCTGATATCCCACTCGGTCACATTATCTTGGCACTGAGCTAACCAGTCCTTACCCTATCCTATTACTGCTGAGCACCAGGCAAGGAAGCAACAAGTATCAATTATACAAGTCATTGGTTTGACTCGACCGGGACCCAAACTCCCATCTCCCACACGCGAGGCTCACGCTCTACTGATTCGGCCACTGTGCCCGGTCCCTGTTAATCAAGCCTTAGTTTGCTCGGTGTTGAAGTTTCGACGTGCACATAGAGCACTGGTGGCTCTGAGTTTTAAATGCAGCCTGCAAAGACTCACCATTAGGAAACACTCGTACAAAGTGCTTTTTGCTTTCCTCACCAAGCGCTGTCACCAGGGTTGTGTTGGTCCGAACCTTCTTCTGACTCTTGTTGTGCAGATTTGAGATGTGGATTTTGACCTAGATGAATGGGTTTAATACTTAGCACAAAGACAATACAGTATATATTTGACGTTTCATAGTATTGTTACAATTATATATAATCAATCAAGACCTTCTCTGTGGACCCATTTCCAGTTTGACTATTTTCCGTTCCAACCAGTGGTCCACAACTGGTTCATCAAAGGCTATGGAATGTGCTGTCCTGTCTGTGGGAAAGTGCATTTAAAAGACCACTTGCTGCTTATTGGAAACAGTAGCCTATGTGGTGGTAGCAGGTTTCCTCCAAAGAAATATGTCCGAATGACCCCATGTTTGACATTCAATAGCCGATGATACAAAAATCAATGTGCTCTAGAAGCGTTGATAAATAAAACAAGCTTTACTCTTTTTTTGTGTGTGTAGGCCCCTATGTATGTTGCATGTTTATTTCTACAGTATCAACAGCACCATCAGAGCAGCAATTAGTTAGAAAAATAGCCGCAGATGGCGCCATTGTGCATAGGCCTACTCTGGCTGCAGACATAAGCTATGTTGCAGTTTAGCATACAATACAATTACAGCAAATTCACATAAACAAAATGAACAACACAAAGTTATCTTAGCCGCTATTTATATTAGCATAATACATTATACAACACATATATTTTCAAAGTTATACGCTACCTTTGTCTTCTCGACATTCGAGTAGCCGCAGAAGGGACATGAGTGAGGGTGGATGCGGAGGTGCATATACTTGACATGTCGGGCCATACATGACCGGTCAAGACACTTGTACAGGCACAGCCGGCATCGGTAGTGGTGGCTTCCTGCGAACTCCCGGCTGTCTGCATCAATAACTGCGGCTGTAGTATATAAGGTGGTTTAGTTTATTTGGCTCTTACATTGTTGTTCCCGTCCTGATATGACCTTAGATGTTACCAGGATGTAAAACTCCAACAACCAACCACTGTAGTACCATCTTAGGTTGTATCAGAACATCCACCGTTTGACAGTGTGCACTTATGATGCGATGCCTTTATAGTGCTGCCGTATAAATGAATATTACCCCCTGAGAATATTATACCAGAATACAACTGAAGGGGGGGGGGGGGGGGGGCAATCTTATACTGGTATAATGTTGCCTCCCCAGTATGATGTTGCTCCCTCAGTATATTTCTCCGTATGGAGCCTTTTGAGTAAGCCATATAGTGTTTGTACCGAGGCGGGAAATAAAAATCCTACTTTTGTGCAACCAAAATCTTAAGTTTTCCTCGAGTACTTAAGGGGAGACATGGGTGATCGGAACATGAATTTGGGTGAAACTGGTGATTTCTGGTTTTTGGTGTACTAATTTGGTGTAAATGATATGTTTTTTGGACAGATAATTACTTGACTGGATATTTGTGTATATAATATGGGATTCTAGATGATGATACTGGACTTTACCATTTGAAAGAAACACTTTGTGAACTTTGAAGCTCGTTTTCTCAGAACTGCTTTTCCCAGAGTTTTGCCAATTTGCCCCCTTTATAAATGTAAGTTATAATTGTAGCAGAAAGTTGAAATTTGGGAGTCTTATGTAAAAGTCGCTGCTGAGTGCAATAAGATGGTTAAAAATACTGTATCTTTCATAGTTCAAGAGCTAGGGATGGAGACACAAAAATTGACCATTGAATTTTTTTTCTCCTCTGGTTCGTCATGTAGGGACATGTTGGTAATGACATATAAATTCACAAACCACCTTCTTGCACTGGACCAGTTGTTCATATAAAAACTTGATTCAGGCAAATCTAGGCACATTCAGTATACTTCCTGGAGGGGGTAAAATTTTGATTTTGTGTGTGTGCAAGATCCTTCATCATATGACCCCTACTCAAGATAGAGCTTTGAAACTCTGCAGATATGCTTCTCTTGATACAAAGAATGTGTGCTCCAATTTTCAAAGCTCTATCTTTAATAGTATTTGAGATATGGAAATCACCCATGTCTCCCCTTAAAGCTGCATAGTCCGATGAAGCATCAAATTTTCAAAATCAAAACAATTATCTAGATTTTATTCTAAAATATCTAACTTAGATACTGATGCACTTATTAAGTATTTGTTGCCACATAGAAGGGAACATTGGATCGATTTAATAGAAGCTGTTACTGCAGAAGCCTAAGGTATCAGAGCTTTGGCGTGCTTGCCAAAATTATTTTCACGTTTGATTTTCACAAATCTCAAAAGGTAGCCATTTCAATTAAAAGTTACTTCAAACTAAACTAAGGTAGATTATAATGATCAATTTAATATATTTATCTAAAAAAAAATGTCAGAAACTCAAAACCATCGGACTATGCAACTTTAAATATGAAAAAAAACCTAATTAACAATGTATAACAACTGATTTCATTAGCATTCCAAAGAATTTATGACATTCAAGTTAAGTTTGGAACAAGAAATGTAAGCAGAATCTGACGGATTTGTCCAAAAATAATGCAAAATTATCGAAAATGTGACTTAATCCTACAAATATCTGAATATCTGATGAAAGTCGGATAATCCGACTCTGTACAAACACTGCATATAACATGTAAGCCACCCTTCCCATACCTGTAACGCCAGATATGAACTAATAATAGCAATAGGATACATTTACACGGGCAGCACTATAAAGCCATGAGTACACACGGTCAGAACACAAGTCGCTACCGGTTCTGATATAACCTAAGATGATCTGTCTAACAGTACTAGAAAAGTCAATCTCTACCTACTGGTTTCGAGTTCAAATAGGCCACTTTAAAAGCAGTGAGAGAATATCAAAGCTGCATAGTCCGATGAAGCATCAATTTCCAAAACCAAAACAATTATCTAGAATTAATTCTACATACCTAACTTAGATTAGATACCGAGACACTTATTAAGCATTTGTATAGTTTAATAGAACCTGGTACTGCCAAAGCCTATTGTGTTGAAGTTTTGGAAAGCGTGCCAAAACTAATTTTACATGTTTGCACTTCAAATATCTGAACACCTAAGCATCTCAAATAAAAGTTACTTCAAACTAAAGTAAGGTAGATTGTAACAATCAATTTAACGTATTTATCTCAGAAAAATGACAGAAACTCAAACCCATCGGACTATCCAACTTTAATATTTTGTTACAATACATAGAATATCCATGGATGGTTGGTTGGTTGGTCGTTGGAGTTTTACATCCTGGCAACATCTAAGGTCATATCACGATGGGTACCGACTGTGACAGTATGCACACATAATGACTTTATAGTACTGCCCCACTGGGAAATCAGGCGACCTGATATCCCATTCATTCACATTATCCTGACACTGAGCTAACCAGTCCATGTCCTATCCTATTAATGCCGAGCGCCAGGCTAGGAAGCGACAAGTATCGATTTTATAAGTCATTGGTTTGACTCAACCGGTAACCAAACTCTACCGACTCGGCCACTGTGTCTGGTTCCATGGGCAGATCATTAAGTAACAAATGCAGATATCTGTACTGGTACCTGGCCGGTGGCTTGGTTCCATGCTTGTAACTATGGCAACACCCGCATCGTCATCCTGCTCGTTAACATCCTCCAGTTCATCCGGCAGATTCGAACCCACGTTCATTTCGTTCTCAAAACGCTCTTCCCCTGCCCGCCTGAAAATAGAATTTTGACTCAATAAAAATATGAGCTTAGACAAATTTATGTTATAATTAAGTAAGTCCTAAAATCAGGGATGAAAGTGGTATCTGTCAACAACAACAAAAAGAGAAAAAAAGGGTGAAATCTGTGGTGAGGAATCTATAAATAATAAAGAACACTAAAAACGAAATGTTGCTTCAATAATAAGTGTTCTTATCCTACTAATTACCGATGATTTTGAGTTTCTGTCATTTTTCTGAGATAAATATATTAAATTGATTGTTATGATACATTACTTTAATTTGAAGTAACTTTTATTTTAAATGGTTAACTTTTGAGATATTTGAAGTGGAAACATATCAAATTAATTTTGGCAAGCACGCCAAACAGGTTCTATTAAATTAACTCAGTATGCCCTTCCATGTGGAAACAAATGCTTACTAAGTGCATCAGTATCTAAGTTAGATACGTACAATTAAATCTAGATCATTGTTTTGGTTTTGAAAATTGGATGCAGCTTTAAAAATGATTTGTTCAAGGATGAAAGTGGTCTCCAGCAAAAAACAAGCTGAGATTATTACACCGACGACGAATTTCTGTGAAAACACGGACCCCCCCCACCCCTCATATGATTAACACTGTCCGAGAATCGCAGAAAAATGCCGGAAGTCAGGTTTCAACTATCCTTAATGTGCCTATATTATCGCCCATACTTTTTCCTGTTTGGGTTTTCTGTTCTAGTAACATCTCAGGTCATATAAGAACAGGATTCAAACCAACCAATTTTGTCATATACATCCAGATTCCATAGCATTTTGCTTAACATTAATCGGTAAATATATAAAATCGCAGAAATCTGTGAAACCGGGAAGATCTTTCATCCCGGTATTTTAATCATTTTTTTCAAATGTCAAGCAGTACTCACACTATCTTCAGCCCATGCGTCTCCCACAGGACTGACAGCTCACCGTCCTCGTCGTGCGGCTCCACGTACATGTACTTGATGTGCAGTTTGCGCACACGCTTCGCCATGCGCGCCAGTAGCAAAGACTGCTTCTTGATGACCGACTCAGTTCCATGGGTCTCAATAGCATGGTTCACCGCCTGAAGGGTAGTTCAGTGGCAGCGGTGAGGTTTAACAGATATGTTAGGAGAGAATACACTAGGATATGACAGGATATGTTTCTTTGTTGGGGTTTTACATCCCAGGAACATCAAGTTTGTTGTTTTAAGTCCTAGCAACATGAAAGGTCATATCAAGACGGGTACTGACTTGTGAGTGCACACTCATAGCAAGTTTATAGTGATATCCCACTGGGAGACCAGGCGACCGGTGCCATGACCCGATCATGTCACATTATCTTGCAGCCACATTATCCTGATACTGTGTTAACCAGTCCATGTCCTATTCTATTAAGGCTGAGCGCCAAAAGTATCAATTTTATATGTCATGCTCAGCTAGGAATAGGCCCTACCACATATTTGGTGTCCATGTTGCGATGGACATAATTCATTATTTTTTTTTTAATCACAAGTCAAATAATTATTGCCTCTGTGTAGTAAGTATTCTGCATGGAAAGACTGCGCTCTACCGATTAGGCCACTGTATCTAGTCAAGCAGCATATAAGATTATATCAGGACGGGTACCGACTTGTACTTGTAACAGCGTGCATCCATTGTGACTTAATAGTGCTGCCCCATTGATAGACCGTGCCGCCAGCATCGTGACACTGCATTTCACACCCATAGTATCGTGATACTGAGCTAACCGTGCCTTATTTCTATTGTTGCCAAATGCCATGGAAGGTAGAGCTCTTACCAATTTCGCCATCATATATATATTAAGTTAAAATGTCACGTGCAACATGGAAATCTAACACATATCAAGAACATCATTTTAACATACACAAACCATTCAAACAAGATTTTATTGACTACAGTTAAGCAAACAAAATTATGTCTTACAAGAAAAAAGTTGAAAAAAAAGGTTGGTAAATTTGGATGTAAATGTGTCAATTTTCACATTATCACAAAATCAAATAAATATACTTTTGATATATTTTGTGATATAGATTAAAATCATATAGCATTGCTAACATACTTACTACACAGAGGCAATAATTATTTGACTTGCGATTAAAAAAAAAAAAATGAATTATGTCCATCGCAACATGGACACCAAATATGTTGTAGGGCCTACCCAGCTTCAGAGAATGACCCATCTACATGTGTGCTACATGCAAGTCCATTGGGATAGCAATATACTTATGGTAGGCATCCAGTGGATTGTAATCTAACAATATATCTAATTCAATGTAGTGTGAATTTCACAAAACCGATAACAAAATTAAAATATAAACACAAGTAACAACGTCAGGTATGATGTACGTGTTCTCATAGGGCATCAAATGAGGAAGTGGATCTAAAATATAGGAAAATAGGGATTTTACCCACAAAATAGAACTAAAATAGGAATTTTGTATGAGAGCAAATGTACCAAAATAGTGAATACAGGCCGTCAAATGAGCAGTCACCTCAAAAAGTAGGAAAACAGGAAAGAAACGATTGAAGTTCAAATTTTAATGCATGGTACAATAATACTGTGCTACTTGTTCAAGTCTCATTCTATTTGATTCACAGTTTACCGCATTACCCAGCTTAGTAGGCAACCCCCGCTTCGTAGGTGCCCCACTATTTTTCTTGAAAAAAAAAAGAGGACATTTCCTGACAAAAATGTTGCAAAAGTGACATTCTCAAAACTTGGTTTCTCAGGGATGAAAGTGGTCTCCGAGAAAAAAAGATCGGAAATACAGATATTCTCCCATAGGTTTAGCATTGCCAGGGAATCGCGTAAAATTCCCGGAAGTCGGGTTTCATATATATTGGTATACACTGATAGTGTTGTGCTGTTTGAAGCATGTATTAGTAGTGTACACTGATAGTGCTGCGTCATTTGGAGCATTTATTAGTAGTATACGCTGATAGTGCTGTGGAGTCTGCACCACATATTAGTATACGCTGATGGTGCTGCGGGATTGAAAAATCCCAGAAATTCCTGGAATCGCAGAGATCTTTCATCCCTGGTTTCTAATAATCCAGACGAAATAGTGTGAAGAGCAGACAAATTATGGCATTTCGAAGAGAGAAAAAAGATGCACCGTCAAAAGCTTTGAAAAAATAGGATTTTAAAAAAAATGAAAATATGGCTAAATGGGGCTTCATGTGAAAAATAGGGAAAAGTAGGACACTTGACAGTCTGTGTTGAGTGTTAGGATACTCACTGCCTGCTTCATGACGAACTTTGCTCTGCAGCTGACACACGAGTAAGGGTAGACGTCGATGTGCCGACTCTTAATGTGCTTCTTCATCGAATTTAGATCCTCCATCTGCTCTCGACATTTCAGGCACAGGAACACCTGGCGCAGATGCACGCATGGGCGCACCTAGCATACCAGACGTGCCAATAGCGAGGCATCGGGGGGAGGGTGAGAAGAAAGGACATTATTAAAAAGAAGCTAAAAGGATGCAGCTTGGTTGTACTTCAACAAATAATCGTCACATGACGGGATGGCCGAATGAGTTAGAGCGTCCGTCTCCCGTGTTGGTAGATCGGGGAATCGAACCCTGGTCGAGTCAAACCAATGACTTAAAAATTGATACTTGTCACTTCCTAGCCAGGCGCTCGGCATTATTAGGATAGGGCAAGGAACAGTGGAATGAGGAAGACCAATCGTCCACGATTGAAATTTCCCATGCTTAAACAACTAATGTACCAACAAACAAAAATTTGGTCCGTTCATTGCTCTTGTCATCCAATGTCATTTTACACTGTACATTTATATACTTATACTTCACCTTTACTTACTTTTAATATACCGTCTAATTAAAAAAGAACCAATATATTTTATATATGAGTCAGCCTCACGAAACTGGGCCAATTGATGGTATATTTAAGATGTTGGCGTCACAATTCTTAAAGTGTAGTGCATTTCTTTGTTTTATATTAAATTATCCTAGAAACAAATATGGTTGTAGTTTCTCTACCTTTACATTCAGGATAAATTTAAGGACTTTCCAATACCTCTGTCAATGCTGAACTATAATTATACTGTTCGACGCCAACATCCAATGCTCAACGCCGACAACTTTAACAGATGTTGGCGTCAGAATTCTTAAAGTGTACTGCCTTTCTTTGTTTTATGTTAAATTATCCTAGAAACAAATGAGGTTGTTGTATTTTCTCTACCTTTACATTCAGGATAAATTTAAGGACTTTCCAATACCTCTGTCAATGCTAAACTATAATTATACTGTTCGACGCCAACATCCAATGCTCGGGAGAGATAAGCACATCCGGGACCAGCAATCTTTACCTACTAATTCAGGATAAAATGATCTCTAATAAATTCTTTAAAAAACTAATGTTTCCTTTGTACAAGCAACAGACTAGACGTGGTAGGGTGTGGAGGGTGGGCCCTCACCCACGTCTAGCCGAGGCTTATACCTCGGCAAAACAATAGTTATCCATCATCTATACCAAGGTAATATTCGTCTAACTAATCTATTTTACCTCGGTATATAGCCTCAGGCTAGCCGCAGGCTAGGGAGACTTTACGTAATATCATTTTATCCTGATATTTCATTGTTATTCTTATGTTATTCTGATTATTTGTTTGGTATGGAACATTGTTAAAATCACTATTTGTGACTATGCTTATGTTCTCACCTTTTGACCTTTAATGCTGTAGCAGTCGTTGTGTGACACCACTGGGCTTCTCCAGACACTTGTTATAATGTCTAGCAAACGATCGTTCGGTCTTCCACCCTGCATGCGCTAGGATGCGCTTGACCGAAATTCCTAGGAGGCGTGCTTTTGACACCATGGCTCCTCTCGTTGAGTGTGACGCATATTTGTCCGTATTCACTCCTGCCAGCTTTAGCACATTAATTGTCCATCGGGCGAGTGTGTCCCTTGAAATGCCCTTGTGTGGCTTAATAAAGCTTATCAATAATTGTCTTGAGTTTCTAACTCCTTGTGTCTTGGATATATATGTTCTAATCGCAGAAACTACACATAGTTTTGGATTGTCCTTGAATTGCGTAACATCAATTGATGACAAAGGGTCGCCTATGCGATTAGATTTTAACAATGTTGTTAAATCGAAGGTGGCTTGCCTTCTATCTATTTCCAGTCCATCGAGTGAAAGTGCCACTATAGTTTGGCCTCGATGACCTGTGACTAACAGTAATAAAAGTGCTAACTTAAACCCTAATTGTTTTATGTCTAGAAATCTATTATGTGGCCAATCCTTAAAACAGTTTGAAGACCAGTGACACATCCCAAAATCGGTCGTATTTTGGTTTAGGTGGGTTTCGTTCATAAATCCCCCTTAGTACCCAGTGTATTACGTGATGTTTACCCATTGTTTCTCCCCCTAACCTGGGGGAGAATGATCGATAGAGCACACCTGGCCGCATTATTTGCGCCGTAACCGAGGCCATCTTGTTCTAACATCCTGAAAAATCTGCACACTTGGGCAATGGTTGGATCCATCGGTTTAACCTTTTGAATAAGACAGTAAACGCCCCATTTTTTCAAATATGTGGTATACATTTTAACTGTTCCTTTTCTCCACGCATGCGACACCAATCGTTCTTGTGTAATTTTGTCTAAACCAAATTGTTCTAGGTATTTATTCAGAAAAGGAATGCAAGCAATGGTGTTGTTGCTACATTGCCGTGATGTTCCAGAGGGCCTTGGTGAGTTAGATTTCCTTGGGATTTTGGGAATCTTAGGCAGTCGCTGGCTGTCGAGACTATTCCCGCTAGCCACGGTTGTGTGTCCCATTCGGGGACAATCAGAATGGCGTGGGACCGATCCATCTTTATCTTTCGTGCCACTCTGGTAATGAGATTAAAGGGGGGGAAAATGTAATAAAATTCATTTTCCCAAATCAGTGAGAAAGCATCTATGTGCCAAGCAAATGGTTCTGGGTGCCATGACACATATTTGTTAATCTTGAAATTATTTCTTGATGCAAATAAATCTACCGTAGGTGACCCCCATTGTTGACAAATTTTGTTGAAAATTGTTGTGTTTAATTTCCATTCTAAGTGATCGTGAAAGACTCTGCTCTTTTTGTCAGCCAGGACGTTCTGCAAACCTGGGATATGAGATATGGTTAAACCATATTTGATGTTGTTGCGCCCAGTTCCAAATACTCTGTGCCAAGTTATTGCATTATTTTGACTTTGTACCTCCCATATTCCTGACATATGCCATAGCTGTAGTGTTATCTGTCAGAAGTTGAACCGTCTTTTTAGGTATTTTAATTAGACTCAAAAGGCCCAAGTAAATCGCTCTTAATTCAAGAACATTAATATGGTCTGATTTTTCGTTATCTAACCATCTATCCCCTGTGGCTACATCATTTCGATGAGCTCCCCAACCTTGTAATGAAGCATCGGTAGTAACTACCGTGTTGGGTTGACCCATTCGAATGGGATTGGGGGAGTTATCAATATTGTCGATCCACCAAAAAATGTCTTTACAGCCGTCTCGGGAAATGTTCATTGGTCTTTCGAAGTTACCTTGTTTGCGTGCTAACGCTCTATTCTTGTCTATTTCTAGAGATTTGATATGCGCGGCTCCATAAAGAACAGCCCGTGCATACGAGACCATTATCCCGATAAGGACGGCGACCTGTCTAATCTTTGGCCTGGATATGTCAAGCAGCTGGGAGGCTGTGTCGTGAAACTTCTGGAGTTTCTGTTCCGTTAGAGATACGGTCATGGCTTTGGTGTTAATCAGAAACCCTAAGCATTTTAATTCCTTATTCGGGACGAACACAGATTTCTTGTTATGAATGTAAAATCCTAAATCTGTTAATAAAGCACACAAATCAGTAACTGCCGTTTGGCATTTATCAAAGGATTCTGCCATAATAAATGAATCATCTATGTATGGGAACATTGTGTGTCCTATTCTACCCATGACTGCAAAAACAGGTTTTAACAATTTGGTAAACAGTCGCGGTGCGCAAGCTAGACCATTCGGCATGCATGTAAATTGGAAGAGGGTACCGTCCCAAATAAATCTCAGAAATTTTCTGTGTTCTTTGCAAATGGAGACTGTGTAATACGCATCTCTTAAGTCTACACTGGCGAGCCAGGCTTCCGGCGTAATTAAATCTCTCGCCGTTTCTAATGAGAACATTTTAAAATGTTTGTATGTAACCGACTCATTTAATTTGGTTAAGTCCAAAATCATGCGAATTTCGCCATTTGGTTTCGGCCTAGAAAACACATTAGAAATAAACTGTCCTTCTGTGTTGTGTACTCGTTCAATAATTCTCTTAGTCTCAAAAAGAGAAACCTGAAAATCAATTTGTAGTTTTTCTTCTGCGTTAAATTTATATGGGAACGGAACTCTTTTCTGTTTTGGTATGTCTGTGAAGGGTATTTGAACCCCTTTTACAATTTCCAAAATTTCGCTATCATTTGTAATATTACACCAGTTGTCTAAACAGTTCAGGACATTTCCTGCCTTAAAGGTGCTTACATATGTTTGTGTCTCTTCAGACACCGTGTTGAGGGTAGAAGTCTGTGTTGTCGACTCTACTTGGCTCCTGGCCGTGGGAACTGGGGTCTGGGTGTAAACTCCCTTTTGTACCCGCGGTTCTCGTTCCACCCCGTGGTCTGTCGTTCTCCTCTGCCCCGTCCCCTGGGACTGAACCCGAAGGATGGACCTCCGCGTCCTGGCCTGCCTCCTCGGCGGAAGCGAAAATCCGAGCGGGGGCGTCGGAATTTGCCGGGGTTGTCGAACTTCTTACCCCTGTCAGTGTTCTTAGCGCTTTTCGTGTCTACCTCCACTGCTTTGAAGAGGTGCGCTAGCTGTCCCCCAAACATTTTGGTTTTGTCCAGCGGCTTACCTAGCACTGGCTTTGGTGGGAGGTAAAGTGTGTATTCTTTACCATCATTGTCCGTAACTTTCTTAGACCTGGCAACTTCTTTGCCAGCATCTGTGGTCACCGACTTAAAGACGTTCTTGAAACGTCGAAACGTCATAAAGCACTGCTCTATGGATAGTACACAACGCGTTCTCGTAACGCCGTCTCTCGTCCGAGAGTTGGATACCTGCATCCATTTCCTTGCTGATGGACTCGGGAACGCCTTTGATTCCTGAGATTTGTTCGGTCAGCTTACTGATCACCTCAGCGGGTTTAAATGTGTGGAAATGTCCTTTTAACGTTTCCCTCATCATAATTGTGGTACGCAACCTCTTTGCTTTCGCCAACGGGCATTTCTTTTTTATTTTTGCCCCTATCCGTGCATAGACACCCGCTCTTTCGGTGTCTGAGTCAGACTCCGTCGTGGACGAGTCATTTGAATCATCAGATGATGAGTCCTTCTTCTTCTTCTTTTTGTTCTTTTTAACCCGCTTCTTGTTGACTTTGGTGAATTCATCACCTGAGCTACTCACGGGTCTCTTGAGCCTCTTGACTTTCAGTTTCGGAACCTCAAATGCTGATTCAGTTTCGTCATCCGAAAAGTCTTCCCAGTCGTCGTCTGGGATAGGAGGAGAGGGAACGGGTTGCGTATGTTTGTACTTCTCCATAAGCCTGACGATCTTGTCCTCTAGGTCCTCGTCTCCGCTATCCTTATCTGAAGGACCAGCTCCTGGCTGTGGGGACGGTGGCCGCGTCTGTGGCGGCGACGAATCGTACCCTGAGGGCACGCGGCCTTCTGCCGCTGCCGGCGGAACTTTGTTGCGCTTGGTGGCCATCGGTTTCTGTAACAAAAAAGTTACTTAATACCGGTATCGTCTCAACATGGTCACAAAGTGAGCCCCAAACTGGGTTGAGGTATTATTCGTATGGTATAGAGTAACGTGTTTACACCGTTCTGTATACAGGCGTTAAGCTAATGGTATGCCGTAGGTTTTATCGGTAGTGAAACCAACCAAATGGAGGGGCGGCCATTGGCACGCCTGCTCTCTCTGTTTCGTACACTTCTCCCACCCGCGGCATTCTGCGCCAGCAAGTTGAAGAAAATATTACGAAACTCGGAGGCTCGCCTCAAAAACCGGTCTGGGGAGTCTATAAAAGAAACCCAGGATCATCCCCAACAAAACCCTCTTTTAGGGTTCGGAGGAATTTCCTTAGGAGATGCAACTCGGGTTAACATCTCTGCCTGTCTGTATACAGGTTGCGCTATCAAGCGGTATCGGTTTCGGTTCTGTACATAAGTGTTCTAACCTTGTGTTTTTATAACACCCAAAACATGTCCAAATCGGACCTGAGAAAGTTCTAAGCTTTCATAATTGGATGCTATAAACCATCCTTAGGAAGTTTATCGTGATTTTGCAATACTTACAGTTGGTTAAAGTGTTGTAGTAGTTAAATCCTGCCAGAGCAGCTCAGCGAACGTCCTCCCGCCGTGAGCTGCTTATGCTAATTGCTGGACCCGGATGTGCTTATCTCTCCCTAGCCTGCGGCTAGCCTGAGGCTATATACCGAGGTAAAAAATATATATATATATATAAAAAATACATTACTAGATCTACTTTGCTAATTAGATTCAATATAAGTAATGTTCATCCCGTTTTCTTTAAAGTTTGTAATATTGCATACATTCTGAACATATATTATAAAAATTGTAAATGTAAAAAACTGTAATATAAGCTTACATCATACTGACTCTCCCTCTTCCTAACTCATCTCACCAAAAGGACTGAAATATAAGCTTACAGTTGACGGACTCTCCCCCTCCAGTTTTCTATTCTACTTGTAACTCACCTCATCAAGACTGTTAAAGTGTAAGCTTACTGACTCCCCACATCCCTTCAGCTCTATTTCCCATTCCATTTCTAGTTCACTTTATCAAGACAACTAAGAAGTAAGTATAGCCCCCCCCCCCAATCCTATCATACCCCCACCTCTATTTTTCTAGCCTTTTTCTACTTCCAACTCACCTTATCCAGACGTAGACTGGAGAGCGTGCAGCAGCTGTAGCACACAAAGAACTCTTTCTCGCGCTCAATGTCCGATAGTCGGTGGTAGCAGGAACACCTCTTGCAGTACACACCCTCTGGTAGGTGGTGCTCCTGCCGCACATGCTTCCAGACTACCTCCAGCTGCTTCGTGAAGAAGGTACACAGCGTGCACGAGAAGCGCTTCTTCTGGCGGTCCAGCTTGTTCTCTTCATGCCGCCAGTATTCACAGTTGGGTTCAAACATCACCGGCCGGTTGCGCGGGATGACGCTGTAGAAGTCACTCAGCCGGAGACGTTCCTGCATCATGCGCAGCTGGGAGTCCTCTGTGACTTGGGTCTCAAGTGCTGGATGCGCTTTCCGAAGATGCGCCTCACACAATGCAGAGCTGGCAAACTCTTGGCCACAGTCCCCACACGAGTAAGGGCATAGGCTCAAGTGGGCCTTTCGCACATGCTGCATCATGGCGCCTTCTCGTGGCGCTGTGAACACGCACTCTTTACAGGCAAACAGCCGCTGGTGCTTCCTCAGGCGATGCTTCGGCCCAACCTCGATCATTGGGCATAGTGTGTCACTGTTGTCTTCCTCTTCCTGGATGAACTCAAACTGAACAGGGTTGGCGAAAAGCTCCGATGGGGTCATCTTTATTAGTATCTTCTGGGCCGGGTGTGCAAGAAGCAAGTGTCGATGGGCCTTGCCACTCGAGTTGAAGCGAGCGGCACAGTAACCACACATGTAGGGATTCTGCTTGAGGTGCACCAGTGTCCAATGCACACAGACCTTGGCTTCATTGAAACTGGCAAATGAGCACAGGTAGCAACAGAAGTACATAGGCGCGTTACTATCTCCGGTAAGTGGGTCATCGACAAATAAAGGAACACCATGAAAAAGTCTGCTCAGTGCACGTTCGCGAGTGACGGAAGTCATCAGCAGCGAGTCCAGTTTTGATGTCAGTTGTTCCTCCTTTTTGTTCTGCTCCAGCATAAGTCGCCTGTAGTAACCCTTCAGCCGTTCAACTTCGAACTCTTGCTCCTTCATCGCCAGTACCTCATCTGGCATGGCATTTGCCTCAATTTGTGCTTCCATCTCTCGCAATTTCTCTTTTGATTTACCCTGGCACATTGGAACTCCATCATTGACACCGTCATTTTGTCTCACACTGACTGGTTGTGTTCTAGCTACTGGAGATAATACAGCTTGCGCACCATCAGTTTCCTTCTCTGTTTTCTCCACCACCAGGTTTGTTATATCATCTAGGATGTCCTTCCTTGACCGCTCAGATGCAGTTTTCATCATTGAGTGCTTGAGCAGTAGCTCAGCCATGGCGCCAGCTTCATTTTTAAAGTTTATGCAGTTATCACGGATCGTCACTGAGACCATTTTGTGGCTCTGTTCCCGCATGCGCATTGATGTCAGTGCTAGGGCTTGCTCACTTACGTCAACAGTTTGCACACCAATCAGCCCATTATCAATGATGTACTTGGACCCATAAGGTTGATTTTCAATGCTATTGGAAGGGAGAAAATGGACACTACTAGTTGTCTTGATTGACCGTTGTGCCTGAATAGGCTGATTTAATGACATAAGCGCTTCTGTGCTTCGGCCAAATATTTTTCGTGGCTTTGGAGGCGGTTTGGTATAATGTGTCAGATTTTGGGTTGAGGGTATAGGTGCACTGAGCTGAGCTTTTCCAAGGGCAAAATTAAGCAGGCCAGATAGCGGAGCCAGCGCAGTGCTCTCTACCTGCTGCCCCGATGGTGCTGAGGATGATGATGATAATGCTGATGATATTGATAATGATGATGCTGATGATAGTGATAATGATGATGCTGATAATGATGATGCGGACACATCTATGCCTGACTGACTTTTCAGCTGTGACACCTTGCTTGCCATTGTTACCACCTTGGTAAGTATCAGTTCACCTTTGTGATTGATTACGCCTTTACTCATCAGAGAGACTGGAGCATTTACAGCTGCTGGCTTCAATCCTTTTGGGCTGGAGATGGTGACATCTTCGCTGCATTTCAATTGATCAGGGTTCACTTTAATCATCTTAGCAGGAGGCTTTCTAGCTGAGACAAGCGGCCGTACATCACTTACAACAGGGCTGATGCTGATGACTTCCTTTGTCTTGAGGCCATCAGCTGTATCGATCAGTTGCACCTGTTTGATAAGTTGTGTCTTGCTTTTCGCTAACTTCTTCAACTGCATAACAGGCAGTTGTGTTTTAGAAGCTGAGTCAATCTGAATAGCTGTATTAATGCCAGTCATTGCGAGGCCACCGGAAACAGTAGACACATTGACCATAGGCATTGACATGGCAACGCCTGGCTTTATTGATTCAGAAACTTGTATTGGAAAGCCAACTGGCAGATATGTAACATTTCCCACTTTAATAGGTGTGCGAATCGGCTCACTGGACCCTGTGCTGAGCTGTACGGGTGCTCCTAAATGCAAACCATCAGCAGCGGATGCACTGGTGATGCTGACCGCAGCGGATGCAGACATCATAGGCGGAGGAAGTTGAAAACTAGACAATCGTGACGTGTTTGTAAGTGTCTGAGAAATGGGTGTTGAGAAAACTGGAGCAGACTGTGAGGCTAGAGCAGTTGTGAATGATGTGGAAGTGAACTGGCTGGCCATGGACGGATTGTCAGGGAGGAGTGAGCAGTAAGATACTGGGGGCGATTTCGCAGCCGGGACCATTCTTACAGATGCATTGATGGAAGTAGTGTTTGGGGTGCTAATTTGTCTCACGAGAATGCCAGTCATGGGGTTCTGCTGCTGGTAAGAAGCGGCAGACGTCGCTGTCATTTTGGGCATCACTGTAATTGACCGTGGGCCCTGAAATGAGAATGTGCATGGCTGGTTTGGTCTAAGAATTGCTGTTTGCGGTGTGGCTCCGCGTGTTCTGGGTCCACGCCCCTGGTTTATCAGCCGTGCAGCTCCACGCATCCGAACTCCTCGCCCTGGGTTAACCGGTGCCGTGGTTCTAGGCCCTACAGGAATCAGCAGTGGTTTCAGGTTGGGACTATCTGGGAAGGACAACTCCACCATACTTGGATCAGTCACTGAGTGTTTCATAAGGTAGCGTCCTGCAGGAAGATCCGGTGGTAACGTGATTGTAAGAGGGATTCCTACCTTAGGGTTGCCACCGACCTGGGCCAAAGATGGTTGTACAGGTAACGTTCTTCCATAGCCAAGCTTCGCTGACGAAATGGTCTTGTTTCCAGCAGCAGCAGGTCCAGGACTAGCTGACTGGTTTGATGCCTGTGGAAGTAGTATACTGGTTGTGGCATATGGGGAAGATGGATATTCTTCGAAATCTGTCACACAGACAGTGGTAGTTGTTGGATCAGAAAGAAAGTCTGTTACGATATGGTTTGATTCCTGTGGAGCTGGTACTGTGTTGGTATTCAGTATCTCATTAATATCTATGTCAGTTACAGAACCTGAGGTGTTAACGATACTAAGCAGGTCGTCCTCACTAATAGTGACAACATCCTTATCTTCTGGCGCCTGACATTGTGAATCAATCAGTAATTGTAGTCGAGCCAGCTGCTCAGGTAGGAGCGTGTATCGTCCGTCAAGAATCTGACACACAATGTCATCCTGTCCCCTGACTGCTTCGTTGTCCATTGGCATCAACAGAGACATGTCGATGTCGTCCGCCATGTCTGTAAGTGTAAGTCAATTCAGACCCAACAGATTCTATTAAATTGCTTAGAATCCTATTATATGCAGCAACACATGAAAGGTTTCTCAATATCTATGTTGAATATATAAGATCAAATCTAGGTCTGTGTTTTGGTTTTGAAACTTTCCTCAAAGTATGGAACTTTAATGCATTTTAGTTTCGCATCACGTTCAACTTAAAATGGTGAAAGTAGGGCTCGTACACGACTGAAGATTTAATAATCAAAGCTATACAACTTTCAAGACTTTTCAAGGCCATTTGATGACGATTTTAACGTTTAGTAGGTTCTGAGTAAAATGCCAGGATACATTAGGCCTACTACTATGTGCCATGTATCTTATATAAGCTAATATTCTCTTTGACAAAGTTGTTCCCAAATAAATTAAGTGTAGGCCCTATTAACTAGGTCTGTGGTACATGGGTGGCCACAGAGAACCCATGCAGAGGGAGCGGTACCACCATGGAGTGATGCAATGAGTGGGGAGTGTGGAACAGCCAATTTAATTCAGACCAAACTTTTATGGACCAAATAGTTAATTCAAGACTTTTCAAGGTTATTTTGTCAAATTCAATGGCCTTGAATCAGATCAAATGAAACTCAGGGTATTAGAACATTTTGAAGGTCTATACGAACCCGGTGAAATATGCATCCATTTAAACTTTTAGCTGAGAAATTATAAAATATTCCGACCACTACACTGTTTGAAACTCCACGTACGGTAAAAACAGCATTGATTCAATACCTTCCGATATTCATCTAACTTGAGATTCCTTTGTTGTTGTCTTCAATTTGCAGATCTGAGTGAAGTCATCTCGGTGTGACCTTTAACGTACAGGGGAATGCATCAAGAGAACATTGATTCCGCCAAGTTCTGTTAAAATGTACTAAATACCGTGGAGAAGTTAAATACATCAGAAGGTTCATCCTGTACTGACACTTGACACTTAACCCCATCCTTGTTATGATCTAAATGTGTATTCCTTCACCTCAAGCTATATTTGCAATCACCGGCATAGGCCTGTATAGTAGGACCTTTCTTCCTGCATGCTCCCGGTGGAGAATTGTGGTAGTCGAAATAGAGATTTATAATCTTCCACTTGCTGTCTAGTCGAGCCTCAAAAGTTAAAAAATTTGGTGAGCACAGTGTTCTCTTTTAAACTCTTCCAAGGTTGTACTAGACAGTTACTGAATCAGTATTTACCCATGCCTCTGTTTGAACCACTCGTATGCAAGTTGTACTTGTGGCCACCAAAGTAAATAACCCCTAACAAAAAAAGCATTGGTTTGAAATAACCTTATATTAGCAGTCTAGTTAGATTTTTTTTTTTAAAGCTGTATGTAAGGAATTTGTATGCATTTATTGTATCACCTCAGTTTATTGTAAATATACCTTGAAGAGAATTAAAAGAAAAGAAATGAATTGATTGAAAACACTTATCTAGATTTGAACCTACATATCTAACTCAGATACTGGTGCACTTATTTTGCTGTTACATAGAAGGATGTACTAAGTCAAGTTGATAGAACATGTTACAACTGAAGCCAATTGGGTCAGTTTAGCAAGCATCCCAAAATTAATTTTCATCGTTATTCTTCAAATATCTCCCAAGTTAGTAATTAAAAATCAAAGTTACTTCAAATTAAAGTATGGTTATAATGATCAACCTAATATTTTTATCTCAGAAAATGAGAGAAACTGAAAACCATCGAACTATGCAACTTTATAATTGTTTAAAAAACTAAGATAATTGTATCATCTTATGGAAGTTACAGCAGTTATAACAAACACACTATTATTTTAAAATAACTATATTAGGTTCATAATCATAGTTATAAGACACTTTAATTGAGGTTGAATTTATTTTATTTTAAAGGTCTAATTTTAGAGGTATTTCAAGTGAAACCATGTTGAATTAATTATTGTGTACACATCGAAATTATGAACATAGTGATAGTCATGACATGAGTGTTGTTTATCCGTTCTCGACTAGAGCACAGCCACGGGAACACCAAATGCAATAATCATATATTAGGATCAAATCTAGGTAAGTGATTTTGTTTTGAAGTTTGAAGCGGTCATCGGATCATGCGGCTTTAATCTATTCAAACCACAGGTACCCACTCCACCCACTCGAATATTCGTTTCTACAGTTCTTAGCTGCTGTAATTCTAGCAGATGTCAAAACGACGCCGCCGCGGCCAAGCATAACGAAGTCTCAGAGAAGCCAGTGTCACTGTCTAGGTAGTGTAGGTGGAGCGGGCCGAAGCCTGACAGTCTAAAAATGCAGCGAGATCATTACGACTATCAGTTATTCATGCAGCCATTAGAAAACGAAAACTACGCACATGGTAAACCTCAACACAACACAACAATAAATTATGTAAAGTCAGAAGGCGTTTGCAACAAACACAATTTAAACTAATAGTTGAACTGATAGTATGACGAACCTCCCAAATATAATCACGGCCTGGTGGCCTTGCTCTTGGCCAATCACAGTAGCGGTGGGCTGCATCATTTGCGTCCACCATTTCTCGGCGGCAAAAGACGCAACCAAATGTTGTCCATAAGCGACTGTTGCAGGCTATTTTTGCGTGTGGGGCAAACGACTCTAGTTCTGTTGTACAGTACATATTGTCTTGCAATTACAGGATGCAGTTATATATTTCACACACTTAAAACGGCTGACTTACTTTCCAAGACGAAGCGCACTGGTACTTTGGTGTCTCAGGTATATTTCGGTATAAATAGTCGCTGGTCCTCAGCACATGTATTCTATAGATCTATGAAATTGACGAAGCACCAGCGAAACACGTGGGTATACAGCGAACGCCATCTAGTGCTTGTTTCGGTGCATGTTAATATTTCTTTCATCAAACATCAATCCTGTCAAAATAAAAAAGCGTTTCTAACTGTCTTCTAATTTGTGTAAAAGGAAAACAGACGCATATACTTTGCCAATTCGACAGGAAGAAGTTAAAAAGAGATTATCCGATGTTAAAGCGTACTCTTTCGCTAAGTGGCAGCACTGTCGACTGTTGTTTTTGAGTGTGGTTGGGTTGAAGCCATACGCAATAAGTTCACCAAAGCACATAAGTCTACGAAACATCTAGTTACTCCCGCACCCCTGTTCCTGAAACAAGACTGCTGAACAACAGAATAAAAAAAGGGTCAGGAGACTGGGTAAAGGAAATAACAAAATAAATTCTTCACATGTGTATCTGTTTCTATTTACCAACTACTTTTGAGAGGTTTCTGTGGCTGCCAGGTCCAATGATGTATTTCTTTGTTTTCGGGGGTGTTTTTTCCCCCGTTCCATACCAATTTCTCAACTTTCACCAACAGTAGATGAATACTGTGCATTGGAACCACTACTTGCTAGTTATTTTGGCGTTCTCTGTGGCGGAGTGGTTAGAGTGTTAGACTTTTTTCTAGGTCAGACCCCTAATCTGAGGGTCGGCGGTTCGATTCCCTGTGCCCTCAGCTCTGCCAATTTGGATTTCCACCGCTGTGTATAACTTACAGCGTCATCAAAGGCTGGTTGCTCTCATACCATCAAAGGCCGGTTGCTCTCATACGGTTGCTCTGACCAAGCTATACACATCCCTGGTGAGATGCAAGCTAGAATATGAATATCCAGCATGGGCACCGATTTACAGGAAGGACTGTGAACTTCTCGAGAGAGTACAGAGGCGCGCAACCCACCTAGTACCAAGCCTGAAGAATTTCTCTTACGAAGCCCGACTACGAGCACTAAACCTGCCAAGCCTATACTACAGAAGGGCCCGCGGAGACCTCATTGAGATCTACAAACACCTCAGCGGAACTTATACAGTCAAAAACCGGTACATCATACTCGAACCAACACACGGTCTGATAACCAGAGGGCATAATAAGAAGATCGTCAAACCCAGAACTAACAAGCAAGTTCGTCAAAATTTCCTCACTGAAAGAGCCGGGAACACTTGGAACAGATTACCAGCTGATGTAGTGAATGCCCCAAGCTTAAACTCTTTCAAAGGACGCCTCGATAAGCACTGGGTAATTTACCGCTACAGTCAGCGCTCGCCACACGAAAACTATAATTTCACTAGGTCCCACTTAGACAGGCCAAAGCTGCTAACAGGCACTGATGCCTAATTTCTTAAGCAGAAGAGGATAAGTATAAGTATATGTAAGTATGTGGTGTGGGAGGTTAAAAATCCCTTGGGTCAGTAAAAGTGTAGGCTCGGGCTTTCTATCGACCAGCAGTGGAATGAGGAAGACCAGTCGTCTATGACTGAAATTTCCCCTGCTTAAACAACTAATGGACCAAAGAAAAAAAAAATTGTTTGAGTCCTAGTTCCAGTATCCAGTGACTATATCATGGTGAAATGGCAGAGGATGTAAAAACCCATATCTTATGGCAGTCCTAGAAGTCTATTAAACTATACAATATAATTTATGTAGCAAATCAGAAATAGTGGGTAAATATAAAGAGGTATGTGAAGAATTTATGTTTCTCCTTTAATTACGAATCTGGGTGCCCATTTCACTTACTCAGCCGTTCGCCACTTTAAAAAAAAAAAGGGTTGTTCTTCACCCCTAAACGGTTCCATGACAAAAGCTCACACCCTTAAAGTTGCATGGTCCGATGAAACATATTGTTTTCAAAACCAAAACACATACTTACATTTGATTCTATATATATAACATAGGTGATGTTGCATTAACTAAGGCTTTGGGGCAGCATGTACAAAATAATCAGTGAATTTATTATACCCCCATCGCTTTGGGCACCTACTTTGAGACAGACAATTAGGTAAATCTTGTGACCTTATTAGTCCTACCCTCTTTCCCAGTACCATATATGTCATTAGTCAGGTTCCACACTACCTACATATTAATAGGTCATTCCTCATCACATGACCATCATGAGATGTGAATCTGGGCCACAACAGCAAGTCTTTTGACAAGCTTGCCGAAATGATTTTGGGTTCGTTCAACTCAAATTGCTCCAAAACTAGCCATTTTCCATCAAAATGACTGGAATAATGAAGAGTAGGTTATAATAGTCAACTTGATATATTTATCTAAAAAATGATGCAAAATTCGAAAGCCATCGGACTATGCAACTTTAATGATAAAATGAGAGAAAAGCTGCTGTTATCAGATTCAGTTGTTTACGTCCTAGCAACGTCTATAGTTATATCAGGATGGGTACCGACTATGTAATAAGCAGGACTATTTTGAAGTGGTTACAGTCTTTTCTTTGTTTTCCATTAAAACAAAGGATGAAAATTCACCTCGATTGTCAACTTTCAAAATGACAACCTTCATATTTGTCCTAGAATCTAAATTTATTTAAAGATCATTTTAATAGTAATTCACAGTTCTTTCCGATGGAACAGGACGTGGTCGCCGAATTGGTAGAGTGCAGGCTTCCCATGTGGAAGGTCGGAAGTTCGAATCCCGGACGAGTCAAACCTATGACTTACACTATTTATACTTGTCGGTACCTAGCCTGGCGCTCAGCATTATTAGGATAGGGCAAGGACTGGTTAGCTCAGTGTCAGAATAACGTGACTGAGTGGGATATCAGGTTATGGTGCTGGTAGCCCGGTCTCCCAGTGGGGCAGTACTATAAAGTCGCCATGAGTGTGACCTGTCACAAGTCGGTACCTGTCCTGATATGACCTTAGATGTTGCCCGGACATAAAACTCCAACAACCCACCGACCGTAACCTCTACTGCACTCTTTTTCTAGCAAAGCCCAACCCTGCTAATAAACAACACTAACCTAGCCTGAGCACTAAAGAAAGAAACTAAGTGAAAGAAACAACAAAAATACATAAAGAACAAAAGAAAGAAAGAAAGAAAGAAAATATAATAATGAGTATGTTAGCAAATGTCAAACGAGGAGGGGTTGTGGCCATATATGTAAATAACAAGCACCAGGTTATAGAAAACAAACTGAGTGAATACAACACATCAACCGATGACATAGAAATCATGTAGTTACTAATTGAAAACAGCAAGCAAATCAACATAGCGGTAGCCTCAGTATATAGACAACCAAGAGTTAATGTAAATAAATTTATAGACCACCTAGAAGAGGGAATTGAAAATATCACAAGAAACAAGAATATAGATGTTTTTATCCTGGGAGATATGAATATAGACTATAGTAAAACAAATAAGGATCAAGAACAAATGAGATCATTAGTAAATCAAATGGGCCTGCAGCAACTGATAGAAGAAAAGACAAGACTGGCAGACATCAGCTCTACTCTAGACCTAATTTTGACAAACAGTGTACATATCAAGAAAAGGGGCACAAGATTATGGGGGATAAGTGACCATGATTAATCTATGCAACTAGAAAGAAAATCACAGTGAAGCACAAGATTGAAGTAAAACTAGGTAGGTCCTACAAAGCTTATGATGTGGGAACAGATTGGAAAAATGTAATGGACTCTAGGGACCCAAATCAGAAATGGGGAAAATGTTTTCGGTAGGATTCAAGAATTAATGGATAAAATGTGTCCAATCAAGACAATCAAGATGAGGGACAACCAGGACCCATGGATAGGTGAGGAAATAATAGATATTATCAAATTGGAGAGGAAATTTGGAGAGAAGGCTAGAATCACAAATAAGATGGATGACATCAACAACTACAAAACTGTGAAAAGAAAAACCCTAAGGCTAGTCAGGCAGGCAAAGACAACTTAAATTGAAGAACGAGATAATAAATCAGGTAATGACTCCAAGAAGTTCTGGAAAAATGTAGAGATGGCATTACCAGGAGATAAGGAGAAAAGGAAAATAGTGCTAACAGATGGAGATGGGAACACCATATCAAATGAGAGAGCACCAGATAGACTAAATAAACACTTCACAGAGATAGGAGCAAAGTTAGCAGAGGAAGCTGGGAATACACAGGCGATGCAGTTGAAAATAGTACAGAGACAGCAAGAGTAAGAGAGAATGAAGTGATTAGATTAGTTAAGAGAATAGATCTATGAAAGTCATCAGGAATACAGAACCTACAAGACAGAATAATTAAAGATGCTATGCTAGCCATACCAAATGTCATATGTAACATAATCAATAATTCATTTGAGATGGGTATTTTTCCCACAGCCTGGAAGCAAGCTAAAGTGGTACCAATACACAAGGGTGGAGACAAAGGGGCGGGCAACTACCGCCCCATATCACTCCTACCTCTGCCAGGCAAGCTGATAGAAAAATTAATGTACAAGCACATCATGAAACATCTAGATAGTGAGAAAATACTAAATGACAAACAGGGAGGGTTCAGAAAGGGATTCTCCACAACAAAAACTCGAACAAATGACATACTGACCCAGATAGCACAGAGCCGTCAGGCCAACGTTGGTTATTAGTTGCACGGTTGCCACACATCTTTGCCGTTCATATTGCAACGACGGTGGATATTGATGAGACAGTCACCACATATTTTCCACCGTCAGGCCAACGATGGTGGCTCGCCGCTGGTCGCCGCACATTTTCCACCATCGGGGCCCAACCGGTCATGCATTGGGCCACCACCCATGGCCTGTCAGTGTAAAATATAATTTAAAAAAAATTATTTGTTTAATCTTAACCAAAAGGCTTTTGCAATGGAAATGTTGTTTGGGCTGTTGGGCCAATCGTGGATCAGTGGACAAACACTGTTGGCCCAAAGGCGTTTGCCACCATTGGCCCAACAGTGTTCGCCACTGTTGGCCCACCACCGTTTGCTACCGTTGGCCCACCATTGTTATGCCATGCCAACAGGCAGGCAACTACAGAGCCTCCCCCATCCATCAAGCGGTAAACAGATATGGTTGAGAAGGATGTTAAAATGTGCCTAACTAACAAACATAGGTGAGCTCTAATACGGTTGCTTTCGGAACAGGTCAGTAGAGAGTCAGAAGTTACAAATGCGCGCCAGTGCTCATGAAACACCATTTTCATTGTAAAAGTGTTTTAGTGAGGAGTGCTCGGTTTTGTTTAGCAGGCATCACTTCTTAGCTTAGTTCTTTAGCCAAGATTAGTGTCTTATCATCTTAATATCTAATATGACACAGAAAACATACATCTTCTCCATGTGGTATCCAGAGATTCCTCTTTGGAAAAACCATAAAGACCCTATATGGGTCCTATATTTTTTGCTGGCTGGCTGGGTAGCTTTCGACCGTTGGCCCACTGTTGGCCACCGGCCAACGGTGGCATATGCTGCTATGGGTTGCTTTCCACCGTTGGGCCAATGGTGGGTCAGTGGACAAAACAACGTTGGCCCAACATCCTTTTGCCACCGTTGGCCCAATGGTGCCGCCACCATTGGCCCAACGTCGGCCCGACGGCTCAGTGCTATCTGGGGAGAGGTATGAATGAAGGTGAACAGACAACTGCCACATTCATAGATTTTAGCAAGGCATTCGATACAGTGAATCATGACATACTGATAAAAAAGCTAGAAAGAGTAGGAATAAGAGGAAGAACACTAGACTGGATAAGGAATTACATCAGAGAGAGAAGTCAGAGAACAAAAGTAAATGGCAAAACATCAGAAAGTATACAGGTAACCTGGAGAAGTCCTTATAGGGAATCAAATTCCAACTATATGCTGATGACACTGTGATATACACAACAAGCAATAGCAGACAAGAGAATAGTGATAAGCTAAATGAGAAACAAGTAGCTTTAGATAATTGGTGTAACTCCAACAAGATTTCCATAAACCACAAGAAGTCGAAGGTCCTAGTGTTTGTCAGTGGGAAAATCAACTATGGCAATGAGGAGCCAATAATTTCGGGAGGAAAAGTTCTTGATTATCAGACTAACTACAGATATCTAGGGTTGAATCTTGATAGGAAACTAAACTACAATGATAACATAAAAGAAGTTATCAAGAAGGCAAACTACAAAATCTGGATATTAGCGAATACCATAAAATACCTAACTACAAATATGGCTATTAAAATCTATAAAGGTATGATACTACCATACTTTGACTATGGTGATGTAATATATATATGAGGGGTAACAGAAATTGTTGGATAAACTACAAAGACTACTAAATAGAGCACTTAAGATATGTCTGAAGGTGGAACATAGACACCCAACTGATGATCTCCATAAGAAAGCAAGAGTCAACACACTAAATGACAGGAGAAAAGCACATCTCAAAATAACAGCATTCAGGGAGACAAGGAAGCCTTGGAGGGTGCAGGTAACAAAAAAGGCAACAAGAGGTAGTGATGGACCCAGACTGATAATAAACAGAGCCAACAACATCATATGAGAGGAGTACCGAGTACATGAAGGCAAGGGAATGGAATACACTGGGAGTAGAAGAAAGAAGTACAGGGACAATAGAAACATAAAACATTAATCAAAAGAGAGCTAAATGCACTGCTAGACTAATGACAACAATAAATAAAATGAATTTAAAAAGAAAAAGAAAGATGGATAAATAAATAGAAAATACACGGATAATTCAAGCTAAGTTTGAGAGGGTATAGATGCTAGGTATGATACATACAAAAGGTAAACTTTAAACTTAAAATCAAAACCTAATGATCACTAACACAGCAAGGTGAAGACATTGAGAGAAATTAACTATTGGTAACCAAACAATTATCCAATTGTAGAACGAAGAGGTTTGGGGGATGTGGGAGAATGCTTACAAACAGAGAAAGAATGCATGCAGTAGTTAGCTGCAAAACAACTGAAAGTGATAAAAAGAAGGGGAGTCACAAGACTATTACTGTCTAGCAGCGAAAACAAGTCATTAGACTTAACCGTTATGGGCAGCATAAATACACCCATCACAAAAAAAAATAAAAAATTACACTACTTATCCTATTCAGCTCTAAGTTAGGCATGCGGGCTTGTAAGCTGACATGTGCCATTGTCACTGGTTAAATCATCACTACTAACATTATGGGAAGGAAGTGGGAAAGTGATGTCAGTTGTCAATTTATGGATGGACAAGGCTTTGGTCGAGGCGATTTTTGAAGCTATTTAGTGTAGCTCTGGGCAATGACAACAGCAGAGAGCAGGTTCCAGCTATCGACCACTTTATAGGTGAAAAGGTGATGTTTGGTAGCTGACCTGTCCGACTATACCTCTTCTTGAGCTTGAATTAGTGACCTCTGGTCATAGGGTTGTCATCTCCTGGCAACAGATCTTGATTTATGCAATAGTACCCATGCAAATTCTTGTAGACCCCTATTATATCAACCCGAGCGTGTCTATAGCTCAGGCTTGGTATGTTCATTCATTCCAGTCTGTTTATAAGGGAGTTCCCTGAGATCTCTACTAAGATTTTGACCGGAATACCACTGTCTCAATTCAGAAAAGAATGACACAAAGCTGAACATAATATGAATAAAACTGGAAGAATATTGTATCGTGTTTTGTTTGTTTTGTACATCTTGGTCCCCCCCCCCCGAAATTCATACCATCTGTGGGAAGTTAATGGCATGCATAGCTTATGAATATGAGAAATGCACATGTAGGTTTTCATATTTTGGGGGGATTTCTTGGAGACGAGACTAATCAATACCTTGCCTGATATGATTCATATGAGTTCTTGTTGGCCTAAGAAAATTCCACTTATAGAATTATATACTTTTCACTGATCCACATGTTCGCCTGAGATATATAGGCCTTATGCACATACACATGTGCCACACACAGATATATAATAATACAAATAAAAAAGTACTGGTGGTCGTATTCATCAGGCCTTTGGCTCTAATTAAACGGGGTGGGAGTGGGGGGCATGAAGATGTTATATGACTGATGACTTTAGAAATGACATGGACATAATAGACATTGTCACAAGTTATATGCTCAAGGAAACACGCTCATCGGGAAATTTCATATGTGCATAGCTGATGTCAAGGTCAAATTATTTAGGACTTGCTGAGTCCCTTTTATACTGCCAGGATTTGGTGGAACTATAGAATGTATAGCATTAGAAAACTGAATGTAGCATATAATGACATTATGAGGTTATTATAGGCCCTACCCCATCTACATAGGTATCACAGTGCTAGTCAGATATATTTGCCAATATTTATATGCTAGCCTTTCAGGCTGTTATCAGGAATTTAATATTTAAATTTATTACTAGACTTGACAAGTCAGAAAATGCTATAATACAGGGACTTGTGAAAATAGGAGAGAGTGATCTCAGATTGTCATATGGAGGCATTGGTACAAACTACTGTATGTAGACCAACATTTGGATAATTCATAACAAAAGACTGGACTGGGAGTAAATTTATAATTTATTTACATCTTCAAGATTATTCGTAGCAATATAGGTTTGTACAATCAATCATTTGTAAGTATACATAAGTATTATACCACATGTCAGTTTAAGTCATATAATAAGAACACACAGGCTATGTTATTAAACACACACTCAAAGTTCCGGGTTCGATTCAACCGAAAACCTCTAACACTCAGCCCTAGTAGCCATATCATAAGTACAAGAGGGAGGGAGGGTGGGGAAAACCGCCTTCCAGGTGTTTACTGTATGAGTGCCAGGACAAAGTGAGTTGGAGATCCTAGGTTTTCACCTCTAGATATACTATGGGTTTCCTTGGAGATTGTTGTTGACATTTGATAAGATTGCTTGGAGACATGAATGTGTCCTCACTACCGGACCTAGCAACCCAGATGCAAATTTCTTGGATCACAGATTGAGTTGAGTGGTTATGGCAATGCATACAAGTTTTGTTTACATCACTTTGGCAACACCAGTTTGAATATTCAGAGACCTTCTATGTTGTGGGTTCGTCATTCCAGCAGAATTCTTGGCATTTTTAATAAAGAACAATAGATAGGAATTAAATCTTAGTTTTTAACATTACTGATGATTTATATAACATACATAGATAAATCTGGGATTTCTAATTCTTTGAGATTGTCCATTAATAGTTGGAGATCAATTTGAATTTTATTTAAGTTCATGTTTATAAATTTCATGAGATACATATCAGCAAGGTATTTGATTTCTTTTGAAACTATGAGACCATTATCTCTAGAATATGAGTTAACCCAATTACTGATGATTTATGTAACATACATAGATAGAACTGGGATTTCTAATTCTTTGAGATTGTCCATTAATAGTTGGAGATCAATTTGAATTTTATTTAAGTTCATTATTATAAATTCCATTAGATACATATCAGCAAGGTATTTGATTTCTTTTTGAAACTATGAGATCATTATCTCTAGAATATGAGTTAACCCAGTTTATCTATTATATTGCTTTAGAAGCTCAATCTAGTTAGTAGATATAACTTAATCTAAGTTTGAATCTATTTGTCAGTTTACAAAAGAACAAAAGATAGGAATAAATCCTAGTCTAAAATTACTGATGAATTATATAACATGCAGATAACTGGGAATTCTAATTCTTTGAGATTGTCCATTAAAAGTTGGAGATCAATTTGAAATTATTTAAGTTCTTGTTTATAAATTTCAGTAGATAAATATCAGCAAGGTAATTGATTCCTTTTTGAAACTATGAGACCAGTATCTCCAGAATATGAGTTAACCCAGTGTATCTATTATTTTGCTTAGAAGCTCAATCTAGTTAGTAGATAGAACTTCATCTAAGTTCGGACCCATTTGTCAGTTTACAAAAGAACAATAGAGATGGATAAAATCCTAGTCTATAATTTACTGATGATTTATATAACATGCATAGATAGAACTGGGACTTCTAATTCTTTGAGAATGTCCACTAGCAGTTGGAGATCAACTTAAATTAAATAATTTCATAGTTTATGACATTTTTATATTATTCCTTTTATATATTTATATGCTATCAGAACAGTATCTCCAGAGTATGAGTTTATCCAGTTGTCTATTTAGATTACTATAAGCCCAATCCAGTTAGTAGAATAGGTCACACTATGTAATAGAATTACTTGGTTAATAAGGAGCCAAAATGAGTTTAACTGGGTTCTCTAAATTTTAGTTTTAATAACTTTTGTTTTGATTATTTCTTTGCCTGTCAGCATAGTGTACAGAATAATAAGATCTAAGCTGTGAGTTAAACCAGTTCTTCATGTTTTAAATTTGTTCTGTTTTGGCAACCAAGTAATTCAGTAGATGTGAGGTGACCAATTGTTATGAATTACTCATGTTACTACATAACATGCACAATGGTTAGTTTTGTAGTATTCATACTATTACTTGTATGTTAATCAATTTTTTTAATATGTAGGTACTATGGATCAATTTATGTAACTACCATAATGTCGAGTCTGAAATAAAGTTTTGAATTGATAACACTGGCATAGTTGTTTGCTTTTTTTCAATTCTGGGGTTGTTTGTAACCTTACGACGGTTACTGGTTGCAGAACTGCAACATTAATAGAGAGACTCCGATAAATCGGCCCAAGCTTTGGTTGAAGATTTAACTTCAGTGGGGAGTGTTGTAGAAGCTGAGAACATCTTTACAACGTTGTAACAGCGAGTCGTTGGGGCGGCAGCGAATCTCTAAGGTCCGGCGGTAGTTGAGCGGTAGATATAGTTGAGTACTTGTATCCAGTCAGCAGCAAGGGATTAGAGGAAGGGCGGGTAAAGATGGGTGCAGCGGTGGTTCCAGCAATGAGAACAAGACAGAGAAATCGTAATGGTGAAGGGCCCCACCCAAGAACACAACTACCCTGGTATGGGGAAGAAGTATGCCTGGGAGAAAATCGAAAGGGCAGAGTCTAGGAAATGAGAGTTGAGTCAAAGGACCGTGCCTATTTGCTATATGGTGACCAACCAGCGAGCCATAGACACGGACAGAGTAAGAGTACAAAGTGAAATGCTGGTGGGCTCCCCCTCCTAGAACTCTTTTCAGACATCAAGGAGGAGCAAGGCCGGCAGAGAGGATATAGAGAGAGGTGTGGACAGAGTGCGGACAGGTGTCGTATTCTCAGCGCCCGGTCATTCTCAGCGGCCTGTCGTGGCTTCTGCGCATGCGCGGATTTTCGCACATTGCGGCGAGCACTGCTATTTGTTTTGTTTACTGCTACGTTGTTAGCTGCTACGTTAATATCGCTTGGAATTTAAGGTTAATTTAATGAAATTTCATTATTTGAGTATGTAATTCTGTTAAATATGATCGCATTCAATAGATTTCGGCCTGATCGGACCCTAACACTGCCGGGCACCAGCTGAGCTTGCCACACCGGCGAGGCCACGGGTTTTTTGCATATGTCTTAAAATCCGCGCATGCGCAGAAGCCACGACAGGCCGCTGAGAATGACCGGGCGCTGAGAATACGCACATTGCGGCGAGCACTGCTATTTGTTTTGTTTACTGCTACGTTGTTAGCTGCTACGTTAATATCGCTTGGAATTTAAGGTTAATTTAATGAAATTTCATTATTTGAGTATGTAATTCTGTTAAATATGTCAGCAAGTGAGTTGTTTGCTGTATAGTTCGTGTGCCGATTTAACGGTAGTATCACTTCTTACATACTTAATTGCAATTCTTTATTGTTATTTCGCTTGTGCCCGAGCTTATGCTTGTGCCCAGTCCGTCACTTCCTGTCCACCTGGTTTGATAAGAGGTGTGTTTTCTAGAAGAGGTATTAGTAAATAGGGTAGGGTGCTGGTTTTTTAAAGTTCATAATGGTCATTGGTATTTCAACGTGTATAAACCTACTAAGTGTACAAATTATATCCGTTTCGAAAGCAATTCTTTATTTGTGGGGTACGAGAAAAAGTAGATGCCGGTGTCGCAGTTTGAGCTGACCGCATACACTCACTCAAGGCATTGTCAATGGTCATGAGCAATCTTCGTGCAGAAAATACAGAAGAAGTGAAAATCTAACAGCATCGTCACTAACCTTATGAATTTAATATAATGTTTTTGGTAAAGATGGTTTCTATATGTGTACCAAGCGATTTGTTTGGTGGTTACCAAAAAGATTATATTAAATTTATAAGGTTAGGGTTCTTGATTTATAATTATTTTGAATAAAACTAATGTTTTGAACTGCGTGTACCATCAAACTCAAGGCATTGTCAATGGTCGTGAGCAATCTTCATACAGAAAATACAGGAAAAGTGAAATATCTCTAAAAGCACACCACCTAGAAACAAATCGCTTGGTACACATATAGAAACCATCTTTACCAAAAACATTATATTAAATTCATAAGGTTAGTGACGATGCTGTTAGATTTTGACGCATGCGCATGAAACTAACAGTCAGCTGAAACTGGCAGGGCGCTCAAACTGCGAAACTGGCATGATGTAACTGTTCTGAGTATTGTAGCTGTAACACTGGCACTGTCCAGGTTGACTACACAATGGTGCAGTATAGACTACATCACGGTTCCAGCGGCGAGGTGCATTGTGGGATGCGTCAGAGCAAAACAACCACCTGTTGCAGTTTCCCAGGGACACCAGTTTGCGAGGGACACATCGCTTCTGCACATGCGTCAAAATCGAACAGCATCGTCACTAACCTTATAAATTTAATATAATGTTTTTGGTAAAGATGTTTTCTATATGTGTACCAAACGATTTGTTTCTAGATGGTGTAATTTGAGAGATATTTGACTTCTGTATTTTCTGTATGAACATTGCTCACGACCATTGACAATGCCTTGAGTTTGACGATACGCGCAGTGCAAAACGTTAGTTTTATTCAAAATTAATAGAAATGAAGAACCCTAACCTTCTAAATTTAATATAGTCTTTATGGTAAAGATGTTTTCTATATGTGTACGAAGCGATTTGTTTCTAGATGGTGTAATTTGAGAGATATTTTACTTCTTCTGTATGAAGATTTGCTCACGGCCGTTAACAATGCATTTGAATGGAAGTGTCCCTGGCAAACTACTGTCCCTCGGAATCCGCATCACCCCCCCCCCCCCCTGAGAAGCACATGGCACATGCTAATACACTGGGTGCAGCTATGAAATGTGCCAGTTTCAGCTCTTGTTTGAAACATAAAATACCAACTAAATATATATATATAATAAATTAAGATATTAATCTTTTATCCAGCATTGCATTTACATCAATATAATCAGCACATCTTATGCCATGTGCATTTAGATATAGACAAATATAGGCACTCAGACTAGTGTTAGAGCCATAGTCAGAGTCAGTTTTATTTAGTTTATTCATGTTTTTATTTATATTCTATGGTTAATGACATATGTAGAAATAGAAAATGAGTAGGGTTAATCAGATATTGGTTATATATTTCTCTGAAGCAAGTTTTTGTTGACACATTTGGAATTTTAATATTTAGAACAAGAACTACTTCTGGCTAATCAATGGTGATGTAAACATCAGCCTGTAAAGTGACTGAAATTGTATGTTTTTTAGCTCAAAATGCTTAATTATTGAGAGTTGTATCATAAACATATTCATTATATTATCATATTGCATCCTTCCATCCATGTTTGTGCCAAATTGTTATGTATTTCTATTTATTTTGAATAAAATGCCAGTTTTGCCCTACGCGTATCGGCAAACTCAATGACCGTACACCTTTGCTTTGCTCCCGGTGCCGTATTCAGCGCATGCGCAGTCGGAACCGTGATGTACTTTATTAGTATCAGTATGACTGAGCATGTTTCTGTATTAAATAAACACGGCCTATTGGTTTGAAGGAAATAACCCAACAAAATATGGAGGATTACATTTATTTGATCGCTTTGAAGAGAAAGGATAGGTTCATTAAATTAAATAAATCTGACTTTGAAGCCATGTTCTGTGACCTTAAAATTGTTCGGTATAGTCGACAAACTCAGAATGTCATATATGAATGACATAGGTGGGATTTCCTCATCACGTGATCTAATATGATTCCTCACATGACCAAATATTGTTCCCCACAAACTGAAGGGTTTGCTTTAGGTTGCACTTGCACACTAGCCATGATTGTGGTAGTTTGAAAAAGTTTTCCTCTACATATTCAGTTGCACAAAATGAAAAGGTGTGCTTGGAGAGCCAGTCTCAGCCTATGAGGGTCTATTTAAAAGTCGAAGGCATGGCTTACCCTTATGGCTATGCTGGTACTTTAAGACTATTAAAGTGGGATAGTCCGATGGTTTTGAGTTTCTCTCCTTTTCTGAGATAAATATAGTAGGTTGATTGTTATAATCTACCACACTTTAGTTTGAAGTAACTACGGTTTAAAATAACTATCTTTGGAGATATCAGACAGGTAAACATGCGACATTCATTTTGGTGTCCTTGTCAAAAGTCTGAAAAGATAGGCTTCAGTAGGAATAGGGTACATTGACTTGGTATCCCTTTCAAGAAGTAAATCTAGGTCAGTGTTTTGGTTTAGAAATTGAGCTACTTTTATCGGACTATGCAACTTTAACATGCATATCATCGTCCTGAAAGTGTGATTCAATGTGAATTTATGCGGCAACTTGTGTTGGCTAACATCATAAATAGTCTAATCAAAATAATTGAAAGAGACTTCTGAAGTCTTCATGCTCAAATATTTGTCCTGAAGATTTCTTTGGTTATAGATATGCGGTTTTGTAAAAGTCATATTATTATGGTACATTTCAATTTTCTTACACATGGCCTATAAGTTCTCAGCTACGCGACCATCTATGGCTGAATACAATAGTGTAACTTAATTTGTATCGTGGTAATACATAAGATGTTCCTGAGAATATCGTGAAGGTACTTGACAGTTTTCCTGACCATTATTCTAAAAAAGACATGCAACAAAGCAATGCTAAACTTCTTGATTAGAATCTCTATTCAGGACTAAAACTAAAGAGGGTATTCATTCCATAAGTGAATGTATATTTTCTTTTCTCGCTATAACATTTTGATTAATTAAAGTTTAAAAGAATGGTAGTGCAATTGCATACCTATAAATGCATTTAAGCATTCTCACATAAACAGTTGCCTCATAGTCATAGAGTTGAAATATATATATATATATACATTTTTGGGGTGGACACAGTTCTCTTTTGCAGAGGGTTCATATCACCGGTCACAATGGGACGCACGTATCAGGAAGAGATGAATTATATAGAGAAGATCGACGGGCACTCATGGAGGATCAAAAAGGGATTTGTCCCGAACATGAATGTAAGTTTCACTTGAACTAACAATCAAATGGCAGTGTTTAGAGTATTAGATTTTTAGTGTGTTTTAATTTTATATTCTATGCTGATCGTTTTCATATAAATATCTAAATGACTTCAGAAGAACATCACCAATCTGCATTATTCCAATTCAAAGGTTATTTATAAATTTAAAATGTTGCATTCAGACAATGTTCGTTGGTCTTTTTCTTTAGGTTGAAGGCGTTTTCTATGTGAACGATACGTTGGAACATATGATGTTTGAAGAACTTAGACAATCATGTCGGTCAGGTGGCTATGGAGGATTTTTGCCAGGAATGAAACAAATTGCTAACGTTGCAGCACTCCCTGGTATTATAGGGGTAAGTATTTTTATGTTTGGGTGACTAAAGATTAAAAAATAAATACCTAACAGTGGATATGAATGTTTTTTATATGATTAGCCAAGCTGCTGGCCATTTTAGATTTTGTCTCGATTAAAAAAGAAAATTAATTTAGAGGAAACTTTATATATGTTCATAGCTAAGATAATTTGTCAGACGGGGTAATGTGTGGCCCCAGTCAGTAGCTTGAGGTTTATGTTAAATGATAGTGGTGTCGTACGGTATCAGCAACAAAAGCCACCCTAGTGGTCATGAACAGATCAGCAATTTTACTATGTAATTACATGAACAGATCAGCAATTTTATTATGTAATTCCCTACTCGTGGATGAAAGATAGAGACAGATATAGGTTTAAATAGAAATTTAATAAGAAAAGTCGGCAAGCTATGTAGGTCTATCAAACATGAGTCATGAGGCGACCAGTGCCAAGTGATCAGGCGCTGACTGGAATGCGCAACCAGTTAGGACAGTTCTTGATGAAGGAGTGCAGGATGAGACAGTTCAGAAGATCAGCGCTCACGGACCCAGTAAGAGGGTGGGGAAAGCGAAGTGTACAGTAGCAGCCGCGTGGGCAGAGTGAAGAAAGGCGGAAAGAAGGGTCCGAAGATGAGCTAAAAATAGACCAATCTCATGAGCAAATTACCTATGTTAGCCTCCGGCCAACATGCACAATTCGCTACACTTGGATGAAAGACAGACAGATATATGTTTAAATAGAAATTTAATAAGAAAACAAGAAGGCATCCTATGTAGGTCTATCAAACATGAGTCAGGAGCCAACCAGGGCCAAGTGATCAGGTGCTGACTGGAATGCGCAACCAGTTAGGAAAGGTTTTGATGAAGGGGTGCAGGATGAGACAGTTCAAAAGATCAGTGCTCATCCAACATGAGCGAGCGCTGATGGAGCGTCCTTGATTTTGAGGTGAGCCAGGTAGGTGTGGAGAGCTTGACTCTTCCAGGTACCAGCCGACATTAGGGCGGGTAGTGGCAGACCTGCAGCAGCACAAGCCTGTGTAGCGCCTTGACGGAGGCTATGGAGAGTAACCGGACGTGTTGGGCGGAAGAGAGGTTGAGCAGCCTCCCATAGCGTAAGGCTTCTCATCTGAAGCGATACCCGCTCTAGAAACGGGCCCAGAATTGCACCGTGAGTTACCCCTCTTTTGTTATGAATGAGTGCATAGGTGAATCTAGGTCTGCAGCGGGTGAATGGGTGTGGGGGGGAAACTAGCGGTATAATCAAGGGGCCAACCAAACTCGAGATGATCAACGAGGGAGTTATCAGGGAAATCCAGGAGAAGGGCCCTCCAGTTAGGGATAATTTGTGCTGAGGTGACCGGAATTCGGGCTGCCAACAAATTTGGAATGCGGTCTCACGAACTGCGTCATAAATAGACAAGTACCGATCAAATTCTTGCCAGAGGGAAGCACGTGTGAACGGCTAGAATGAGGCTAATGTGTCACTAAACAACCTGGGGGAAGGAGGGGGCACGATGGTATGGGGGCGGCATTCAGAAGGAAGGGCAAGTGTGTCAACAACAGGGGTGTCAAACCAATCAAATGTCTGGGAGTGTGAGATCGGTTTCAGTAGAGATTGATTGGGGTGGGGGGCAGGCATGGGGTGGGGGGAAGGGGTGGGGAAGTGTGTGAGCCACCATGGTGTCGGTGGGCGGCTTGTTGTGGCCGGGGCTTGTTGAGTTGGCAGCTTGAGTGTTCCATGACTACCGGTAGTGTATTGATCCCGGTGACCGCCAGCTGTGCGTGGTGGACGGTGTGATGTGGGGAGGAGAGGGGTGGGACCTGGTATCCGGAATGTGTGTCTGTATGCAGGGTGGGGGGGGAGGGGCGGGTGGGGGGACAGGCCTGTGGGGGGAAGGGGGGAGGTAACATCTCACGCAGACTTCTTGCTGGGGTTGGGCAGCCTCAGACGCCGTTTGTCTGTAGAACTCCTCTTTTTGAGGCAATCCTGGTCCTTGTGAAGAAGTGAGCGCCTGTAGCGGTAAATGCAGAAGGGACAGATGTGCGCATACTGGTCAGGGAGGGTGCCATGCGAAGCTGCAAAGCCGCAGGGGCTGCCCCAGTTCCAATTGAAGCAGGTCTTGCCTTCCACCTCCTTATTGTACTTGTACCGGGTGTTAATTGGCTGGGTGGCATTGGTAGTAAGGGGAACTGAGGCCGCTGCAGGGGTGCGAGATTCCACTGGTGTATACAGGGGCCTGGCTGTTGCCAGACGGTTCGCTTCCGCGCATACTTCGCGCTGAATGCCCGAAATAGTGAGGTGGTCCAACCACCCATGCCTCAATCTGCCATCCGCCACCATTTGAAATACGCGCTCCGACCACCTGCGGCAGGTCGGCCAGTCCCACACTATCTTGCTCGTGTCTCAGGAGAGGGGGCCACCAGTCATCATTAAAGGCAGGGTGAGCCCCTAATTGCCTGAGGGCCGAGAAGTACTCGGCCCAGGTTGCCTCACCAAAGGAAATCTTCTTAAAGTGGTCTGCTCTCGTGATAAGGTTATGTGGTAGCAATGGCATACCTTTCAGTTTCTTGAGGCCTGGTGTTGATTCCGCGAGGAAGTCGTGTTGTAGTGGGCATATGTGGGCAGGGAGAGGGAATGGGGGGGGTGGAGCAGGGCGAGTGGCGGAAACGCGGCGTGGGCGAGGAGTGGTATGCAGAGATGTGACTGGCGACAGGTGGGGAGGGGGGGGGGGCGGAGGCCAGTGATGAGGGTGTCGGACTGGTGAGAGAAAGGGGCGGTGCAGAGAGTACGTCGAGCAGCACACCGCCGGTGTCGGTGGCAAAGACCGGGGAGTCCTAGACTGGAGAGCAGTATTGAGCCTCCTATTTATACGTCTTAGCCTCTTTATAATGTCAGTGTCCGATTCAGTGTGCGAAGAGGAAGACGGGAGTTGGTGTAGGCCGAGACTTATCCGGGGAGGTAGAATCCTCCGAGTCATGGTGCAGGTTAGGATCGCATGAAGATCTCGTCTGTCTGTACGGTTAGTGCCATTGATCGAGCAGAGGTCGGCCTCTCCTCTTCCATATAGGTGGCATACCAGTACGCAGCAGTAGAGTGGAAAGTGAAGTGTACAGTAGCAGCCGTGTGGGCAGAGTGAAGAAAGGCAGAAAGCAGGGTCCGAAGAAGAGCTAAAAATAGACCAACCTTGTGAGCAAATTACCCATGTTAGCCTTGGGGCAACATGCACAATTAGTTAAATCAATGAGCTGATTGCGCCTGATGCCCTGGGATATTGCCGAAGTGACGTGAAAGTTGTCCAGTAAGTTTTTTGTTGGGTGTGTATGAGGGGGGTAGGTGGTCAACATTTTTTATGTTTCAAATGGCTTATTTTCGCTTATGATATTTTATTTTTACACCAGAAATCGGTTGGCCTACCAGATGTACACTCGGGATATGGATTTGCAATCGGTGAGCTATTAAAAGTGTTGCCTTTATTTATTTATATATTAATGACTCACTTACTTAGTTTACTTAGGTCTTTACTGGACGAAGGTCATTAGATCTGTATATCCAGATCATTGTCTGATGAATCTGGAGAGATATCATTTCCAGCCCGGTCTAAGTTCAGGGCCACCTCATAATTATATACAATATCTTGACCCCTCCAGTATCTTGTCAATCCTTCATTCAAATGCCTTAATACTTGGAGCCTCCACAATATAACTTTGGAGGCTGTTCCACATATTGGTAACTCTTTCAGTAAAAAATAGTTGCCCGCAGCGGGTTCTTGTCCTTCTCTTTTAACGTTTGTATGGATGTCCCCGAGTTGGTCTCTGGTTCGGTCCTGCCATGGACATAACTGGAGAAGTTTGGGAGTTTGAGACATTTTAACCTCTCTGGATAACTGAGATCCTTTAAACCTGGTACCATTCTAGTAGCTCTTTGTTGAACATTCTCTATCATGGTTATGCCATACATGCATGTATGTATGCATGACATGTATGTAATTTATATTATATAATATATATACAATAAATATATATATATGTAATGTATAAGGATTATTCGAGTATAAATTCCCGAATGTTATTAACAATCATCTATTACTTACGAGTTATGTCCGGTTGCCCACACCGCCCCCCTCGGGGAGACGCCACCTGACGTATATCACATAATACCTCCCATTGAAACTTTACCCCAAAAATGTTTTGGGAACCACACAAAAAGCAATTTTGTAATCCCTGCAAATGATAACTAACTTATTATTCGCAATTGTGTGGGTGAGGCAGATTGGAAAGGCCCATTGTTTCTGGTTGCCTAAGAAAATAACTATTTGTAAGCAATTTAAATATATTTATATTTTAAATTTACTGGTTTTAATATTTCTATGTAGATTTTATGTATATATTTGTAATATAGAAGATGTATATCATATATATATTAATAATTAAGATAGATTTTATATACAAGCTATATTAAATATATTAAATACCAACAAATATTTTTTTAATCGAAATAAGTATCTTCTTTTAAAAGATATTTCGTTAACCCTTGATCAGACAGACTGATCTTGAATCACATGTTCTGTTGTGGATTTCAAGGAATAATGCTTGTTTTATTTGTTGGCGTGCAGGAAACATGGCTGCCTTTGACATGGGAAATCCAAAAGCAGTGGTGTCCCCGGGCGGTGTAGGGTTCGACATTAACTGCGGGGTACGCCTGCTGCGGACGAACCTGTGTGAGAAGGACGTACTGCCGGTGAAGGAGCAGCTGGCACAGAGCCTCTTTGACCACATCCCTGTCGGCGTCGGCTCCAAGGGGGTCATCCCAATGGGCGCCAGGTAGGATTCAAACCTTTTTAGTTTGTGAAGTGCCCAACAGGTTGCCGGCTCGGAGCAGATGGAAAGAGCCGATGTTAGTTAGCTTGTTTCCGCGAGACTTTAGGCGTGGCACAAAGCATTACGTCATCGGACCATATATGGAAGCCGTGTAGAGATGGACCAGTGTAGGTGTTCCTCCACGCCGTGTGCGCTACTCTGTGGCAGAGCCGTCAAGGTGTTAAACCCATAAAGCATTAAGCATATAACGTATATCAATCCCGGCATCTATTTCGGGATCGATATTTACATTACCTAAACATACATGATTCAAAGAAAACTCTCAAAGTGAGATGCCAGTACATAATATTGCACAATATAACCGTAAATTGATGGCTTATGGGTTTAACACCTTAACGGCTCCGCCACAGAGTAGCGCACATGCGAAGGAACACATACACTGGTCCCTATGACATAATGCTTTGTGCCAAGCCTAAATCTACGTGACTGGCCTGGAACCAAGCCACAATGTTAGTAAGCTTGTACAAAAACTATGGTAACCCACCTAACAGCCAATTAAAGTTGCAGCTAAATTATCTGCGGACACATGTAATGGGACAGTAATGCCAGGTGATGTTCAGAGATGCAACCAATCAGATATTTGTCTTATTTTCTCCCGTTTAATAGTGCTGAAAATGGTGCTAAATGGGAATATTTCCCCTCTGTATCTCTAAAGAGAGAAACAAGATATAATTTTTTTTAAATACTCGCAAATATAATTTCATTAACTTGAAAAAGATAATTGTACTGCCCTCAGCCATTTGGATGCCTTTCCAGACCTGTCGCCAGAAATGCGAACTAAAGTTGTATAGTCTAATGGTTTAGAATTTTTGTCATTTTCTGAGATAAATATATATTTTCTGAGATAAATCTACCTTACTTTAGTTTGAAATAACTTTTATCTTAAATGGCTAACCCATGAGATAAATGGCTAACCCATATTTGAATTGCAAACAGGAAACATTTATTTTGGCAAACTTGCCTCAGTATTCCCTTCTATGTAATGACAACTATTTAATAAGTGCACCCATATCTAATTTGGATATATAGAATACAATCTAGGTAATTGTCTTGGTTTTGAAAATGTGTTTTCATCGGACTATGCAGCTTTAAACATGTGACATATATATTGTGCACACTAACTCACATTCTCTTTGCCTGCAGAGATCTGGAAGAAGCTTTGGAGATGGGGATGGACTGGTCACTGCGGGAGGGTGAGTGTCCCTTTTTTTTTTTAAATACCGAATGCCCCCCAAAAAACAAATTGTTGATCTATTCTACATTAAATAAGAAATTATGCTGTTTTACACGTTTGATTCATTTCTATTTATTTCTATTCATTCAACTTATAGAAATCTGCATGCCTGTTTGACTTATTTATATTTGTTTTGAAACTCATTCAACAGAAATTTGCATTCTTATTTGACTTATATTTGATACTTTATTCATTCAGCATAACAAATTTGAATGTCTATTTTAATTTATTTATGTTTTTTTGTTCTGTCAGAGTCTGGAATTGTTTTCCTATTTGATTTATTTATATGTATTTTTTATGCATTCCATATGTAAATCTGTATGACTCCATTTAATTTATTTATATATATTTTTGTTGTTCAATCAACTTACAGGAAACTGGTATTTGTAATCTCCACGGAAGAGATAATAGTGAATAAAGAATTAATCGATATTTGAGTGAGATGTTTGGTTGTTGGAGTTTTACGTCCTGGCAATATCTAAGGTAATTTCAGGATGGGTACCGACTTGTGACAGTGCGCACTCATGGCGACTTTATAGTGCTGCCCCACTAGGAGGTCACACTGTCAGCACCCTGATCTGATATCCCACTCAGTCACATTATCCTAACACTGAACCAACCAGTCCTTTCCCTATCTTAATACTGCCGAGCGCCTGGCTGGAAAGTGACAAGTATAAATATTTACGTCATTGGTTTGACTCGACCAGGGTTCGATTCCCACAATCTACCAAAATGGGAGATGGAAGCTCAACTCATTCGGCCATCCCGTCTGGTTTGAGTGAGATAGAATGATTGTAAGCTAGATAAAGGAAGGATGATAGGGGTGGGGAGGCAGCTAAATAAACGATGATATCGAGGGGGGGGGGGGGTGGCAGCCCTGTTTATACTAGCTGTGAGTTCCCTTTTTTCCCGCCAGCTCCAGCTTAGAATGTACTGTTATGATATACGAAATTCTTTAAAGTGTGTGTGTTTGCTTGTTTGTTTGTTTATACATTTCTATCTGAATTTATCTAACTTGGTTATGCAATTATCCGTCTATATATTTGTCAGCATCGACTGTTACAGTATTTCATCTTTTTAGATTGCCTAAATTTGTCGTCACTAAATTGACTAAATTATTTCATTGTAGGATACATATGGGCAGAAGACAAAGAGCACTGTGAGGAGTACGGCAGGATGCTACAAGCTGACCCATCTAAAGTCAGCAATAGAGCCAAGAAACGTGGACTTCCACAGGTGACTAAGGAACCCACAAATGAAATGTATCTATGGACCAGACGGGATGGCCGAATGAGTTGAGCGTCCGTCTCCCGTTTTGGTAGATCGTGTGATTCGAACCCATGGGTTCGAGTCAAACCAATGACATAAAAATGTATAATTGGCACTTCCTATCCTGGCGTTCGGCATTATTAGGATATGGCAAGGACTGGTTGGCTTAGTGTCAGGATAATGTGTCTGAGTGGGATATCAGGTCATGGTGCTGTTGGCCCGATCTACCAATGGGGCAGCACTATAAAGCCATTATGGATGCATACTGTCACAAGTTAGCATCCGTCCTGATATGACCTTAGATGTTGTCAGGACGTAAAACTCCAACCAACCAACCAAGTGCATCTAACTAAACAGGCGAAATATTTGCAAATGTTTGGCAGTGTATGTGTGAGAGGGGTGGTGAGGGGGCGAGCAGGGAGTAGACAAGTATACCAACACATGTTTTCCGAGGTACTGTCTACTGGTTCTTGAAGAAGTACTGAAGCTGCGAACCGGTGTGCTTAGACAACCGGAAGGTAGGTGACTGCTCCTCCCAGCCCTGTCCTTGAGTATATACAGGTTTCTTGAAGGTCACTTTGAACCCATCAACACTTGGTTCCTGGTCACCAAATTTAGTATGGTTATTTCCCTACATTGTCTTTTGGAATTGGGTTTCAGTGAAATCGTTCTGAAACTCTATTCCAAATATAATACTAGTTCCTCTACGTGTGTTTAGCAGTGTGTCAAACAATCGGACTTTGCAATTTTAATGAATTCATCTTTTCCAACCATTTGCAAAATGTGTACAATGCAGTATCCCCCTACTCCTCCATTCGCTATTTTATGAGCCCTGAGAAGCATGGTTGGTCAGTAAGTAGGAAGTGACTCCATTGTAGGGGCTTATAACAGGGTCTGTAGGGGCCTGGAAAGTCTTGAACTTCATTTGCCCAATTTCAAGGCCTTGAAAAGCCTTGAATTTAACCTATTTTGGGTAATTAATCTTGAAACGCCTTAAATTCCATTAAACTGTCCTCGCTGATCTAAATTAGTCTGAAATCCAAATGAAAACAGTCTTGAATTCATATAAAAAACAGCCTTGAATTCCATATATTCACATGTGTACAGACCCTGTTTTTATTCAGCAGTGAACAAACTTGTTTGTTTCAGCTGGGAACGTTAGGAGCGGGGAACCACTATGCGGAGATACAGGTGGTTGATGAGATCTATAACCCTTACAACGCGCGGAAAATGGGCATAGATCGCAAGGGTCAGGTGTGCGTCATGATACACTGTGGCAGCCGCGGACTCGGCCACCAGGTGGCAACCGGTAGGAAACCTCACCAATACTCACCTGTAGAAGAAATGTAGGCGTAGTGGGAGCAGAAACTGTCCTGCGCAATGGGAAATGGATGTGTTTTTGTTGTTATGGGGCGTTCGGGGAGGACACCGTTAGGTATGTCAGCTACCGATAGAGGCGTGTCGCTTATGTCATGTAGATAAGTGTCACCGCGTTGTCCACATGCCATCTTTGATTAAGCTACATTTGCGTTGGAGTATTTTCATAAATTTTATATCACTGAATCTCACCGAAAATATACATTAAAATACCAAAAATTAAAATATTTACCATGACTTTGGAGCATAGAATGTTGTGGACAACGTGACAAAGTTGATTATAATACATTATATATCTCGGTCCCTAGCCTCCTGGCTACGAGTAGTTTGTAAGCTGTTCAAGCTGCTACTACTTAGCTTTTTGCGTTGTAAAACCTATATATATATATCGATAATTTAAATCAAAACAAAGAAAACAAAAACATAAATTAATGTATTTTAAATCCAAACTGTTCTATTTAAATACCTTACTTTGTATCTGTGGTGCGGGGGGGGGGGGAGCGAACAAAATCTGACTTTCTGTTCTTACTTTTGACAAAATGATGTTTGTTACAGATGCACTAGTTGCTATGGAGAAGGCGATGAAACGTGACAACATCGTGGTGAATGACCGCCAGTTGGCTTGTGCAGAGATCAATAGTCAGGAAGGCCAAGACTACCTAAAGTCCATGGCCGCCGCCGCCAACTATGCCTGGGTGAACCGTTCCTCCATGACATTCCTTTGTCGACAGGTGGGCAGTCAGCAAGATTTGATCAGTATTTGTTTAAAGTTGCATAGTCCGATGGAAACATCAAATTTTCAAGTCCAAAACAATCATCTAGATTTGATTCTACATATCTAATTTTAGATACTGGTGCACTTATTAAAAATTTGTCACCACATACAAGGGAACAGTGAGGCAATTTACTAGAATCGGTTACTGCAGAAGCCTATGGTATCAGAGTTTTGGTGTGCTTGCCAAAATTAATTTAGGATGTTTGCACTTCAAATATCTCAATAGTTATCAACCTCTATATGCAGGGTAGGACAGTAACTTTTTTTCTTGCTTGCTCAATCAGGCAAGTGACTGAATTTTCTACTTGCCTGAGTGGCAAAACTACTTGCCCAAGCCCAAGTCAGCCAATTGAAATTGAAATTTGCTACTGCAGATCAGGAAAATAACGACTAGCCCATTCGGACAGGTCACTGAGAACTTCATCTGCCGGACCAAGTAAACCAGGTGCCCCGGCCAACCGGGCAGTCCTTATTGTCCTGTCCTGACAGTATATGCATTTCCTGTATGTGTGCAATCTTTGCATCACCCCCATGACAGATCCGTACAGGACCTACCTTTAATTCATGAAATGGACAGTGGATCCACCTTTAATAAATGAAATGGACAATGGAGCCACCCTTCTCATTTCCCCCCAGTGGACATAATCATCCCAATATAAAATCCAATCAGTACTTGAAATTACAGTGCTTGTACATGTATATATTCTTAAAGTTTCTGCATATATACTGGCTGAGTAGTCATGACTAGTAGCATGTTCATTTTAAATTATAACCTAAGACATCTGGATCAGGCACGGTGGCCGAATCAGTAGAGCACTGGCCTCACGTGCGGGTGATCGAGAGTTTGATTCCCAGTTGAGTTAAGCCAATGGCATATACTATTGATACTTGTCGCTTCCTAGCTTGGTGCTTGGCATTAATAGGATAGGGCAAGGACTGGTTAGCTCAGTGTCAGGATAATGTGACTTGAGTGAGATATCGGGTCATGGTGCTGGTGGCCTTATTTCCCAATGGGGCAGCACTATAAAGTAACCATGAGTGCACACTGTCACAAGTCGGTACCTGTCCTGATATGACCTTAGATGTTGCCAGGATGTAAAACTCGAACAACCAACCAACCAAGACATACCTGACTAGTAATGAAATATGCTGACATGCCCATTTCATCTGGTCTTGACAGTCATTTGCTAAGATCTTCAACACAACACCGGATGACCTCGACATGCACGTCATTTATGACGTGTCCCACAACATCGCTAAGCAGGAAGAGCACTTTGTTGACGGCAAGCTGCGCACACTGCTTGTACATCGCAAGGGGTCCACAAGGGCTTTCCCTCCTCACCACCCGCTCATACCAGTAGACTACCAGGTAAGTAGTAGCAAAGACAATGTACGACAAAAGGTGCCACTCAGTGCTTTCCTGTGAAATACAGATGCAGTGGCGCCATCCAACAGCAAACAAGGTGCACATTAAATGACAATTAAAATGTTATATTTACACAGTGTATATATCCCACTGTAATTGAATAATAATTATATAATTGAATTATAATTGTCACACATTGTCTTTGATGGCACAGCAGTCCGGATGGGCTAGGGAACCTGTCCCCTTGTTTCAATGGTTCTTACTTCATCTTCCGAATACTGGAAGTTAAGTATCCGGGAAGAGGTCAAGCCCACGCAGACCCGGATGTAACCTCAGTACGCAACTCGGCAGCGGAGGAGCAGCAGCGAGCTGGAGGAGGAACTCACTATATTAGGTAAGTTAGGAAACACTGCATGTTTTTGGCTCGTTTGTTTGATACAAAACAAGCATAAATGTGTTAACATATGTAACTGTCATGCACATAACTAATATGAATCTAACGCCTGTCGTTACATATTGTGTAACAGACTGCGAGCTCACGTGCACAGACACGAGTCTCGGCCATATTGCAAGAAAACCAGTACAACGTGGTGAGCAAGTGGAGTGGTCGCTAACAGCACATGGGGACAGTTCATGGTGAGAATGATGTCTACGGATGAATCAATGCCAAGTAACGAACCATCACTCAGTGGGAGTGACTCGGAAAATTTGGACGTATGTACCAAAGCTAAAAGAAAGAAGATGGTGCCGGTGGCCAAACCTAAGACTCGCACCAAGATGGCGGAATCAGGTCAAGTGAGCACCAGTGCTACGCAGGCGAGCAAGACACCCGAAGGCACGCAGTCAAAGGACATGTCGGAAATAAAGAAAATTTATGCCGAATTCTTAGCGTTACGCAAAGAGGCAGGCAGATTCAGAACGCTGGAAAGAAGAAGCACGCACCGCATGGCAACAATCACAGGAGGAGGACACGACCTATGTAGGTCATGATGGCGGATCGTGCCGCGATCCATAGACTTCCGACATGGAGGACGAGGATGACGAGGAGTGTTACGAGGAAGATGACTGAGGCCGATTCAGTAGGCTCACAGAATATGGAACAGCTGATACTTCTAAGAAAGAAATACAGCGGAATTCAGGCCAGTGCAGCTGTGGGTGCGAGTGATGAAAAAGCACCAGTAAAAGTGACGGGAGCACTAATGGTTGCTCCGTTCAGCAGCTTCAGAGCGCTGCCACCAACAAAACCGATGGTGGATGACAGTCAAAACAAAGTGCTGAGAGCACTACTACTACTGAAACGAAAACTAAGCATAGAGATTTTCAGTTAAATTAAAAAAAAAAAAAAATGATGCAGTATTTATTCTGTCCATAGTGTGTAAGCTCCCGTGAGGGTGCTTGTTTTCAATGCTGGACAGCTGTGAGGAATGTTATGTGAATGCCGAGATTCTGGTTCCGGGTTGCTATCCGGGACATCCACCAGCATTTATTTAAGTAGTTAGTATCTTAGTTTTTTTTTTGTATAACTTCCTATCATATAACTAATATCTTAGCCTAGTATGTACATCTAGTGAGATGGTAATAGGCTTGTGGATGAGGACGTGTTCCCAGAATTCGTTTGTTTGTTTTGTTTGCAGCTTTCCTTTCACTTGTGCCCTGTCCCTAGATGGTGCCTAGATACAGATCTACAGGAGGGTATGCCCTTTCTGAGTGAAATTCAACAACTGTATGAGAAGCGAAAGAGACCTGTCTCGCACAGAATCACAATCAGTGAAAACATGGTGGGAGTGATAAACCACTACTACGAGTGGCTGGAGCTAGACGGCCCAAAGCCTTTCAAGTGCATACGAGAACTTTCCTGGCGAAATACAGGACTGGCCGATGTCCCAAATGCAAGGGTTCATATCTTGAATAAGATCAGGTTCGGAGATGGGAGAAAAGAAGGTGGGTCGGCGTTGGTAATGGCGACAAAGGGTGTAGTAGGCATGTTGACGGCCATTGCACCGGTGATGGATGTGATCATGCAGAGGAGGTCAGTGGACCCAGAGTTAAATAAACATGCGTTAGACATGATGAACACGATTAAATTGCTAGTTTGCACACACAGTCAGATGCGTGTGGACAGGAAGATCAGTGTAACTAAGGTGGTGAACTCACGCCTTGGAAAGGAGCTAATCAAGGAGAAGAGGGATGTCTTCGGAGACTTACCGCTCCCTACAGAGTATCAGCTGGGTGATAACCTGGCAGAAAGAAAGAAACAACTAATGAAGTCGGTCATGGCGTCTGACAACTGTATACAGACAAACCTGGCATACCGCGGGAAGCGGTGATCACAGTCGGATCACCAGAGCAGAAGCAACAACTCGTTCAACAGGTACCGAGCAACCGGGGACGTGGAACGTCAAACTGGGGAGCAAAGCAACAAGCTCCCGAAAAGCGATTCGGGCATTCGTCAGAGGACTACGCCCAGTATGGCAACACCCCAAACAAGGGGCTTGGCCAGGGAAACTCCAATCGTGGGTTTTTTCAGAAGTGAGCCACCCTATCCAGGTGGTTGCCTCAACAGAGTTGAATCCTGGTAAGAATGAACTCACTGCAATATTGTCTGATGTTAACAATGTGACAGGTAAAACTGACGTTAAATTTGTGGCTGGTAATCTAAGAAATAACTGGGCCAATTGGCATGCCCTCACGTCAGATCCGTGGATATTGAATTGTGTGACAGGGATGACAATCCCACTGTTAGAGACTCCAGTACAGGAGAGAGAGCCCTTCCTATTCCGAATGGACGAAGTGGAGAGGGTATTTGTGACATCGGAAGTAAACAATCTCATAGATAAACAAGTACTGAAAGTTATAGAGGAAGACGACCATCAATGGGTGTCGAATATTTTCCTCATGCCTAAACCAAATGGAAAGTTCAGAATGATCCTAGATCTAACAGAGTTAAATAAGATCGTAAAATATGAGCATTTTAAGATGTCATAGATTCGTAAGAATCTTAGTAATACCACAACTTACAAGTAAGTCTAGTAGAACTAAAATATACAGCAGTCAGGCTGGGTTGGGAACCTGTCCAATTGCCTTGTTTGCCATTAGGTGGCAGAACTGCATGATTATTTAAGAAATTCATATATGAAAGCGCTGAGTGGCACGTCTTGTCGTACATTGTCTTTGGTAGTACACAGCATAGTAATCACATAACCGATATGAAAGGTTATTACCTCCTTGCATATTGCCCTTTGATCTCAGTGACAGGTCACGGTCAAGCCATAACTCTTAATGTGGGGAAGCTGCCCTAATTCACACAAGGAGGTATTCGTGTCTATAGCGTTTGCCCTGTTTTCACTTGTTTCTAATTAAATTAGATCTTAGTAACTCCATGTGGTTCGTGGCCCGGTGATGTCTATTTACAAAATATCGAGTGAGTACTAGTCTCTTTCTCTGATCAGACCCATAGTCTGTATTCAACCTGCCCCATTCTCTGATCAGCCTCTGATTCTGCATTAAATCCGCCCCTTTCTCTTATCATCCCCTCAACTTGTATTAAACCTGTTCTCTTCTCCGATCAGTATTTTAAACCTTTAAAGATGGGAGCGCCCAAATTCACCTGCAAGTAACGCATGCTCACAGGCGGGAAGTGCCTGAATGCACTCACCATATCTCATCATATGTCATAACCTGTAATACCAAGGAGGCTAATTTTGGTATCATTTGAAAGAGAAACCAATTTAATTTCATATAAGAATCAACTTGATTTTCAACGCTTTTTGAGATATATCAATTTAATTGCAGTCACATATTCAGATTTGTCAACAATTCAGTCAGGATAACAGGGACTTGACAATTGAAATCGATTTACGACTGGAAGGGGTAATCTGTATTAAACTATCCTCTTCTCTGATAACCCCCTTAATCTGTATTAAACTTGTTCTCTTCTCTGGTAATCCTCCTAATCTGTATTAACCCAGCCCCTTAATCTGTATTAAACCTGCCCTCTTCTCTGATAAGCCCCTGAATCTATTACTCCAGCCCCTTTCTCTGATCAGCCCATCCCCTTAATCTGTTTTAAAGCTGTCCTCTTCTCTGATCAGCCCTGTAGTCCATTAAACCTTCTTCGTTCCCTGCCATCTGGTGGTGACCCTGTTCTGTAGCTGGTCCCGTCTGTCTCTGTTCCAGCTGACTGGTCAGCCCGTGCTGATTGGAGGCACAATGGGGACTTGCAGCTACGTGCTTACAGGCACGCAGCAAGGCATGGACGAGACTTTCGGTTCGACATGTCACGGCGCGGTGAGTGGCACCTTACTTCAATCCAAGTCTCCTGAATAGGTCTCCTACATTGGTGACCGAATTGGTAAAGCACAGGCCTCACATGCGGAAAGTTGGGAGTTCAATTCCCGATCGAGTCAAGCCGATGACTTACAAAATTTATACTTGTCGCTTTCTAGCCAGGCACTCCGCATTATCAGTATAGGGCAAGGACTGGTTGGCTTAGTGTCAGGATAATGTGACTGAGTGGGATATCAGGTCATGGTTCTGACGGCCTGGTCTCCCAGTGGGGCAGCAGTATAAAGTCACCATGAGTGTGCACTGTCACAAGTCGGTACCCGTCCTGATATGATCCTAGATGTCATCAGAATACTAAAACAAAATTCAGAAGATTTAAATCAAGTTGGATTAGTGCTGCCCAGTGGTGAAAACAAATGTTAACACACTTATCCGTTATGAGCAGGGTGTAAATAAATTATATAAAAAAATTATGTTGCCAGGACGTAAACTCCAACAACCACGCACGCCCCCCCCCCCCCCCCCCACACATACACCATGCGTCTTGTTTATATTAACCAAAAGATGCTTTCATGCAGGGTCGAGCGCTGTCTCGGGCCAAGTCTCGGCGGAACATTGATTACATGGATGTGCTGAATGCCCTGGAGCAGAAGGGAATTTCCATCCGCGTCGCTTCCCCAAAGCTCGTCATGGAAGAGGCGCCAGAATCCTACAAGAACGTCAACGACGTTGTAGACACATGTACGTCATCCAGCAGTTTTAAAACTGTCGCCACTTGTATATATACAAACAGAAATTACACACATTTTTTTTACAGACAATTACACACATGTTCTCGGAATATACTTTAATTTGAACTGTTGCTGAGAATTGTAGCTCTGCCTTGAGTCATGTGTAGTTTAATACACATGATATCTTGCCATGTTAGTTGTTAAATTGTCAACATTTTCTTATTTATAGAGGGTATTCATTCTCAGATTCTCTTGCTCTCTCCCCAGTTAGTATTTGATATAATATTGTTCAGGTTTCAATCTAATACATTTATCTTTAAAAGATGGGGGTTGGGGGGGGGGGGGGAACTTTCCATGTTGTCATGGAAATCGAACCTGACTTAGTACAGGGATATCGATGAATCTTTAAAATCTTCTTGGCATTTTATGGTATTTAAAGCTGCATAGTCCGATGAAAGCACATTTTCAAAAGAAAAACACCTAGATTTGATTTGACAGATCTAACTTCGATACTGATTCCACATAAAAGGGACTATCAAGTGAATTTAATAGAACCTGTTACTGCAGAAACCTATGGTGTCAGTGTTGGCGTGCTTGCTAAAATTAATTTGCCATGTTTGCACTTCAATATCTCAAAAGTTAGCTATTTAGAATAATAGTGACTTCAAACTAAAATAAGGTACATTATAACGACCAACCTAATAGATTTATATCAGAAAATGACAAAAACTCAAAAACATCGAACTATGCTACTTTTAATAATAGCTGGAGAAAACATGTAGAATACTTTTAATATGTGACAAATAACGCAAATTGCTTCTTTTTTTTCCTTTAAAAAAAAAAAATCGCAGAGATCTTTTATCTCTGGTGATAGTAAACCTATTTTCGCTCATGTAAAAAAATTTCTTTCAGGCCACCAAGCGGGAATCAGTGAGAAGTGCGTAAAGATGCGACCGATTGCTGTAATAAAAGGCTGAGTCTGAGCCACCTGCAGAACGCGCTCAGATCAGGAGTCATGTCATAACGCTCCGCTACATGCAGGTTTGATAGCGGCACGTGTCACTCAGGCCTTCAAAAAAGCTGAACACAACCCATATAGACTTAGGAATATTAACACGAGTTTCCAGTGTCTAGTACATATTGTGAGTTTTCAACAATCGGGAGGTGCAATCCCTCAAATCGTGTTGCTGTATTTGATCCAATGCATTTTAAGGAGATTCAATGCCATATAATGGCTTAACAAATGGCGTTGGTATTCTTAAAGGCCGTCACATTACGGCGTATGGCGGGAGCGTATTGAAAACCTACGTAGGTCCTGCGCGTGCCGGCCTATGATGACATTTGGTGACCTTTTGGCTGGTTTTGAGCGTATGTGGAACCTATGAGGAGCGTGTGGGAGCGTGCTGTGACATTTTTTGACAGTTTTGATTGGCATGTGGAGCGTACGAGTAGCGTGCATACGCTGTGCATACGCTAGGAGTACGCTCCCATACGTAACTCGTAGGTTATGCGTACGCTACATACGCTAGAGATACGCCGGTGACACAAGTTGAGCGTATGAAAAACCTATGCCGGCGTACCCCTAGCGTGCGAGGAGCGTATGCCGGCGTATGAGGAGCGTATGTCGGTGTATGAGTAGTGTATGGGCCATACGCTCTCATAGGTCGAGATTTTTTGAGCATGCACAAAAAAATGTGGACGGACGGATTTATGAAAGCATATGGCGGTGTATGCCTCATAAGCCGGCATCTGGCGGCGTATGAGTAGCGTATACAGCGTATGCCGATGTATATGACGTAATGCGCCTACGCCGCCATACGCTCCCGCAAAAAACCCTAATGTGACAGCCCCTTTAAGGATTTAATGGAAATTCATTTGTCATTAAAATACAATGGAGTGTTTAAATATACAGTAAAACCTCTATACCGACCGCTCCACATATCGACCACTCCCCTCTATCGATCACTTTATTTGGATCCCAAGAATACCATTTTAAGGATATTCTACCCCTCTAAACCGACCACCTCCCTAAATGGACCACTTAAAATCGGTCCCATGGTCGGTCGATTTAGAGAGGTTTTACTGTATATGCAAAATCCTCTGACTATATCCAAACATCTCCCTAATCCAATTAGCCTGACATTACTTTTTTTTCCCCCTTTAAAAAGTCATTTCTTTTCATTTTAAACTTTAATCTAGTATCTAGTAAAACCCCTAGATTTAGAAAGTTAGCCATTCGATTATATATTTAATGAATTTGTTTATTAAGCAGGGTAAATTTCAATCCTGGACAATTGTTCTTCCTGCTCCTTGCCCTATCCTAGTAATGCCAAGCCCCGGGCTAGGTATTGCTATGTCGATTTTTTCAAGTCATTTCATGTGGTTTGACTCGGCTAGATTTGAACCCATGTTCGAATCTCACGCCCTGGCACATGGGAAGCGGGTGCTGAATTCATTCGGCCATCCCTTCTGAATGAATTAATGTGTGGCTTCTGGAACATATAACCCAACTTGGCTTACTCCCGACAATATTCATCCCAGAGGCACTGTAGGAATATCTGCTTAGACTATTATAGTCATATTAATTGAAATGTTTGGCAAACCTGTCAGATATAAGCGATTTTGTCCCCATTTCAATGGGATCCACCCCATTTTCTTCTGTCGGGGATAGCGATGTTGGTCTGGTTTCAATGCGGGAATGAAAGTGGTCTTTGACAAAAAAAACCACAGAAATCAGACTGAGAACCAATGCCGAATTTCCGTGAGGACGCGGATTTTCGCCCATAGGATTAGCAGTCAGGACATCGTGAAAAACCGCCGGAAGTCAAGGTATGCCTCGGAGTCGACTCGGAGCCGGCTCTGCGACATCTTTTGGCTTATTTGCGTTCAGGGTATGCCTCGGAGTCATCTCCCTTTTCAGGCAGGAGGCAAAAAGTGCCTCGAAAATGGCCGCTGAATTAATCAGAGATCCATTTCCCCCCATTGCAAATGGCTGCCCACTGTGGGGGTGGGGGGCAACATTTTCAAGGCGACCAACAGCTAAAATCGTTCAGACTGGTGTGAAGTCAGGAATTTCTCCGAGGGGCCTCCGAGGCATACTTTGAACGCGTCCCAGGTTTCAACGGTCCTTGTGACTATTATCGCCTGTCCCTAACTTTGGTTGCATTTTATTATTAGTTACTCCTGCAGTCCAGTTTCTGAGACAGAGGTGAACCTTCCAAGGTTTTATGTTCTAGCAACATCTAAGGTCATAGAAGGAAATCCGCGGAAACCTTTCATCCGCCAATGGGCCCCTTTTACACCTTCTAAGCATGATATTCTCTTAAATCCCACAAACCAGGAAATATCTGATGAGTATGAATTAAATATTAACTACATTGTCATTTGATTTAACTACATTGTGCATTTGATTTATTCTTGTGATCAAATAACAATTACATTTACTGTAGCGTGTACATTATTTATTTGCACATCAAGTACGCGAGGAAGAGAAACTTGATTTACTACAAAGTCATAGCGCATTTAAATTGAATAAATACATGAAAATATTACCTGGTTGCCCTACATGCTTTTATCAAATATTGTTGTTTTACCACCTACCAACATCTCAAGCCATATCAGTACGGTCATATTCGTAGAATTACAATACCATAAAATAGAGAAATAAATCCCCATACAGTGCATGTATATCTAATAAAGCTACTCCACCTACTTTAAACGTATAACAAAATAAAACAGGTGGAGAATAGAAATGAAACTACTTTAATTATAAGTGGAATTCCAATGTAGTCCGCTCTACTTTTTCAGACTTGCAATTTAAAAAAAAAAAGATTTTAAGGAAAAAAAAAAGAGGATCCATTGCGTGGTAATCATAATAGTCCATATCACATACCATTTATATATAAATTTAAAATAGTTTATCCCATATTGCAAAAAAAACAAATGCAAACACGTATTACTTTAGGTATTTCATTAAAATAAAAATTATAACGTGATACAGTTTTTGCCTATATAAAACCAGCATAACCCTAAAAAGGACAAAGTAACATGGCACAATAGGGACAAAATGTTGCCAGGATCTAAAACTCCAATAACCAGCCAACTGTTGAGTAGCGACTACATGGGAAGCTGTGGGCGTTACTTGTGGAAGGGCGTCATCTTGACCCTCGTGTCGTCTGAGGGGTCCTTCTGGGCCACCCCGGTCCGCACCAGCAGCTGGATGTATGAGGGCCAGTAGCGAGCGTCTGTCTGCACATAGGGGTCAGCCGTCACGCCCTTGTTCATCAGCTCCTGGGTAGAGGTCAGCACAGGTCAGGGAGCTCGAGTGGGCTCAATTAGTTTGTTAGTTTGTTTGTCGCTAGCCATATCCTTTTAGTCATTTTTCTCGTTTCTATCTTTCCATGTGATTATATTACAGGGTCCATACACATGTGATGATATGGTATTCAAGACTATTTTCATTTGGATTTCAGGGGCAAAAAATTAAAACTATGGCATATGGCCGTTTTTGTTAGGAATTCAAGACTATTTTCATTTGGATTTCAGGGGGAAAAGATTAAACCGATGGTGTAGGGCAATTTCAAACTAATTCAGATCAGTGGGGACAGTTTAAGGTTTTTCAAGGCTAATTACCCAAAATAGCTTAAATTCAAAACTTTCCAGACAGACCCCGTACGGACCATGAATTTGTTCGTTTGTTGTTGCTATCTGTACCCTTTTACTTGTTTTCTCTTTTCGATCTTTCCATATGATTATATTTGATAGATTATGATTGAAAGTGGCAGAATATATATTAGATTAGCTTATTTACTATAATATATCACTGGATGCTGGCTAGCTCAAAATGCTTAATTATGAGTAGCTGTGCATTAAATATATTCATTAGATTATTATTATCCCTGAGGGGATCCATGTTTATGCTAAATTATTAGATCTTTTGTGTGAAAATAATAGAAATATAGAAGCTTTGTGTTGTTCCCATAGGTAAAAGCAATGAACGTGTGCATTTGTTTTTCTTTGGACGCAGCTTTCAGCGTATGCGCAGTTGAAATTACAAATTCGTCTACAGGGGGAGAATAACAAAGCAAAGTTGTAATTAATGTCATACACACACCCCTATGACGTCTTGCAGTGAAAAGACGGCTCCTGTACTGGCTGGTAACTTTCTCTGAAAACAGAAACTCAGCTTAATTTGAGGCCCCACTGATCCACCATATAAAATGTATACCATAACAGTGAAAACTCCAAAGACTAACACAAATTATTCCTAGCAGAAAGTTTCTTGGTGTTTTACATCCTTGCAACATTTACAGGGTCAGTACACATGTGAATATATTGAATTCAAGGCTATTTCAAGGCTGTTTTTGATAGGAATTCAAGATTTTCATTTGGATTTCAGGAAAAAACAATGGACAGTGGGGATAGTTTAATGGGATTCAAGGCTTTTCAAGACTAATTACCTAAAATAAGTTAAATTCAAGGCTTTTTAACGCCTTCAAATGGGGCAAATGAAGTTCAAGACTTTACAGGCCCCATACGGACCCTGCATCAAAGGTCATATCAGGACGTGGTCTATAACAGGAACTGTCTACTCAGCATTATTTTGACATACAATAAATTATACATCAATGACATTCTACCACAAATGATTGGATTAATTTGATACAAACCTTCTTAGCCCATTTCTTAACTTCTGCAGAAGGAGGAGGAAAGTGCTCTTCAACGAATCGACCCTAAAACACAAAAAAGCATTTTTTTGAATGGTTTATTTATCGTCCATAACATTTAAGTTCATGCTTGAACTTGTTTTCAATACTGAACAGCTTTAATTTTACTATTAAGAAATTGACATTCGTGAGTATTAATATATTTAGTCCTTTTCCAATGGGTGTGTTGTGTTGTGTGGACAAGCTTTACTAGATTTTCCTCAGCAGCCTTGTAAATAACCCCGACACCACCACCAATAGGATGTCACAACTGGGCAACCTACAAAGTATAACTATGATAATTACAAACAGATTTGGATTTTAAAAGATTGTGCTTAATATATTAGTTATACTAGACTTACTTGTAAGTTGACGTATTACTAGGATTCTTACGAATCTACGAATACGAAGTTAAGGATCAGGGGAGAGGACAAGCTCGCGCAGGCCGGAAGTAGCCTCAGTCTTCGTAGTTGGAGGTAAGCAAAAAACCTAAAACCAGGATCAGGCCCCTATCTCCCTAGCTATTCCTATAGTTTTCTGTCAACCCTTGATCTTATATCTTTATACTCGAGTTAATGGGTTGTACCTTTCAACATATAGGTGTGGGAGGGCGGGCCCCTGATCCTTAACTTCGTATTCGTAGATTCGTAAGAATCCTAGTAATACGTCAACTTACAAGTAAGTCTAGTATAACTAATATATTCTTACTTCATCTTCCGAATACCGGAAGTTAAGTACCCGGGGAGAGTCTTTGAAGCATGGTTTTTTGTTTACCGACCTTCTTTTTGACTCTTTCCAATCTTTCTGTTTTCCCTGCTCTTTCTCGCATTGGTATCTTGTTTTGTAACAATGTAACACCCGTGCGTTTCCAGGTTTAATTACCTTAACCATCAGTAATTTAGCCATCTATTATATTACACCATCTGCTTCAGCAACTTCTTTAAGAACTTATTTAAATTGTTTCATTGATCCCAACTGGGGCTCTTTATTCCTTATAATTTTCTTCAACAATACAAGTCACTCCAACCATATTGTTCTTTCCCTCCTTAATCATAACCTTAGAATCTAAGTTTTCATCCTTATCTTATGTCTAATTTCTCCGGACTGTCTTGCTCAGGATCGCCCTCTGTACCTCCCCAGGGTCTTCGATCGACTTATGGTAAAACTTCGCAAAACTCGCGCTGTCCCTCCAGGAAGCATTTCGCATAATTGCGTTCAGATTTGCCCCCATGGCCCTCGCCGAGGACGCTGACGCTCCTCTAGTACTGTGGCCCTTATATTTTGTAGTGTCGATTCCCGCTAGCCTCAGAACTTCAATAGTCCAACGAGCCAGGGTTGCCCTGGAAATGGGCCCATGCGGCCCTATGTAAGATAGTAAGAGCTGAGTATTTTTCCCCCTTACTTTCTCTGTCCTTGACACATAGCATTTTAGCGTTTTAACCACACACAGTCGTCTGTTAGCCGCATATTGGTAAAACCTCACCGAGTCAAGCGGTTGACCCAATTGGTTATGCTTTAGTAATGTCTTCATCTTAAACACTATAGAACTGTCCTCAACTCTCATTCTGTCTATATTCAGATTTAAGATAGTCTGGCCCCTCTGAGAAGAGACCAGTAACAATAACACAACCAGTTTATATGATAGTAACTTTAAACTTAACTTAGAGTTTTCTTGGAGCTTCAGAATCCAATTCAGTACTACCTCCACACTCCAGAAACTGTCGTATCTGGGTTGTGGAGGTCTCTGTTCATGGCAGCTCTTACAGAACCACTTAACTAAGTAATGTTCACCAACTGTCTTTCCCTGAGAACGTGGTAAAATAACACTCAGTGCACATCGTGCTACATTTAACGCTCCGTATCCTACTCCTGTTTCAAAGTATGTGCGTAGGTAACGTAATACGTCAGAAATTTTGGGATTTAAGACCTTTATCCCTTTCTCTAACGCCCATAAGGCCCATCTATTTATGTGGGCATGATAACTCTTCCTTGTCGACTGTCTCCACGTAAACTTAAAATATTGTAGGGTTTTGTTGTCTACTTCGTATCCCTGCAAAGTCCTGGCCAGAAGAGGTACCCCGTCAATTTTATACTGCTTAAATCCACGTCTGATTTTTCTATATTTTGGGGCCCTGTCCCAGCAAGGTTTCCCTCTTTCTTCGGGAAGTGCTGTTGATCTACCGACTCTTCCTGTAGCAGCGGGTGCCACGGTTGCGCCGGCCAGTGTGGGGCGACAACGATCGCCCTCGTCCCGTCCTTTTGGAGTTTTCTTATAACTCTGGGGATGAGGCTGAATGGTGGGAAGCAATAAATAAAAGTATTATTTCCCCAGTTGAACGAGAAAGCATCTGTCTTCCAGTTGTCTGGTTCTGGTTCCCAGCTCACATAGGCTGGTAGTCGGGTATTCAGCCTAGATGCAAACATATCTACACTTGGTGTACCCCACTTTTCACACAGTTTATTAAATATGTCACCATTTAACTTCCATTCCAAATGATCCGAGAATTTTCTCGAACGTAAGTCTGCCAAAACGTTCTCGACTCCTGGTATATGGGTGATAGTTAACCAATTTTTATGAGTTTCTGCCCATTCCCAAACTTTTATTGCCTCTACCAAGCAGTCTTCTGATTTGGTTCCCCCCATGTTTTTTATATAAGCTAGGGCTGTAGTATTATCTGTTCTTATCCTTATATGCGTATTCTCTACCCTACATAAACTTTTTAGGCCAAAATAAATCGCCTTCAGTTCTAACACATTTATATGAGCAAGCTCTTCGGGGTGCCAACGCCCTCCCGTTTGCTTGGTTTCTGTATGCGCCCCCCACCCCATAAGGGAAGCATCTGTCAGTAGTTCGACCTCTGGTTCATCTCTCCTTATCTGCCTTGGTCGCTTCATATTCTTTATCCACCAGTAAATATCTGACTTTCCTTCCTCTGAAATCCACATTGTATCATCAAATTCGCCTTTGCTTCTTTTTAGGGCTTTAATTTTATCTCTTTCTAGCTGTTTAAAGTGTGCCCCAGAGTACTCTACTGCTGGTGAATAGGCCACCATCAGGCCTACTAATCCCGCCACCTGCCTTATGCTCGGGAAGTCTACGCCTAACATTTCGTTAATTACTGATGTTAGCTTTTCCACTTTGTCTTCTGTTAGTGAAACTATCATTTCTGAAGAATTTATATCAAACCCCAGAAACTTTAGGCACCGAGTAGGTGTCAAAACAGATTTTTCTTGGTTAACTGTGAATCCTAAAGATACGAACATGTCTACCAACTCTGTTATTGCCGTCACGCAATCCCCGTACGTACGTCCTATGACAAAACTATCGTCCAAATAAGGTTAACTAATGTGTCCCCTTTTTCCCATCTCTGAGTAGATAGGCTTCAACAACTTTGTGAAAATGCGTGGCCCTGGTGCCAACCCATTTGGCAGGACCTGGTACTCGAGTAATCTATTTCCCAACCGGAACCTTAAGTATTTTCTTTGTGCTTTCTTTATATTTAAAGAATAATAAGCATCCGTTAAATCGGCACTCGCCATCCACATGTCTACATCCAGTAAATCTAGTGCGGTTTTTAAGTTAAACATCTTAAAGTGCTCATAATGAATTATTTTATTTAGCTCAGTTAAGTCCAGTATCATGCGGAACTTGCCATTAGGCTTAGGTCTTAGAAAAATATTTGAAATCCACTGGTCCTGTACTGGATCCACTTCCAAAAGGACCCCCTTTTTTAATAATACTGCCACTTCTAGAAACACAAATTTTCTTTCTGTACTGTCCATCCTAAACGGGAAGGGTTCTCTTATTTGTACAGGAGTATTTTCAAACGGTATAGTTAGACCTACTACACAATTTAAAATCCATTTATCACTTGTTAATTTTGACCAGTTTTTAAAACTATTTATGATGTTTCCTGCTTTAAATAGTGCTAATGGTTTCTTACCCTCATTCAAAACTGTGGAGACACCCACCTGGTCAGGGTGCCTCACTTCTGAAAACCCCTATTGGAGTTTCCACGGCCTCGTCCCCCTCTCGGGATTGACGGCACACTGTTATGCACATAGTCCTCTGCCGTTCTGCCGAATTTCTTATCATATTGCTGCGGTCTCCCACTCCAGTTCGTGTAACCTCTGGCCCCCCTGGGTCTGAATCTTCCGTTTCCTCTAAACGGCCTGCTATAGGGACCTCCGTAACGCCCTTGATGTTCAAACGTGTTTCTGCGTTTCCCTCTAAACGCCAGGTTTGTGTTCATGCAGCTGTCCGACGCTCTCACCGACTTCAACAGCTGCTTGTTCCTCTCTCCTAGATTTTCTCCTAGTAGGAATTCGGTTTCCACAGGCAGATCCCCATAAACATCGCGTTTGTCTCTAATGAGTTCTTTCCCCAGCTGTGAATGAACTACCTTTCGGACACTCAACTTTCTGTCCAACCTCATCTGCGCATGTGTTGCCACCACAAGCTTTATCGCATTCAACATGTGTACTGCCTGCTCATCTAGCTCTGGGTCAGCTGACCCCCTTTTTAGGATAATGTCCATCGTGGGCGCTATTGCCGTTAACACCCCCACTACTCCTTTAGACGCCGTCAACAGAGCATTCTCACCTTCTTTTCTACTTTCTGCGAAACGTATTTCCTCGTTCAGCACCTGGACCCTTGCCGACGGGACATCTGTTAGGCCGGTATACATTCTGGAAATCTCCCGGATTGTTTTTAAGTGTTTCTGCGCTCCTTCATTTGGGCCACCATAAAAATGCTGGATAGCCCCAGCCATACTTTCACTAATCGTTATGCGAGGATTCACCGGTTTCTTAACCTTCTTATAAGTTTCCTGGAGCTCTGTCAACAACGCTCCCTTGTGTAGGTTTAAGTCTAACTTAAATTCGCGTCTAGGCTTTGTTTCCATACGCTTTGTAGTAGCATCCTTTTCATTTACGGTCGTCACCGCCACCACTTTTGGAATCTCCGACACCGTCTGCGGCGGCTGAGGGACCCTAAACTTCCCAAACGGCGACACACTGCTTTCATACGCCTCCGTCACCTCAGGGACCTGTGACTTAGTCGCTTGCACACCTGACTTTAACACTGCCAACTGATCAGCCATGTTCAACGATGCTACCGACACACTACCGTCGTCATCTTCCCAGTACGGTTCCTCCTCCGGCTCATAATCCGCCCACGCACAAACACCGTCATCATGACCTATATAATCCTCGTGATTGTCCTCGTAACCAAGGTAACCAACGTCACTGCCGCCATCTTGGCCCACATTCGATACTCGGTCCGCTCGCCATTCCTCACGAATGCGTACCGAGTCAAGCTGAAGACCTTTCGCTTCATCCCTCAGCGCCACCATCTCGTCGTACATCTTTTTATATTCCGACAAGTCAGTTTCTGACGCCTTCGCAGGTACCGACACGGTGCAGCACCCGGCACTCACTTTTCCCCCGTCGCCATTTTGCGTACGTGTATTTCTCTCTGCCGCCATTTTCTTTCTCGGCTTAGCTTTTGACAGCCTAACAGGTTCTGTCGACTCGGGCTCCGATTCACTTCACGCATGTAGTGAACTCGGTGGCTTGTCTTCTGTAGACATCATTCTTGCCATATTTAGGTATTTCAACCGAATTAGGGTCAAGTTATCCCCCTCAGTAATGCGACCACTCCGTCAACGACAGCCTAGAAGCTTCGAACGATCGGCCGAGACTGTGTCAGTGCACCCGATCTCGCAGTCTTACTGGTCGTTCTGAAACGACAACATTTGGGCATTAAGCACCAACTTCACCATAAAACAATATAAATCGAATTAATTGTAAATTTTCTCTCAACAACTTCTATTTTTTCCTCCTAAAACCACTTACCTTTGGTAGCCTCCTCCAACTCGCTGTTGCCACTCCGCTGCCGAGTTTCAAACTGAGGCTACTTCCGGCCTGCGCGAGCTTGTCCTCTCCCCGGGTACTTAACTTCCGGTATTCGGAAGATGAAGTAAGAATTTGTATTTATAAAATTCTAAAAAAAAAGAAGTGTTTTTTGGGGGGTATTTTTGGTTAAAATCTCTTTTAATCACTTTCTTTTGTATGCTTACAATTAGTCTCATCAGTTTTCGTTTGTAGGCGTTGGCGTGTTCCAGTTTTCTATGTGCTTCTGCGATAACACTGCAAACAGAATAAAATATACAGCCATGGATAGACCAGCTAATGAGACTTGCACGCTCCTTTCAAATGCGACTATAGCGTTTAGACAAGTTTACACATTTGTCAGGCTTTTGATGATAACGCAAAGAATATGCTATTATATAAATAAACATTAATTAGGTCAAGTAGAAGCAAAGTTATGTGTAAAAAAATCCTCCCTTGGCAGCTCGATGCTGCTGCAGTCAAAATCCCTGCCCTTATAAACCAATGCGCTTACTGTGAGATAAAAAGCTTATATTCCAGGAACATTACATATCATAACTTTGCTTCTACTTGACCTCTTAAGCCCATCCATATGTGAAATTAAAGGGCTTAAAGTGCTTTATCAGAATACATTTGTTTTGAAAGCCTATCTGATATTTTAACTTTTTCTGCAAGTCTCTACCATAGGATTAACACTGTCAGGTAATCGTGGACAAATCCCGGAAGTCAAGTTACAACTATCCTTGTTGTGCCCAAACTTAACTCGTTCTTGTTTCGGTTTTACGTTCTAGTAACATCTCAGGTCATATAAGAACGGCATTCAAACCAACCAATTTTGTCATATACATCCTTATTCCGTAACATTTTGCTTAACATTAATCAGTAAAAATATAAAATAATCTCGGAAATCCGGGAAATTGCGGAGATCTTTCATCCCTGTTAGCTTGTCACATTGACCCCTCCCCATCCTCAATCCCCCATTTAGCCGTAGCCCTACCTTGAGGTGGGTCTGTCTCTGATTTGGTGTGGACTTTGTGCTGCTCGCACAGCCTCTAACCGCCGAGTCAGCTCGTCGTGAATTTGTTCACGCTCCAGTCCTAACGCAGTCTCTCTGTACAGGTTATAATCCAGAAATTAAAAAAAAAAAATCTGTAATAGTTCATATATATATATATATGTGTGTGTGTGTGTGTGTGTGTGATGAATTTATTTACCCTGCTCATAACGGATAAGTGTGTTAATACTTGTTTTCACCGCTGGGCAGCACTAGTCCAATCTGTTTTTGATAGGAATTTAGGCGAGTATTGGTGTTTTATTCTGTAGGTATGTCAGATTATCTTACGTCGAGTGGCGATTTAGGACTAATTTAGATCAGTGGGGACAGTTTAATGGAATTCAAGGCCTTTCAGGACTAATTACCCAAAATAAGTTTAAATTCAAGACTTTTCAAGACCTTGAAATGGGACAAATGAAGTTCAAGACTTTTCGAGACTCTTCAGGCCCCGTACAAAGCTGTCAGTTCATGCATAAACAACTCATACATAACATTACATGAATCTTCGCTAAAGATATAATATTCAAGACAAGTTTACAAAAGAAGACTTTTATTCCTGTAATAGTCTTTTTTTTATATACACGTGAAGTGGGCGAGACTATAATCGAGCGGTGGCCAGTGCGGACTTGGGTAGAGCAACCCACATATGGAAATGAGGGCTGCTCCCCAAGACGAACCCGCATTGGCCATCAAATGCGGGGAAGGGTTCGCTGCTGTAACTCGTTGCTAGGAGACGCACCGTGGCGTCTTGCGCTACCCTCCTAGCAATGTAGAAGGTTCGAGCTGTCGGGCCCGGACCCTTCAAACATGTTTCATTAGTGCGCTGATGTTTTAGATGAAATTGAGGCTTTAAATGCAGTAATTCAGAATATTTTAACTGTAAAAGAAGGATGGGGAAGTATCTATTCATACCAGCGATGTTTGGAGAGATTAGATGGTGTTGGTAGGAACAGAAATAAAGTCGTGAGCTCTTAAAATGTGATTGAAACGTTCCGTGCATTCCTTACTCTTTATGAACAGGTCCCTTATTACACTAACCACTATGGTCAACTCTATAACAATGGTTCTTTATTATCTCTAGTGCCCAGGGCTTTCTGCACAGACGGGGGAGTAACGAGGATCTCCCCGTATGTAGCCTAACCCTCTCCGTGGGACTAGTAACCACCTTCTTAACTTAAATCAGAATAATAATTGGTAATATCTTGGGTGTTTATACATGACCGCGGCGGTGGTGTACACCGGCTGCCTTAGTTCGGAATAATATTAATTAATACACATCGAATGCGGGAGGGATAGAGCCCGTAGACGGATAGCACTCAGGCCTGGAATTAATTCAACAAAAGCAATCCACCGGCGACAGGAAAGAGAGGTAGCGGCGACCAGCGGCAGGCGCAGGGAAACATTGGAATAATAAGGGAATCAAACAATCACAAACAGTTAAACATGTGTATATATTAAACAAATTTACTCGATTTGATAAATTGTTATAATATCCACTGTGTCAAACAATCACGAACAGTTAAACATGTGTATATATTAAACAAATTTAATCGATTTGATAAATTGTTATAATATCCACTGAGGATACGATACTCAAATTATATTAAAAGGGAATAATTTTGTTCTATAGTGGCTTTGACATTAATATATTTTTTAAACCCAACTAAAATTGATTATTAATCTTTTTTCATTAAAAAAAGGACACAAGAAAAAGTGTTCGTCCAACGACAAGGGTTCTTAATTTAGTGGTGGAATTAACACCCGTGAGCCATCATATAATTTAACATTGTCAAGCAATAACAAGTAGAGCCTTACCGCTCTAAGCTTTCTCTTGTCATTTGTCGCTGAGCCTTCACGTAGGAGAGAATGTCATACAGCTCGGACAATGACTTCTCTAAGTCACTCAGAAGTATTTGTTGTTGAACTGCCACGCTATCCGGTAACGCTAAAACAGTAGAACGAACAAATTTATTATCGGTGATCGATAGCAGGGTCCATTTTATATTCATCATATTGGGTGAAATGTATTGGAGCACATAATAATTATATTTAGACCATTACATTATTAGCTAACCCATAAGCCACTAATTAATTCACCATTGATGTCAATGTAACCTGTAAATGTCTGTCTAAAGTAACTATGAGAAATTATTTAAAAACGACACCAAAGGTCATCTTTCATAGAACAAGTGTTCAACCGTGATATAAATTTTATACAAAATAAAGATCGATTTTTAGAAAGACAAGCACTTTAAAGAAGAAATAAAGTCCAATATATTGACATACATAATTTTTAATGACTTATTACTTTTTGTATAATTCACTTAAGCGAGGCAACAAGGTCGACACGTATATATGAGTTTAATTAATGTTTATTTAATAAATTGAAAAAACAAGTCCGTAACTTCAAGGAAGTTGAGCAACAAGAGGGCAAGTCGGCGACAGGGCCTCATCTTAACTCTAATAACATAGCTCGACATGAACGGCTAATGACCGATATAGGTCCAAAACATAGTAGCAAAGTTAACAGCATAAAGATCAACAAGTTTATCAGGAACAAGTATTACATAACACTGGAATAAACAGATTTAACTTAAGACTAGAACAACGATCATACATAACCAGAAACGATACGACAGCGCTCAACCCAACAATTTCCCGAGCGCTGTCGGAGCCGCACTAACATGAATAGGTTTGAGGTAGAATCTTACTGCTTGACTTCGCCACGTACCCGCGGCCATTATGCTATCAAGAGTCAGGCCAGAACCCTGGCATGCCTGAGCGGCACCTCTTCTGAGGCTATGGAGAGTGAAACCTTTATCCTTTCCCTGAACAGCAATAGCTGACAGCCTGAGAGCTCTCGTCAAGGTGGGAGCCAGGAGCGGTAAACCCGATGGCAGCAAGAAGGCAGGTGAATCATCATGGGGCAAGATATGTCGGGCATATTACAGCCATGCTTTCAGGGGGCAAAAGGGGGAGCCCGGTAGAGCAGGAAGTCTGAAAATTATCGGTGACTCTGTAACGAAACGGGTTTTTGTGGATCTGACTATTACTCGTAAACAATCTAATCTAGGACGCACATCTTTAAACTTGATTACATGTGGCTCATTCACCAGAAGGCGGCATTGTGGAACCAGATTGCTTTGTCTGACTAACGTGAAGAACGCAATCAGCAGAGCGACTATCAGCACATAGGGCACCGGCCTCAGTGACTGCATAAACCGGATTATAGCTTTCAACTCTGGAACAGATAGCGCTGGGGCAGCGACAGGCACATGTACAGAAGATCGGAAGAGACCTCGCTTCAGTGTTTTTATCTCGGGGGCTTCGAACGCTCCGGGAACGCCAGTCATGGAGATCACCCATACCTTAATTGAGCTGAAATAATTCATTACGCTACCTGGTGCCTTAAGCCTATCGCTTAGACACAGCAGAAACGAGAGCAGATCATACGCTGTAGGTTTGCTTGGATTTATCTTGTGCAGTTCGCAGAAACTTAGGTAAACCTTTACATGTGTTACTTTATTTTTCCACGTTCTCGGCGCAAGGGCCTTGGTATATAGATTCAGGAGCCGCTGATGATGCCTCATTGTGTACCCTGAAAGATAGAGGCAAAATATTATACTATCTTTCAGGTGGAAAGACAATTACAAAGCAAATTGCAGTATTTTAAGGTCAATCTCGACATCCACCTCCTCCAAATGCAAGTTCTGACACATCCGTCTAGCTTTAACTCTACTAATCAATGAATCATGTGACCTGCTGAGCGCATCAGCCAACACCAAGCACTCCCCTGACTTATGACATATTACGATATCGAAATTCTTTTGTGCAGCCACCAGCCAGAGTTGCCTGGCACACGCACATAATATCCTATCCTTACCTCTTCCCGAGTCAAGGACCTGCTTAGAGGCGAGATTATCAGTATTAACCTTGATTATGTACTCGTGCGGATTTGCAGGCAATAGATAGGTTACTGCGTGTACTAAGTTTACCGCCTCCAACTGATTGATTGACAAATTAAGCAGACACAGATCCTCTGAGAACTTGACGGCATAGCACTTTTCTTTGGAGAAAGCCCCCGCCCCACTCAGCGTCGAGTCACATTCTATAACCCAATCTGCTGGGGGGGATTTCGGTATCAGTTGGACCCCGTTATAAGACTCCGCGAACACCTGAAACCAATCAAGATCTCGCAACAGATCACGGTCAAAAGGGTGCTGGCCGACATACGGCGCGGCCCTAACTGCAACCTATTCGAAAACCGTGACGCAGGCTTAATGCACTTAGATAGGTGCTGGAGCTTACCAGCCAAGCTCTGCAGCTGCTTCCGAGAAGCGGTTAGTTTAGATTTCCACTGCAAGCACACCTCTAATACCTCCCTAACCTTCTGCACTGGAATAGTCACCCTCATCAATCCTGTATCAATCACGAAACCTAACCATGTTATCACTGTAGCGGGTGGTGTACATTTCTCCACCGCCAACGCCAGGCCAAGTTCAGACGTTAAATCATTAAACACTGCATACGCCTCAAGTGCTCTCTCCTTTGTCATTTCTATGCCTATGAAGTCATCTAAATAACACAGCGCGAAAAAAACCCTCTGCCTTAACAGCCACACAACCGCACGCGTGGTCCTAGCACAAGCCAAGGCCGACGTCCTGCAGCCAAAAGGTGGCGCTATATCTATGTAAATATTATTATTGAGCGATATACCGAGAAGAGGCGTAGACAGCGGACAGACTCTAAGTTGCCTATACGCCCTTGCCAGGTCGGCCCCCCACAGCCATGCATTAGGCCCGAGCTTAGTCAACCTGTCCGTCAGCGTGGTCACCGACGGTAAAGTAAAATTAAACGACAGACCCAAGTAAAAGCCCTTTACTATTCCAGCGTTTACACTTCTACCTAAAGGGAAATTCAGATCTATAATTATACGCTTTGCTGCGGAGTTCTTTTTCGGCCGAGTCATCGGAAAACTAAACGGTCCCACTAGTGCGCCATGCCTTAACTCTGTTGCTATAAATTTACAAATGTGCAAATCCGCTTCCGCCGCTGACGAGTGATTCTTAATAGTTGGAGTTGGAATACCACATTTAGTATAATCTAGCGGCCACCCGAACTCCAGGTGATCAACGAGAAGCGTGTCGGGATAGTCCAATAACACCGCCCGCCATTTTGGAATATTCAGTGCTGACGGCAAAGATTGCTTTGCCTGAAGATAGTTAGGCAACCCCGTAGCCCTAACTTTGTCATAAATACACTTGTAATCTACTGCAGTCGACCAGGCTTTTTCAGAGGAAAAAGGCCAGAACGACAAGAGTGATTCTCTAAACAGCACCGGAGAAGGCGGCGGGACGAATGAGTTATCTAGCTTCTCGTCCGCACCCGACAGCACCATCTCTATCGGAGCATCAAACCAATCAAACGACACAGCCGGCAGCGGCAATTCAATTGGAACAGCCGCCTCACTAGACACCAACAAATTTCTAGACTCATTATCAACATTATCAACACTCACATTCAACAAAACCCTACCTCATCCACTAACAACCTATCTCCGAGCACTGGAACAACTATGTCAGATACAGTATTTGACCCAGTGCCACTAGTATCCTTAAGTAGGTCAAGCTGGGTGGGCGGGTGTTGCACAGCAACCGCGGGCAGAATCAGGTCAGAGGCCGTGCTGCGGGAATCGCACACCACGTGTTCAAGATGGCGGCCAGTGGGCCCAGCCACGTGGTCCGCCTCGTCACGTACACCACCTGCCCCACCAACCTCACCGACTACAATATTAACATTACTAGAAATAGCACTTACAGAATTACTTGCTGCTGAGGAGTCAGCCGATGATTTTTTGTCGAGGAACTTCCTCTTTTTAAGGCAGTCCTGTTCCCTGTGATTCAGAATACGTTTGAACTTGTAAGCGCACCACGCGCAAATGTGAGGGTAGCGCTCCGGGAGCGCCCCATGTGTTGCCTGGTTCCCACAGTCCTTCCCCCAGTTCCATAGATAACATGGTTTCCCATCATTTTCTTTACTGTACTCTTCCCTTGCATTAATAGGCGCGCCACTCGCCGCTGGTGCGCGAGCCGCTGCCGCTGCTGGCTGATAAGCAGCTGCCTGGCCTGGAAGCTGTCTTGACTGGTCAGAAACGTAGAAAGAAGAAGCCCGCGCCTGCAGAGTGCGCACCGACTCAGTGCACACGTCGCGCTGTATATCTTTAATTGCAGTCAGGTTGCTCCAACCTTCCCGCAACCTCCCGTCCCCAATCATTTTAAATACTTTCTCGGACCAGCGCCTACATGTCGGCCAATCCCATGTGACCGCCATCAAGGCCAGGTCCTCTTCATGCTGCAGTAGGGCTGGGAACCACTCTTGTTGAAATGACGGCTGAGCAGCCAGCATTCTAAGCGCTAGAAAATACTCGGCCCAGGTGGCCTCCCCAAGTGCAATCTTGCGACATGCATCTCCCCGCGTTATAAAGTTATGTGGGAACAGCGTACCTTTCAGCTTTTGTAGCGCTTGTGCAGTCTCAAGCAATAGGTCGGTCATAACCTGTTGCTGCGGGTGCGCAAGTTGATAGCGCGGTGTTGGATGTGGCGATGCGAACACTACTGGCTGACGCTGTACTGGCAGCGGCGTAGCCACCACGTGGTGCTGCGCCGGTCGCGGCGACGGTTGAGGCGGCGGCGGCATGTAGGGGTGTGCTCTGGCCGTATAAGAGCGCGTCGGTAGTGGAGTGATGTGTTGAAGCAGCGGAGACATTGTCGGCATGGAGTGTGCATACACCGGCCTGGGCGCCGTAGCCGGTCGTGGCGAAGGGCGTGGAGACGGTCTCGGCGAAGGTTGAGCACGCGGCATAGACATACCCGGTATCGCCGCAATCTTTTCCAATGCATTTAATCACGTGAAAACTGTCGACATTCTCCTGTTTTCTTGTCGAAGTTGTAGAATGGTCCCTTGCTGCTCCGCCAGCTCCCTCACCCCCGGCGTACCAGGTGGCACCGGCACATTCTGCTCACCGGAGCACCCCGGCTCATTATCAGAGTCCTCGTCTTGTTCAACGACTTGACAAGAAGAACGCGCCTTCCTAGCTGGCTGAACCCTCAGAGACGAGTCAGCCATTGGCGGCCTTCCACGTCGCTTCTTGATAGGCGGCATTACTACTACCAATTTTCAGCTCCCGAAACTCTTTTCTTGAGAACGCTCCACGTGCTATGGGCCGCCTATGTCTGTGCAGCTGTAGTCAGAGCGAACCTGCTAGCTTGAGCTCCGGGCGAGAAGTGGACAGCGCGCACTGATCAGAGCAGCAGGAAAGCAGCATGTGCTAGTGCCTCGCGGTAGTGCAGCGCGACTCACCCGATGCCTCGCAAGTAAATTACCCATGTTAGCGATACCAACATGCATAATTGTAGGACCTTTCAGTAGTTATTATTTTCATTTTCAAAAGTTAGACATTTTTATCGTATTTTTTTATGATCAGTACGAACCCTATGAAAAGTGTTTTAGAAAATATAAATTTTAAAAAGCATCTCTACTAATTGACTCACCGAGACATGGGGCGTCCTTGTAGGCCTGTGTGGTTCCTTCAAGCAGCTTGACCTTGGCTTTAAGGATGGTTATCTCGGACCCATCGTCAGGCCCTGCAGGTTCTAGTTTCCGACTGTCCACCAGCTCCGTCTGAACCTGCATTTTTTAAGAGAGTTTTGGTCAAAAGTGTTTAATCTATTAGTCTATTTCTGATCACTGGTCTTCTGGCCCTAGCAGCTATAGTTTGCTCAAACTATTAATGGTTGAAATGATGGTTGGTTGTTGGAGTTTTATGTCCTGGTAACATCTAAGGTCATATTATGACAGGTACCGACTTGTGACAGTGAGTACTCATAGCGACTTTATAGTGTTGCCCCAATGGGAGACCAGGCCACCAGCACCATGACCTGATATCCTTCTCATTCACATTATCCTGGCACTGAGCCAACCAGTCCTTGCCCTATCCTAATAATGCTGAGCGCCTGGCTAGGAAACGACAAGTATACATTTTTAAGTCATTGGTTTGTGGCTTTGAATCCCATGATATACCAAAACGGAAGACGGATGCTCAACTCGTTCAGCCATCCCATCTGGTGGGTTGAAATGATGATGGTGTGAACAATATTAGCAATCCTCACATATAATAAATAAGGTCACAGATGGAACTTAGAAAGATTGCTTTAGTCGCTCAATCATATTTGAAGCATGTATATTCAATATTTGTGGAGAAACAATGTGGCAAACTTGAGCAAAACTTGCTGTGTTTGGACCTTGTCACATAGTGTTGTAGACTGAGCAGTCATACCCACTGTAAATAATTAAGTACACTAAAAATGTGTTGCTCCAATAATAGTATCCATATCATAGTAATTATAGCCTTACAATGCATGCAAGTTACATTCATCATAAAGATACAGGGATGAAAGTGATCGCAAAAGGGAAAATCAACAATTATGTGGGTAATAATATTCCAAAAGAAGAAGAAAGTGCTATGAGTAGGAGAACCCTGATTTCCAGCATCTTTTCACAATTCATTGACAGGGATGAGAGAATGTCCACATTTTCGTGGAAATTCATCCCCATTCAGTATAGCAACTCTGGCAGTCGCCAACTTCAGGCAAGAGTTAAAGGGACACTCTCCTGAAAACTGCCCAGAAGTGTCAAATGGAGAGTTAAAATCTAATATTTGAATTTTTTTAAATTGTTTGGTTGCAAATGAAAGCTGGAAATCTCCCCATTACATTTATGTAAAATATAAATTGATGAGATAGAAAATAAAGGTATAGTCCATGATTAAGCTGTCTTATGGCAGTATAACATGTGTTGCTCAGATGTAACACATGTTTAGGACACCACACAGTCTGCTTAATAAAAATCTAAGCAGAATTAAATAATTTCATACTTAGAAGCGTATTAATCATGGCATAATATACAGAAATATGTAGGGCTTATATTGATAAAACAATATATTTCCCAGCCATGCTTTATTCACTGAATAATTAGTGTACAATATTTGTGTAGCATCCAGACACCACTGGTTACATCTGTGATGGAAATTTGTAATGTTATTTTTGAAGACATCAAATATATTTAAAAAAAATTTAAGCAGGCAGCAATCAATCAATGGGTGCCGTCTTCTCGAAGAAGGTTGGCTGCAATGGACCTCCATCTCTTCCTGTCATTCGTTCCTCTCAAGCATTCCGCATAGCTCATTGCTGTCCACTCAGTGATGTTGTCCATCCATGTTGTTCTCCTTCTCCCTCTTGGTCTTTTCCCTTCTATCTTCCCTTCCAGTATTCTTCTCTGTGATTCCTGGTGTCGTATCATGTGGCCAAAGTATTTAATTTTTCTGTTTTTGATCGTTTGTATTATCTGTCTCTTTATTTTCATTCTTGTTAGGACATCCACATTGCTTATCATTGCTGTCCATGGAATTTTTAACATTCTTCTGTATTGCCACATTTCAAATGCCTCGAGCTTTGTTATTGCTTTCTTCAAAGTCCATGTCTCGCAGCAATATAAAAGTGTAGACCACACATAGCATTTTAGCAGTCGGAGTCTTGTTTTTATATTTATGTCTCTAGATGTTAGTACTTTCTGCATCTTTAGAAATGTTCTTTTGGCAATGTTTATTCTCCGTTTAATCTCTCTTTCACATCCGCCATCACTAGTTATTAAATGGCCCAGATACACAAATGACTCTACCTGCTCCAAGATTACACCATTAACTTTTATCTCTGCTCTTGGTTTGTATTCCTTTCTGCTGAGAACCATGGATTTTGTCTTCTTTACATTCATTTTGAGGCCACATCTCTCACTTTTTTCTTTTACTTCATCCACTATATCTTGTAATCGATTTGACGTTAAGGCTAGCAGTGCTGTATCGTCTGCGTATCTTGTGTTATTGATATTTCCACCTCCAACATTTATTCCTATGATGTCATCTATTTCTCTGAAAATCATTTCCGTATAAATGTTGAAAAGACTAGGTGATAGAACACATCCTTGTCGCACTCCACATTTGATCTTCACTTCTGATGTCAATGAGTCTCCAATTCTTACAGCAGCATACTGTTCCCAGTAGATGTTGGCCACAAGCCGAACGTCCTTACCGTCTAGACCGATTTTTTGTAGAGCTTCTATGAGTTTCTTATGATGTACTTTGTCAAATGCTTTAGCGTAGTCTATATAACATATGTATATATCCTTATCTACTTCTAGGTCTCTCAATTATTGTTCTCATGTTAAAAATGGCTTCCCTTGTTCCACTGTTTGGTCTGAATCCAAATTGCTCTTCTGATACCTCTCGATTAATTTCTTTTAAAAATCCTTTCTAGTAGTATTTTGAGTAAAGCTTTAATAGCATGGCTCATGAGGCTTATTGTTCTGAAATCCGAGCATTCCACCGCTTTTGGTTTCTTAGGAAGGGCAATAAATATAGATTTTCTTAAGTCTGATGGAATATATCCGGTTATATATGTCATTAAAAAGAGCAGTTATCCTTTCCTACTGCTTTCCCATTCCGAAGTTGCCCAATGGCTCTTATTACTTCGCTCTCCAGAATAGGAAGCCTATCAGTATTCCTCATCTCAGGTATTTCCTCTCTCTGCCCGTCAAAAAGTTCAAGCAGGCATACATGTTAATAAATACTTCCTTTTTGATTTGGGAACTGTTTGGTTTGATATATCAATGTAATACAAGATGTTAGTAAGGATTCAACCATGTCCCATATGTCTTGTTACAAATGGCTGACTGTAAACTGGGGTTTTTTGGGACAAAAACACTTCATAACTAAAAGGACCAAAGTTGCACACAGTTTATTTTATTTCCCTTATTTCTTACATCAAATCTGAAAATGAATATAAAAAGCATAAGGAAAAAAATAAGTAGGAAGTTTTTTTATTGATATTTTAAAACCCCATCCCATGCTGACCAGTTTTCAGGAGTTTGACCCTAAAACATAAATGCGTTATTTTAAAGGGCGAACTATGGCAATTTCTGAAGTGAAAACATGCCATTATTAATTTTGGAATGCACATTGAAATGTTGGACATCACAGGCCTCAAACAATTTTTTAAATTAATTTTGTGTCTGGTAAAGATGTTTATTCTGCTGAATATGTCTTTTGTTAGTGCCAAAGCACTGGTCTTCCAGCCATTTTTTCAATTCAGGGTTATTTACCCAACAGGTATATAAAATAAGGTATACAATAACTGTTGAATACACAATTTGCAGCAGGTAACACAATGAAATTCTGTAACCCAAAAGTTCTATAGCAATATGGTAACAGTAGTGTCATATAACTAGATCAATATTAGTCAGATCAATATGAGTATTTACATAGTATTTAGAATGTAAGCAGAAGTTATCTTCTGTATTCAGTTGGTAAAGTTGTAGTAAGTTTTAATGTTCAGTTGGAGTTAGGCAAGCGGTATATAAATGTCAGTTTGTTAGAAATATTCTGGTGTTGGGGTGGGGTCAGCTGTGACCAGTGAAGCATTTAGGTCTCAAATTTTACATTTTTATTTCAACTGTCTCTGTCATTGTATATGATTGACTGGAAATAACAGAGGAACAGCAACAACAAAAAAAGGGGGGGCGGGGGAGAACCGAGACTGAGGGTTAGGGGGTCTGAAACTTACGGTATGGTGATGCCATGGAACATACTTTACTGTGACTGCATAAGGGCCTGCCCAAAACGATGTACTTTTTTAGAGTGCACTGGTGGTAAAAATTGCCACCCAAATTGATTCCTTTTTAATTATCCCTGGCCTATGGGGTAGTGCTAGTAACTCTATTTTTTTTCAAGGCCCCAGACCATTGGGAACAATTAAAATAAATAGGCTGAACACACCCGAGAGCCAATTTTGGCAGATGATACAATTTGTTGAAAAATCTGGCTTTTTGGAAAAGGTTGAAAAATCACAGAACAAAAACTGTACAATGCAATTCCATGAAATTTTAAGGTGCTATTCATCTTTATCAGATACTTCAAGACATCCATAACAACATACATTACAAAACAGTAAAATATTTTATAAGTGAGGAGAAAGAATGTACATTTGACCAAAATCATGAAAAATGTTGAGTTTGAAAAATCGCAGGAAAAAACCTCTTCAACAGAAATTGCATGAAACTTTCATGTATTCTTCTTCTTTATCAGTTTTGTTGATTAGTGCCCCATTTTAAGTGTTTTACTAACACTATTTAGGTTTTTGTATTTTATGAATTTTGCCAAATAAATTTAGTTCTCCTGTGGGGTCAACACACCGCACCAATGCGGCTGACATTTTTACATACCCATTTGGAATCATGCCATTACACCTATTCCATGGGAGAAGATTTGTCAGCATATGTTGCGTAATGCCCCCTTTTATTGTCACCTATTATATTTGTATATTTTGCTCTGGGGCCTAATTTCACGAATGGTGAATTCAAGGAAAATGCTATTTTTACCACGTTTGAAGGTCTATATTTTCAAAACTAGTCACCCCATGCCCCTGTAACTGTATATACACTGATTACAGACCAGGAACTCTTAGCCTCGTCCTTCTGAAGCAAGCTGGGTTGATCCCGTTAAATTTTGGAGACCATCAAAAATGCTATCTTTTAGACTTTGCAGTGTGGCTGATTTTACGTAGGGTTAGTAAAATTTAAAAAGGTTGTATTTTCCTTAATACTTCACCGATTTTGACAATTGAAGTATCATTGGGTTTCAAATTCTATATCTTAAAGGGTGGAATCATTTATATCAAAATCCAAACCCATACAAAATTTCACTTGAGATACCTAATTCAAAACAATTTCATGTTCTAAAGGAGTAACATCCAAGTTGCCTATTGTTTTAACCACGAGATCCTGATGCAGAAAGTAGCAAGAGCTGGATTAGGCAACAAAGCATATAATTTCTTCACAAATTATCTCAAGAACAGGATGTAGTGCACAAAACTAAACAACAATGAGTCCACCACCCGTAGGGTCAAGACTGGGGTGCCACATAATGACCTACCACTAGTATCTGAAAGAGCAACATTTACATTATTTGCTGATGACGCAGCACTCACAGTACACGATAGAGATCTTGTGGCAGCTGCAGCCCAGATAGACATAAATACAGGTGAATATATGGTGCTATGAAAATAAACTAACAGTAAATAGTGCCAAGACAGAGTATGTGATCTATGGGACGAAAATGAGAAAAACAAGAGCCTCTCACATCCAAGTACAAATGGGTGGAACCTTACTTCATGAAGTGGACTCCTACAAATACCTGGGCACAACTCTTGACTCCACACTAAATGGGAACTGACAATTGGCAAGACTGAATCAAACACTGGCAATAAAACTGACAACCTTTAGGAAATTAAGGAAATTCATAAGTGAAAACACTGCACTGCTCCTGTACATAATCATCATCATCATCATGCTGTCGGTCGTGATGCGACAAAGACTGCTTTCATTACTTGACTCTCTGCTATGAGAGTGATGTCCATGAGTCTGTCTTAATGTCTCTCAGCTTCAGGTTTCTCTTGATGGTATCCTTGAACTGGAGACGAGAGTGCCCTCTCTTTCTGTCACAAGAAGACAGTTGAGAGTAGAGAATCTGCTTTGGTAGCCTGTCTGATGACATCCTCATGGTGTCCAGTCCATCGGAGATTCTTTTTTTATATATTTTATTGTACAAGACTACAATATTGCCTGTTATAGATTACAATGACATCATATATGAGCTCTTAACAAAAACAACAAAAGATCAAACTGCAAAGAATTCAGAACCAAGCACTGAGAACAGTTTACCAGGGCAAGACATTCAGTGTGGCTGAACTGCACAAGAAAGCCAAATTGGATACTCTCTCAGAACAAAGGGACCTACACCTGATGGCACTAATGCACAAACACGCAAAATACGAAAAATTCATTGACCGCACAAATAGAATAACAAGAAGAGGGGCCTCCACTCTGCTCAATGTATCACACCCTTCAACAAATAAATATATCGGAGCACCAATCTACAAAGGAAGTGTCATGTGGAATGACCTCTCTATCAAAGTCAGAGAAACACAAACAATACTTGCCTTCAAAAATGCATATAGAGCCCACCTGGTTATTCAGGCCCTTGAATGACTACTGCACTAATTACTAGCAAAGCCCTGAGCTCCACATCCTACACAACTATCAACCTGTTTAAACACATTGAACATTATATAAGACAGACAAAATGTCTTTTCAACTATAAACTTAACTTGTTTTATAAGAGAAAAAATGTAACCCTCAACGATTATTTGAGTTGCCCCGAGTATACACTTTCTACTCGGTGCTGCTCCCCATTTTTGCATGAACTACAGTGACTGATGCTGTATATTATACAGCAGGAGCCAGTCCCTTAATTCTACAGGATCAGTGCTGTAACTAATACAGCACTGATCAAACTTAGGTCATTTATACTGTCAATTCCAATAGTAAATGTCATATTCAGATGAATAAATACTTTACCAAAAAAAACCCCCAATCAACCAAATGACTATGCTGGAGTTTCTCGACCGTGCAAAAACTGTCCAACTCTAGCAGTAATCCGTTCTGTAGAGACCCTGTGCAAAAACAATCATGATGTTCAATCAGTTTGTTTGTTGGTTTACATCCTAACAACATCTAAGGTCATATCAGGACGGGTACCGACTTGTGACAGTGCGCACTCATGACAACTTTATAGTGCTTCCCCACTGAGAGACCAGGCTGCCAGCACCATTACCTGATATCCCACTCAGTCACATTATCCTGACACTGAGCCAACCAGTCCTTGCCCTATCCTAATAATGCTGAGCGCCTGGCTAGGAAGCGACAAGTACCAATTTTTAAGTCATTGGTTTGACTCGACCAGGGTTCAAACCCACGATCCCATGGTCTACTAACACGGGAGACAGACGCTCTAATTCATTCAGCCATCCCGTCTGGTTCGATGTTCAATGAGAATACAGTTCAGGAGTTGAAGGCGTGTAATAAAACACCACGGGCCTATAGAAGATAAATCTACCCTTCCTTTCAGGAAATCAGCTACGAGTTCTGAGTCAAGTTTTCCCAACTGACCGATAGTGCGCTCAATGATGTGCCGAAACCTATTTTCTGGATAGTTGAACATCTTCCCCATGGCAACCGATATGGACTTCCATGATTTGTTTAGCCTAATTCTAATTTGGCGCATCTGGATCTGTATGTGGAAGAGTCGGTGGTCGTCCTCTGCCTTTTGCCTTCGGATAGGCTTGGACTTGTCGACACCAGTCATTTTCTATAATAATCAAATTAAAATAATTTTTTTAACTTGATCTATATCATTTTATCATTTGGTATGGGCCTAATAATGAATATACAGAGAAATATTTGAGAGTGACCGATGCTTGCTAGATTCTAGGCAAAACCTATGTACAGAAAATGAATCGTTGGAACACCTGTTATCTATATCCCCTCCATGCATTAGATATCCATATTGGTGATTCCCATATATTAATAATGTATTAACAGAAATCTTTGAAATATTAATATGACTCCAAATTCATCTTTGTGTGATCATTAATAAGAAAGTCATAATGCTTTTAAACAAACAAAAACCGACTGAAACGGTAGTCGTATGGCGGCCACATTTGTCACATACCTAGTCTACACTTCAAAATGATGTTGCAACTACAGAGGTCTGCCAACCCTAAAGTATATCGAGATTAAAATCGAGAGTGATATTAAATCAATCCTGATTCAAATTCTGATTTATTGATGCCTACTAATGTTCTGGGAAACCAACAATAGAAAGTAAAATTGAACTTTGAATTGAAGCATGGTCACGAATGACAAAATTTCCGCAACATTTTCCCTCGAAAAAAATATTGGGACAAATCAATCCAAATACACCTCATTTCTAACAATTAATGATATATGATTTACATAAATTAAAATCAGCATTCATTCAGCTATGCACTGATCTAGTCCATTTCACATTTAGTATTGACTTACCGTAGTTAGAAAGTAAAACTTCCAGCATTGTTGACAAATCTGGACTTGCTTCTGAGTCGGCCATTTTGCTTCAGTTGCTCATGTAGAGCTGGTACTAGATCGCTCTGCGCATGTGAGCCGTAGTCTCGCATTCACACAGTTAATAACGTTCAGAAAGGAAATTAAATTCTCTTTAATTCAGTACCAACTTTGAGGGGGTTATGTATTTTATTTTGTGTAGAAAATAGCACCCAAAGTGAGAACATTTGAAACAGTTATTTAGCAATTTTTGAACAACTTTTATTTCTGCGGTTATGAATTTGTAAAAAACCGCTTCTGGTTTTTTTTTACCAGGGAGTTGAAGTGGAGCATTTTTTCTGAGATTCAGCCATTTTCAACAGGTTATCTGCATGCAGTTGGGGTACCTAGTTAAAGACATTTGCCATACCGTTTTCAGGTTTTCCCAAGTAGCTAGGCACTCTTCTTGTCGCTTGGCCAGGTCATTGGCAGGAATGTGCACTGTGTGTGATGCAGTGGGGGTCCTGGCGCGCGCAGCCAGCTGGGCCGACTATAATACAATGTATGTGTATTACATGCTTAAAGTTGCATAGTCCGATGTAGATAAATGATTCACCCAGTACTTGTAGTACACGGGTGAATGACAAGGTAGTGTAAATACAGGCGAAAATAGGTTTAGTATGGAACATGACCTAGAAACTGTGGCTCCAGTATCAAATGGCTACCCATATCGGCACAGAGTTGGTGAAATGGGAGAGAATGCAAAAAGACAAGATGGCGGCCGCAGAACGCCGTCGATTTCACTTTTAAATCTTATTAAACTAGATATTATATTATATTTTTCAACTCAAAGGTAGCGGGCTATCAATAAGACATATATAAAGAATAATTGTTGCTTCTTAGATTGTGAAATTAGGCTCTCAATTCTTTGACCCGTTTTTTCGACAGCTTTTACATAAGGTTGGTTTGCACCCCTACTGCAGCAGTACGGGGTGAATCTTGTATCTAAGTCCGATGGTGTTTAGTTTCTGACATTTTTCTGAGATAAATATATAGGGTTGATCCTTATAATTTGCCTTACTATAGCTTGAAGTAACTTTTATTTTAAATGGTTAACTTTTGAGATATTTGAAGTGCAACCATGCAAAATTAATTTTGGAAAGCACACCAAAACTCTAACACCATAGGATTCTGCACAACAGATTCTATTAAATTGACTCAGTATTCCCTTCTATATGTGTTGACAAATGTTTAATAAGTGCACCACTATGTAAATTAGATATGTAGAATCAAATCTAGATAATTGCTTTGGTTTTGACAATTTTATGTTTTCATCAGACTATGCAGCTGTAAGCAACTACCAGACCAACTGAGAGGGGTAGGCCTATTCCTGTATGTCAGGTATAGCCTCTAAGTGTTAATTTATGCACTTACAATTTTTGTTTATTAATTTAGTGTGGCTAATCTCGATCACATTACACATCTACATGATTATGATGATGGGATAAAGATACTCTTGAAGGGAAACAAACAGCTGATGAACGTACCTTTTCTAATAGAGCTTGTTGGGCTTCCATTTCACGACTCTCGCAATCCAGAATCTGAAGTCAATTAGAAACAATACTGCTTTGGTGCAAGCAGATGCTTTATATAAACAAGTATTAGTTCTATCTATCCAATTTAAAAACTTGAGTTCCGAAAAGTATATTATCTTCCCCACCTTATACTCTTTATATTAGAAATTCACTCAGTTATCCTCGTTCAAAAGTCCCTTCTCTAGCCTTATTTATAATAAGCTATAGTTATAGTATAGGCCTACCATTCTATCCATAGGGACAAATTTCAAATACAAAAGTTGTCCCGATGATAGCAATTCTTTAGAAATATTAAAAATAAAATTGCGAAAATTAAACTTCATAAATATTAGGACCATACAACTCACACATTGTACATTGTCAAATGAATATGTTTTACCAAATATACTTGTACTTTAATGGCTAACCCCATAGGCTGATGATGCCAGTATTTGGGCATGCATGCAGTACGTCATGACGTGACCTACATGACGTTACTTCTGAAGTGTTTTTAAAAGCATGGTCATGCACGATGTCAAAGACCCTATAATACTATAATAGTATTATAGGGTCTTTGACGATGTTCTGTCAGCCAAAATAACACATGGTAATTATTATAAGGGACGAAAAGATATTTTGGAGGTTATTTCGTAACTTTAGGGAAAAGTCCATTGAATTACCTTGTTTTAAATTAAAAGGGGTAGGGACTAATTTAGACAATTGTTCAGCTATACTGACTTTAAAATAAAAGGAAAATAGTGTTAATAAAAGATAAATTTGTACACATATATGAATGTTTTAATACCACCATTTTCTCGTTTGATTATTTTCCTCGTTAGAAAAACAAATGAGGAATTGCATGAGTTGGTAGTCGTTTCGTTTACTATTAGTATTGACGGTGTTCCCGTCTTTAGATACACTCAAACTATTCCCGAATCATTTGCGTTTCTAGTTCATAATATGTCATATGATTTGGCAACACGTTTCACAATCAATGTATGTGGGAGTATGAGTTGCGTCTATATTGCACAAACAATTTCATTGTGTTTCTCACCAACACCATTCACTAAAGGCTGCCATGGCTCTGTATCATGTTTGGTCGTACTCTTCTCAAACTTCTAAGGGTAGACTAAGCGTTGAATTTCCCCGCCATGGCTGTTCCGATTAGTGCCGAAATCGTAGTGCATTTTGTCGTTTGAAAAACACTGTAAAGTGTCTATGGATAACATTATTTACCAGAGAATAGTACTTGACCTAGTGTAGAGCATGCTTTATCTAAATAACGTCCACATACATGCATTTCTACATTGTGTAGAGGGGGCACCTGCTAATCGGAACAGCGTCCTAAATAGCTCAAATAAATATTCAAAATTAACCCATTAAACAGCCAACCAGATTGGACGTCAGTGACGTGTACCAGTTGGGAACCAATCAGAACTATCCAAAACAAACCCGGCCCACTTTCGCTGTCAAGAGAAGATGGCGTCGGTTGAGGTGGGTACACATTTTACACATATTCCGGTATTATTTCTTTCCGCAATGCACACTTCCGTGAGTTTCTACAAACGACAATAGAATACTATTGTAGTATAGAGTATAGAGATCATTTTAATATACTTTAAGACAAGTTTGCACTGCGCTTACTTAACTTTTCATTCATTTGTTTACGTCTTGTTTTGTGTGTCATTCAGAAAGTTTGCGAGTGTGGATTCGGGGGGCCATCGGGATTTGGGGCGCTGACTTTGACCACCAGAAAAATGACCAAAGTTCACCTCATTAGCACTGTTGGTGATCAAAGCTTCAATTGTCATTTGGTTGGTTTGGCACTTGAAGTCACATTGGTGATGATAGTTTTCAGCTTTAGTGGCATATTAAGCCAAATTCAAATGTTTTCTATGTTGACGTCATTGAATGAGGGAGCCCTGACGCGAAGCAAGTGCCCGTTCATCTTGGCTTTGAGTCAGGGCCGCTTTCAGCTTTGACTGACATGGACGTGATCACAACTTTGGCCAACAGGTGCGCCACTCCCACTAAATAATTATCATCATATGGTATTTGCGAGTTTCTGTCTAGTGTACTGTTATGAATCTATCATTCTATGAGCCACACATTAAGGATCTTGGTCTCTGAGTACGTGGTTATACTCAGTACTGTCACGCATTATTTCACTTGTTTTGTCGGGGTGCCCAAGCTCAGTTCCTCAGGCTCAGACCTGGCAGAAATCGTAGACGTACTCACGTAGTGCCAGAGTTTTGACACACTTAACCAGCTTCACAATAAGCATTGAATATCATGAACAAGCTTGCTGCTTCGAGACTGGGTAGTTTAGTTTTCGCTTCGCCATGTACTGCCAAACTCGCTTAGATGGCATGTCCAATTTATATTGTGGTTGATTATTGGTTACAGCTTTGAACAAGGTTTTGAACAAGGTACATCACATGAAAATTGTTGCACAATACTGCAAATCGGTAGACAGAGCTCACAGAATAGATTAAAGGGTTTTTAATTCGAGTAAATATGATTAGTCGTTCCAAAGTTATCTATGATTTAGTTTTCCGAGAAATCAACATTTTGTCCTAGTGGTTATAACTATTAAGTTGTGACCCATTTGTGTTCCAGGATAGGTAAATTTCTATGTAGTTTCTTTGTTAATGGTCAGATCCTGATCAAACTTCACACATATGAGTCAACTATGCTGTTTTTTTAAAGAATAGTCAGGTCCTGATGAAATTTCATATCAAGGTTCTTCTTGGTATGGCAAATCACCTCAGCTTATCAAAACTGATGAAAAAAAATTAGATCACAGAAAAATGTAGGTTTCCATGGCAACCATAATACAATCATGCCCACCTGCAATATGACAACTGCAGTTTGTTTATTAATGGTTTGATCCTGATCAAACATGATACACACATTTAAAAGTGCTGTAGTGTCTAACCAAATGGACACATATATACACAATATAGGTATCAAATGAAAGATAAATAAACTAAATATTGAGGATTGTCAGACTACTAGAATGGTTTTCGAATTTTAGATATCTATTCTGCATTTTCGTGCATGCAGAATAGTTTGGGAATTTAGCAGTCTCCATTGCAGAATTAAATTAAACTTCAGAAAGCTGCAGTTCTGTCAATTCTTTTTGGATTTTGATCTAACAAAAACTGAAACCTGTGCAATTTAGTACAGTTCAAAATAGCTGTAGATTCACCACAATTTGAGCAGAGCTAAACCGCTGAATCAGCATTTTTGTGTGAGGTGAAAATGGTGGGAAATGAGCGTGAGCAGCTACCGCCGTGGCGATTCCGCCGATGCGCACACAAATTTAAAAGCACTGTAGTTCTGTCAATTCTTTATGGATTTTGATCAAATAAAAACTGAAACCTGTGCAATTTAGTGCCCTCCAAAATAGCAGCAGATTCACAATAATTTGAGCAGAGCTAAACCCCCCGAATCTGCATTTTTTCTGCACGATGAAAACATCACAAATTTAGCGCAAGCAGCTACCACCGCGGACGATGCTGCGCCGATGCACACACAAATTTAAAAGTACTGCACTGCCTTACCAAATGGACAGATATACACAATATAGGTATCAAATGAAAGATAAATAACTAAATATTGAGGATTGTCAGACTACTAGAATAATTTTCGAATGTTACTTATCTGTTCTATGACTTTTCCAACAGTGGTTGACTTCAACGGCTTGTAAAACCATGAAAGGTGTCCCCTAATGCACTAGAAACTGTCCTAGATGTAAACAAGGTTGCGATTGTTAAATTCTGATGCCATCCTGTATGGCAAGTCATTTGCATAGGATTTGTGAATGGGTTTTAAAGAGCACCTCTGAATATAGGGATGTGGAAGAGACAGCTATACCGCAGCGCCCAAAGCGGGATTTGATGTACCTAACAAGGTGGGCTTCATCAGTAGCCAGGCCCAGGTAGTGATATAATACTGTGCCACTGCACTGTATTACCATGTCCATCACTCCATGTTATATGTAGAAGGGGCTACTCGGAGTACCTATAATGCATTCCCAGCTCACGATATGGTGCTTCCACTGTCCATAGAGTTTGTGGCTATGTTAGCCAATACACTGACACTTTGCCACAATATTTGAAACGAAGCACATACATAAAGTGATGAACTGAAAACATTCACGTAACATGCCTACTAGCACACTTAGTCTTAGAGGTGTATGGTACTACTAGTGGTAGTGCACATACATTCCCCTTTTCTCAAGAACCCAACCGCTGCGTGCTGTCAAGGTGACTGTAATGATGAACAGGACTGTGGCCTCTACTTTTATGAGCTAATATTATGTTTAGATACGTTCCACAGTGTCCCTCAGATTCTGAGTCAGAGAATGCTACACTTCTATTTGTAACACCGACGTATGCACTGGAAACCTACCTACTTTTCTTTACCCCAAATAAAAGCCTGTCATTTTATTTTCTCAGTACCGACTGATGAACTTCGTGAATGCCAAATTTCCTTAATTTCAATTTCAAGAAATTACTCTTTTTGGGGGTTGGTGTGTGGGGGAGGGAATGAGGTAAATTTCCGCATAAAATATAATTTCATTAATATTATGTCATTCATATTGTAAACTGCATACTATGTAATGAACACATCATTGAACAGTCGGTTGGTTTGTAGCCAGTCTCCCAAAACCTGAACAGGTAGTCGCCTTCCATAAAAATGCCTCACTTTCTTCTAATAGTAGGTACTCCAAAGTGGGCGTATACGGTGTCCGCAGCGCGAAATTTGACCTATTTTAACCGTTTGAAAAAGGCTTGAATCTCCACTAATTCTGCTTGGCTTGAAATAAAAATTATATCAAATTAAAGCTTGTTCTTTTGTCTTTTAGGATGTCTGATTTTTAATTATCATTATGAAATAAATCACAGTCAATGGACACTTGTTGGCGGGTACCATCGGCAGCTCTGAGCATGCTCGCCGATTTTGTTTTCATCCAGTCTGAGCTACTCCCTTCCCTAAACTTGATGGCTTGGTGAGTACATTGACCTGAGCTAAAAATAACCACCAATAAAAGATAGAGAAGAATCTAGGCTTCATTAGCATATCAAGCATGAGTGTTTCTGAGTGGGAAATTTGATTGAACTGAAGGAGTGAAAACATTAAGACATTAATCCTCCTTGAAAATTGATCAGGATCATTTTGAAAATTATATCATCTTCCTCTACCTAACCAGAACAATATTTGGTTGAGATTTATATCATGTGCATCAAGGTTGGTCTGAGAAGTGACTGCTGCAAGAATGTGGCTATTGTCAGCTCGCGATGCCTAAAAGTGAATGTTGTCTTTCTTTCTCTGATCAGTTAGAAACTTATGTCATCATGTAGAGCTTTTAATTCTGGTTATTTTGGTATAAAGATTGCTGTGATAGGACAATTAGAACGGGAGTTATGCTATTTTTCTATATTTTACTGAATTTATTATTGGTGGTTGCTGGAAATTAAGGAATTTAGCAAGTTTGACATGAAATTTCAGAAAGAATACTAACATTGATGGTCTGTAAAAAATTGAGCTTCTTATTTGTACTATAGAGAATGAGATTCTTTAATATTGGACAGATCATACGCAAAATAGCTTCCAGGTGGGACCCTAAAAACCAAGATTTGGCAAATTTGGAAATGTGCACAAATCGGGTTAAAAAAATCAATCTTTAAACACTCATAACTTTGCAGCTATTCAATCAATCTAAATGATTTTTATATCATTGAGATCCAATTTAAATGATCTGTACAGATATATAACTTGTAATACTGACCTGTTGAAAATAGAAATCACTTTGGAGTACCTACTAATACTAGTAATACTGTAGATATATATGCTTTCTTGAAATAGGGAAGTGTTTTAGAGTAGGTATACCCAGTCATTTAAAAAAAAAAATAATAAAAAAAAAGACAGGAAGCTTGCAGGAAATACACTTTGTGTCAAAGTAAAGTCACATGCAAAATTTCAAGGCTCTAGCTTTATGAGAAAATGAGATATGGCAGATTGAACAAATATATATTTTGGCTGTTTGCGCAAATTACCAAAATTGCTATTTTTCAAAAACTCATACAATTAAAACTATTGACAACACAGAGCTCATATTTGGTACACACTGTAACACAGTTATCAAGTAATTTTTTTTCTTAGCCAAACAACATAGGGAGAAAGAAAATATGATGCCTCAAAAATGGTAATTTGTGCAATGAAAATATCTCAAAATGTGAAATTTTGACTTGTGTTGAAATTATTGTATATATATATAAATTATAAACAATTCTGCCATCAGTTCACAATGTACAGGCAAAACTTATAGATATCATAAAAATCATTTCTCACGGGCACAGAAGACGATGAGGCTGGTTGGGGAAACATGGCTTTTATTCGGTCGCGGCCCCCGGGCCGCAATGGGCATGTACATTGTGGATTGACGACGGGCCGTGGCCGACATAACGTCATGCAGTGATAACATAATAGCATGAGATGAGAGATGCGACATATGGACAAGTTAAGATATAAGATAAGATATGATGAACAGTAATAAGATATGATGAACAGTAATAAGTAAGGTAAGATATGATGAACAAGTACAATTAAACATTGAATATGTGAAGGTGAATAGAATAGAAAGGGGTTGGAGTAGTGGTCAGTTGGAGGCGGTGCTGCAGACTGACTTGCTTGTGGTATGTAGGGCCGGGCTCCGGTCGCCGGAGTGGTTTGATTGGCTAAGTTGGGTTGTGTTGTGATTGGTGGAGGGAGAGTGAGGTGTTGGGGTTCCCTTCCCCCCGCCCCATGCCCCCCCCCCCCACCCGCCCCCTGCGGGAGGGGGGGTGGCAGCCTCACCTCTCCACCGTGCCCAGCAATGAGACCGAATGAGCGACCCCGCTCATTCCCGACAATGGAGACAACTAGAACATAAAGAGACATACATGTGCTATATGGCAGGTTAAATAAATTCATTAAATAAAAGTAAAAGACACACAAAAATGGACTTTCCAAGAGCAATTTTTCTGGGTCCTTTAATATATCATTTTAAAGAGTGATTTCTCCTCTTTTTAATGGCATAGATTTCTTTGAGAACTGATCACAGCCCATAAGTTTATGGCAGGGTAAATAAATTCATTTAAAAAACCCCAACAACAAAATGGACTTTCTAAGAGAAATATTCCCGGGTCATGTTATATATCATTTTAAAGAACGATCTCCACTTTCTAATGGTATACATAAATATATATATATAAACTGATCACAGCCTAAAATTGTATAGCAGGGTAATAAATTCATAATATTTCTTCTTTTGAACCCCCCCCCCCCCCCAACCGGATTTCCGAGGACGGAATATCCCGGTCGTGCTACATATCATTTTAAAGAGCGATTCCTCCTTTTTTAATGGTATAGATTTCTTTGAGAACTGGTCACAGCCTAAAATCTTATGGGCAGAGTAAATAAATTCATTAAAAAAAAAAAATGAAACCCTGGGGCTGTTTGTCTGCTTACAGAGACATGGAATGGTGTGGGAGGGGTGTTAAACTGTTAGCTGGTTATTAATACCCCCCCCCCCCCCACACACACACCGCACCACACACACACGTCTCCAGTATCAGCCTTATCACTACAGTGGCGGTCTTGACATACATGTAAACCAGCTTTACTAAAGGGTCCGTTATATTTATTAGCAGTTCAATGATATTTTAGTAGGATATTTTTTTGTACGTAGCCCACAAACTAAAAAGCTTCATTGCCATATGAATGAATCAAGGATTAGTATTTCTTCCCCCCACCCCCCACCCCCATTTTCATCTTCTTATTCATTGGCATCTATCTCTATGGTCTTCGACTGTGAGCAAATTTCTTTTTAATCTAATTAATCTTATCTAATGTGTGTTGAATAGAAGTATTGTACTACTTTTCTAGGTTTTTACTTATTTGGTATTGCTGTGATTAGAAATGTGGAGATAATATGCTAAGCTTTTCAAGTTTATGAGATCTGGAATTCGATGTCAGTGAAGTAGATTAATAACCTAATTTAGATTATTAGATTCTAAGGCATACTGTCGGTGTGTGCATGCGCAAGTACTTGTCTCTTTATTTGTATCCGTTTTTATTATGGTTAATCACAATCTCTGCGGTCGGTATTGCTATGTCGGGAAATGAAACCAGCTCGGCTGGATTCTGAAGTGGTCATTTCTAGTAACCTTATGAAAGTAACTCATCTTCATACTGTTTGTGATATTGTCTGTCTCTGCACAAAGTTTGATTTTGATAACTAATGACAGAGAGTTTATATTTGTATCAGCGTTCAAAATAAGAGGTTGTCTGGGACAAGTGAAAATCCAGACGGATTAGTGAAAATCACACCAGGCTTGTCCGTTGGACAAGTGAAAATATTTGATTATTTCTATCACTGTATATGTATATATAGTCCTCTGAACAAGTAAAAATTCAGACGGACAAGTGCAAATCACACTAGACTTGTCCGGTGGACAAATGAAATCTTTTGCTTATTTCTATCACTGTGTATATCTATATTCAATCCTTCAATTAATTTTGGGTATTTTCGTGCAGTTAAAGAAAGAGACTATTCTTTATTTCAGGGCTCCGTCGGTCTTGAATCTGAATATAGTAGAAAGCTTTCATTCTTGTTTCATTATTATAATTTTGTAGCAATCATTTGGTGTTTGGATGTTTACTACCTTTCCACACCATCTCTCAATGTGTATAATTAAATCTAGCAGAGGAAGTCAAGAATTCAGAAATCCTTTTATGTTATCAACATTCTGATGGCTTTGGTTTCTGTCATTTTTCTGAGATAAATATATTAAATTGATTGTTGTAATCTACCTTAATTTAATTTGAAGTACCTTTTATTTTAAATGGCTAACCTTTGAGATATTTGAAGTACAAACATGTCAAATTAATTTTGGCAAGCCAAAACTATGACCATAGGCTTCTACAGTAACAGGTTCTATTAAACTAACTCAGCATTCTCTTCTATCTGACAACAGATGCTTAATGAGTGCATCAGTATCTAAGTTAGATATGTAGATTCAAATGTAGATAATTGGTTTTGTTTTGAAAATTTAATGCTAAAAACGTACCAAATATCCACACAAGAAATATGTAATTATAACTATAAGAGATACATCATGAAGACATACTATATACTATTACTATGGACGATTTCAATAAGGCTGTAAATATGTTACCCCAAAAAAACAAAGAACGAAATTACCAAGTGTCGGGAGTGCATACTATTACTATGGACGATTTCAATAAGGCTGTAAATATGTTACCCCCAAAAAACAAAGAACGAAATTACCAAGTCAACTTTGTACTGCATACCTGCGGTTGGAGTGCTTTGAAAAAAGGACCAGCCCTTGCATTAATTTTTTTTTAAATCCATTAGGTCAACTAGTACTACTTTTGTATGAAGTGACCAAACTGAACTTTCGCAAACAAAATATTCCTTTTATTTACTTAGTCAAATTTGAAACATATACATGTTAATGATTTTCCTGGTGATTGCTTTATCTAAAAGATCACCCCCGCCCCCTCCCTAAATCAGAAGAAGTAATGCAGCTAGTTATACTCATGGTAAATTGCTTTTGTTTGTTTAACGATCCCCCAGCACAAAAAGTAGACATCGGCTATTGGGGGGTATAGTAAATTGCAGGGAACCAAATGCTTTTATATGCCTTTAGTACAACAACATGGTTTATGCTATTAAAAAAATATATATTCCCAAACCCACTAATGGTTCTTGTCCTCTTCTACCCTTTATTCAACAGCAAAAGCGACCCCATGTGCTGACAAAGCGCATGGAGGAATTCATGCGCTTGAAGCAGTGCCGCGGCGGGATGTCGGGCATGTCTGGGGACCGGGTGCTGCTGTGTCCCCGGGAGGGCTGCAACAAGGTGCTGACAAGCACTCCCGGACTCAGGTACCACATGCGCACGCACCTAGCAGACCTGCAACCCTACACGTGCATCAAGTGCAAAAAACACTTTAAAAGGTAACGCAACGGTGCGACGGCTTTGAAGTTGCATGATCAGATGGTTTTATCTTTCTACTTTTTGTTTGTTTGTAAGCTAGTGTGTGTCTATATCAGGGTGTGTGTGTATATCAGGGTGTGTGTGTATATCAGGGTGTGTGTGTATCAGGGGGTGTGTGTGGCTTCCTTGAAAATGCTGGAATTTGACCTCTTCCCATATTCAATGCCTTTAAAGTGCTGGGATTTTAACCTACCATTCAAGGCCTTAAAAGTGCAGGAATTTTAGCCTCCTCCCATTCAATGCCTTAAAAGTGCTGGAATTTTAGCCTCGTCCCATGCAAGGCCTTAAAAGTGCTGGAATTTTCACTTCCTCCCATTCAAGGCCTTAAAAGTGCAGGAATTTTAGCCTCCTCCCATTCAATGTCTTAAAAGTGCTGGGATTTTAACCTCCCATGCAAGGCCTTAAAAGTGCTGGAATTTTAACCTCCTCCCATTCAAGGCCTTAAAAGTGCTGGAATGTTTACTGTGTGCTTGAAAATCCTTGAAAACTGACACTACCACATGATGAAATTCGCTCAAGAGTGGAGCAGTTTGGATAAAGAAATAGATGACCAACTGCAGAAAATCCCCCACAACATAGAAGCTCCGGTTTTGAATTCGCACGCATCTAGAAACTGTTTGACATATTTCCGATAATGCATGTTTTTTGTTGTTGATGTGAAACAGGTCTATTCAAAATATTAGCTGAATTTGTCTTTGTGCAAGAATTTAATAATGTTTTACAGTCAATCAAATGGCAAGGACGATGGCGCCGACGGCACACGCAGTGTAGGAAGCTCCGTACAAAGTGTGGAAATAAACAGTGCTAAGCTACACAGAAAGTGCACAAAGGCTTGACCTAAGCACAAGGATCACCAGGATATGTTCAAAATATGTATTGTTAGGATAACAAAGGAGGCATTTAACCAAAAAGAGTACTATGCACCGCAGCAAAAGGTGCTAACCATTAAAAACGGCGGCAAACACGACAAATAACAACAACACACAGGATACTGAGTGTGGAAATACTTTACCTAAGCATAAGGATCACCAGGATAGGTGCAAAATATTCATTATTAGGATAACAAAGAGGAATCCAACCAAAGAGAGTACTATGAACTGCAGCAAACTATTAAAAATGGCGGAAAACACGATGGATAACAACAATTAACACACAGGATACTAAGTGTGGAAATACTAATACAAAGGCTTGCCCTGAGCAAAAGGAGCACCATGATAGGTGCAAATTATGCATTGTTAGGTTAACAAAGTAGAATACAAAAGACAACAAAAGGTGACTGGAGCCGACCGTTAAAATGGCAGAAAAAACGGCGACAAACGTAAACAAGGAGATGACAAACACCAAAATGACCAAGGAAGCCATGACAACCTCCAGCAAAGCGGATGAACTGGAATTAAAAGTGATCAGTGCAATCATAGGGGAGAACGTCTCCACAATTATCAAGGACTGGATTAAAAAAGAAATTGAACAAATATCCCAAGGAAAACAAAACCGAATGTACAATGACCAAGACCGAATGTACAAATGTCAAGAAAACGAAACTGGCCACAGAACATCCACAAAAAAATTCTCTGAACCTGGAAATGGAACTGGAAAAATTATAAATGGCCTAGAACAGCCTGAAATTGAATGTGCATGGTACAAGACACAATATAAAACCCAAGACCAGGAAGCCACAAACAAAAATGGCAGACCAAAGACTGTCTTGTATTTGTTCTGACTTGTTTTCCCAATCCTGTATGAATTTTGTTAGTAGTTTTTGTCCTACTGAGGCAAAGTGGTCATTTAGTTTGTCTGCTGCTCTAGGTTTGTTAGTGTGCTGCCTTTCTCATTTGTGAGTGCTATGCAGTCTTTAGATTTATTGTTGGGGAATAATAGATTTGCATTTTTCCAGAATTTGTTTGTTACTACCCCATCGATCAGCTTGGCTTATTATGTATTTTCTTTTGGTTGTTCTGACAGCTTTCTGAGGCTTATTTCTAGCTGTGTTGTAGGCTAGTCTATCTGCTGGGGTTTTGGTGCTTGTTGCCAGGTTCCCTAGTTTTCTTTTGATTTCTACCTGGGATATTAGCTTATTGTTCTCCCATGGATCTTGTTTTTTTGTTTATTTTTATTTTTTTCATTGGGCAAATTTGTTTAGTGAGGTTGTTATTTCCGTAATGATATTGTTCCATAAAATGTTAATATCATTTTTGTTACTATTTATTTAGTTTTTTTGACTCTCTAGGTGGTTTTCTAGTGATTCTTTTGAGTAGTTTACCAGTGATCTACCCATCTTGTATTCATATTGATTTTTGGGTTTTATTTTTTTTCCGGTTACATATATTAGCTCATGGTCGCTAATACCCCAGCTTCTGGTGCCCCATTTTGTTACATGGTTGGAGTTGGTGAGTATTAATTGCGAGCTATTTACATTACCAAAAATGCACCCATGCACTGAAGGCAGACTGGTGGGAAATGAAGGCAGAGGAGCTGCAGAGAGCTGCAGACAGAAACAACATGAAGGGCTTCTACAATGGACTGAAGGAAGTGTGGGGACACGTGAAGAAGGGACCTGTTCACCTGAAATCAACAGATGGAATGGAGACCTTTTCTGACAGCAAGAGAGTTGTGGCAAGATGGAGTGAACACTTCCAGAAGCTACTCAACATCCCTGGTGACATAGATCACGAAGCTCTAGACAACATCCAGCAGCGCATTACCAAAACATGCCTCGATGAAATTCCAACCATGGATGAGATGGCTAGAGCAATCGCCAGCCTGAAAGATGGCAAAGCACCTGGGGGTGGTGGAATTCCTGCTGAAGTATGGAAGCACGGAGGAGACAATCTGTTCAACAGACTGCACCAACTAATCACCAATGCCTGGTAGGAGGGTTTTGTACCCCAAGCATGAAAGGATGTCAGCATTGTAACCATCTACAAAAAAGGTGATCGAACAGACTGTGGGAACTATAGAGGAATCTCTCTTCTTTCCATAGCAGGCAAGATCTTCGCCAGGATCCTCCTCAACAGACTATCTATTCACATAACACCTGATGTAGTTCCTGAGTCACAGTGTGGCTTCAGAGGTAACCGGAGCACCATGGATATGATATTTTGTCTCCGACAGCTACAAGAAAAGTGCATTGAGCAGGACCGACCACTGTACATGGTATTTGTCGATTTCACTAAGGCGTTTGATACAGTCGGGTGGACCGGGCTATGGCAGCTACTGAGGAAGTATGGATGGCCAGAGAAGTTCACAACTATGATCGAGGCTCTACATACAGGAATGATGGCGAATGTTAGTGTTGGAGGGGAAGTCTCGGAATCGTTCGGGGTTACCAATGGGGTCAAGCAAGGTTGTGAACTGGCCCCCACGCTCTTCTCCATCTTCCTAACAGCAATGCTCCACGAGGCTTTCCGAGGCATGGGGGATGGCATCTATATACAGTTCAGACAGAGCGCTGGACCTATTCAATGTCGCACACTTCAGAGCGAAGACCAAGACTACTCGGATACTGGTGAGAGAGCTATTATTCGCAGATGACAGTGCACTGGTTGCCCACTCTGCTGAAGAGATCCAGAAAATAGTGGACGCTTTCTTCGATGCATCAAAGAAGTTTGGCCTGAAGATTAACATCAAGAAGACGGAGGTGCTGTACCAATCCAACTTTACAAGAACTAGAGAGGAGGATATCATGGTTGACGGAAACAAGCTGAACTCTGTTCCGGAATTCACCTATCTCGGAAGCACTATATCAAGTGATGGACGCATTGATGCTGAAATACAGAGGAGGATGGCCAAGGCTAGCGCATCTTTTGGTCGACTACGCCAGAGACTCTGGAACAACTACCATGTGTCCATGCGGGTCAAAGGCAAGATCTACCGTGCAATCATGCTATCCACCCTACTATACGGAGCCAAGGCCTGGACAGTGTACAGACGACAGGTGAAAAAGCTGCATGCCTTCATGATGCGACATCTGCGTTCAATCATGAGGCTAACCTGGAAGGACAAAGTGACAAATATGGAAATACTCGAACGGACAGGGCTGCCCTCTATGGAAGATCTTCTGATCAAAAAAGAATCTCCGGTGGACTGGACACCTCATGAGGATGTCATCAGACAGGCTACCAAAGCAGATCCTCTACTCTCAACTGTCTTCTAGTTACAGAAAGAGAGGGCGCCCTCGTCTCCGGTTCAAGGATACCATCAAGAGAAACCTGAAGCTGAGAGACATTAAGACCGACTCATGGTCATCACTCTCACAGCAGAGAGCTAAATGGAGAGTGGCAGTCAAGTAATGAAAGTAGTCTTTGTCGCATCGTGACCGACAGCATGATGATGATGATGATGATTTTCACTGAGTCTGGTATTTTCTGTGATTATCTGTTGAAGGCCTATGGTTTTGATAGTGGTCTGCAGCATTAGTGGGTTTTTTTTCATTTGAGTTGTAGTTTATATTAAAATCACCCAGAATGAAAATTTCTGCAGTTGTTAATTTTTGTACTGCGCTAACACTTTTTTCAAGGGCCTCAAGGAAGCTGTCTATGTTTCCTGTTGGTGGTCTGGTCAGACTTGCTATGGCTGTGTTTGCTTGTTTATCATTTTTTATTAAGCACCATACAAGTTCTATGTGTTGTTCTGAAATGTTTGCTGTTTCTAGTGTTTCAGCATCTACGTTTTTGGTGAGTTTGCAGTATATAGCTACACCCTCCACCTTTGTTTGTTTGTTGTGTTTCATTTAATGTTTTTCTGTCATTACGTACAAGCCTATACACATCTATGTTGAGAATATTGTTGTGGTGTTTGTCAGTCTACCAGGATTCTGACATTGTTAGTACATCAATGTCTTCATGTTTTAGGTGTAGTTCTATCGGGTCTAGTTTATTGTATGCACTCTGGCAGTTTAAGTGGGCGAAGTGTGTGCCTCTGCCTAGTCTGCACTCAATTTCCTCGACCATGGATAATGCAGTGGATCTTGGATTATGCGAGTTTAGTTTTATTTTATATTTATTTTGTTTGTTTATGTGTTATTCGGTTGCTGAGGTGCAGGTACCAGTGCATGGGCATTTGCGACCCCCCTTGAGATAATAATAATAGCATTTATGTAACCTGTGTAAAGGGAGGAGAGGTACATGTGTGTAAGATAAACAAAGTTAATGAACAACTTCCCTTACAACGCAAATTAATGTTCACAAACTAAGGTAGGGGAAGGGCACAGCCTATACAACGGAGTACACTACATGCAAGCATTCCCCAAGAAAGTAGCAGCTAAAGTGTCAGGAGTGCATCATCGCCAACAGATGCAATGCTGATTATCACACAAACTGATAAGTACCCTCTAAAATAGACATGCTACACAAATGCGTTTAATTGTTTCCGTTTCAGAAGTGTGCGTACTACTGTAACAAAATACTAATACAATACGTGCCTTAAAACACTAACTCCCACTGTATTATCCTGGTATTTTTCCCCACAGATGACTGAGCTGTCATGGGAAAATCACTGAGCAAATCTGACTTAAAAAACGGATAACTAACACCAATTAACATAATATAGATGGTTGATCTTAAATATGAATACTTAACATGAATTAATGTAAAGAACATTCTTACTTCCCCGTCTCTCGGAGCGAGGCAAATACGTAGCACAACAATATGTATGAAAAATGTACGTACATCACCATTCCCCGGAACGGAGTAGATGCCAAATAGCATAAATAATATAAATATAACTATAAAAGGTAAAAATGATACATACATACCTAAAAACATAACCATAATGGGACAACCGAAACACACAACTGATCCCGGAAAAATGCAAGAGTATCAACACATGGTATAAATAAAAGCTGAAAATGTCCTACTTGGTCCAGCATTCGCAAGCACTGGCGGCACCAGCGACTAGAGGGTAGTGAAAGACAGCAGAGCACAACGCAACAAAACATATCCCACACTAGTAAATACCTCCAACTCTCACGGTAACAACCAAACTACCAAACAATGGTGGAGAAAATAGACTGCAGACTAGGCAGGGGCACTCATATTGCCTACTTAAACTGCCAAAGTGACTACAATAAAATTGACAGCATCAAATTACACCTAAATATCTGCAAATTTGACATAGTGACACTATTGGAAACCTGGTTTCACAAATTGCACCGTGATCAGTCAGTAGAGGTTGAGGGGTTTAGGCTTGTGAGAGAGGACAGAAAGGTGCTGAACAACCTGCAAACAATAAATAAAAAAGGAGGAGTGGTTGCAATCTATACAAAAAAAATTCCTTAACACTGATAACAATCTGCTACAATAAGCAAACGGATCAAACAATAGCCTAGAATTAATATGGACAGTAATCAAAAATGAAAAACAAGCTGACATTGCGGTAGGGAGCCTATACAGACCCCCAGATGGAAACATGGAGCAATTCATTATGGAACTGGAGGCCATCCTAGACAATATACCAAAACTCACACCACTGCGGAGAGATTCTTTCTTGGCGACTTCAATATAAACTATAAAACAACAAAAATACCTTAGAAAATCTGATTAACGGTAAAGGTCTAGTGCAAAAAATCTGTGAACTAACTAGACTAGGGGAAAACAGTTCTACTATACCTCATTATAACTAACTCAAACCTTGTCCACAAATCGGGAACAAGAACTACACAAAAGAAGCATTAGAAGCTCACCTAAAGGCCAATATAGAACCACTTCGCCCAACTGATTAAAATATAAACAATCAATGGGACACCATCCTGGGGGAAATACGAAAACATCTGGACAACAGCTGTCCAATGAAAAAAATTAAAATAAAAGCAAACCAAGAATCCTGGGTTACACCGGAACTGATAAACATAATCATGATGAAATACAATAACGGGAAATTAGCCAAAGAAGATAGATAATTACCACAATTCAAGAAACCAAAGCCAGAAGGCAGTGAGTAAAGCCAAAAGACGGTTCATCGTCAAACAGGACCAGCTACAGGGGAAAAAACTCACACAAATTCTGGCTAAAAGTAAAAATACTACTCCCGAACGCAAAAAAACACTAAGAAAACATCACCCTATGTGCTGAGGATGGAAAGGAACTAAGTAACACAGAAATAGCTGACACCATGAATAAATATTTTTCGACCATAGGGGGCAAACTGTCAGAAAAATTCAATACAAACTGGGACACGAACGCACCAGAACTACACACAGCAATTGACACATGCTCAGCCACAATACAAGAAATAAGCAACCTAATAAAAGATATTGACTGCAGCAAGCCATCAGGCATTGACTACATCTCTAGCACAATACTGAAGGACGCCCTTGGCTGCATCCCAAATATAATATGTAATCTCTTCAATAAATCATTCGCTGGAGGGTCATTCATAAGCTGCTTGAAAACAGCTAAGGTCACTCCTCTCCACAAAGGAGGGGACATACAATCATTAGGTAACTACAGGCCTGTCTCTATCCTATCAGTACCCGGCAAGTTAATGGAGATGGTAATGCATAGACACATAACGAATTACCTAAACGAGCACCAAATCCTAAATAACAAACAAGTCTGGTTTAGACAAAAAACACTCAACAACTAAAACCATAGCTAAGTTAACTAATGACATTGCAAGCAATATAAATCAAAAGAACATGGTGGGGCAGCATTCATAGACTTTAGCAAAGCCTTTGACATGGTGGACCACACCACATTAAAAAATTAATTCACCCAAATGGGGATAAAAGGGAAAACAGGAGACTGGGTAAGTGACTACCTGCTAAACCGGGGACAATGCACTATAGCGAATGGGGCAAAATCAGGGGAAGAATACTTACACTATGGAGTACCGCAGGGGTCCATGTTGGGCCCCCTCCTGTTCCTAATTTACATAAATGACCTCAATAATTGGTTAGAAACAGAACACCTGCTTTTATACGCTGATGACACAGTGGTCTACACGGTTAGCAAATCACCCAAGGAACTAGAAGCAACCCTAAATAAAACACTATTGAAGTTAAACGAATGATGCCAAATAAACAAAATAACAATAAATACAAGTAAATAAAAAACTGTACTGTTCGGTACCAGGCACACCAAAAACCTCAACTTAAACTGCCAATTGGGGGAAGGTCAACCCGAGTCAGTAGACAGCTATCGCTATCTAGGAGTGGGCCTAGGCAGGCACCTAAATTATGACACCTGCATAACAAATACAATAAAGAAAGCTAATTATAAAATATGGCTACTAGCAAAACTAAGATACTACATGACAGAAAGCATGGCAATAAAAATATACAACGGTATGATCCTACCCTACTTTGACTATGGCGACGTCATCTACATGGGAGGGAATGTAAACCTGCTAAATAAATTACAAGTGCTACAGAACAGAGCACTAAAGGTATGCCTTGAGGTTCACATAAGATTCCCAACGATGGAACTCTACATTAAATGCAACACAAAACTACTAACAAATAGAAGAGAGCTACACGTCAAGCTACTTGCACACCACTACACCATACAGCAAAGTCTCACAGTGACTGCTGGTAGAAACACCAGACATGCAGGCGCACCAGTGCTAAAAGAAACCATAAGCATGAATAAAATAGACGAGAGAAGTGTGTTAGTCATGGCCGCGCAAGCCTGGAACAAACAACCACCTCCAGTCAGAGCAAGAACCTGGAGCTCTATAAACAATTCCTAAAAATAACAAATAAAAACCATACGCCATCAAATGAGCACCAAATAACACCTGACCGGGCACAGTCAAGGCAAACTGTGAGAGAGCACACATGCCAAGAACAGGCCAAGGAAGAGGGTGCACATCAAACCTATAAATACACAGCCATCTGGAGTACTGGGAGGGTCAGAAGAAATGAGGCCATAGTCCACCTTGGTATCACGAAAGGTAAAGACAGACCAATCATGCTCACCGAACCCAACCTATAATACACTATGTCATGAGAAAATACCACAACCCGCTGCCAGGTCGCCGTCCCGAAGGGTACGGGTGTGTTCTGGCGCACCTTGGTACCAACTAGGGAAAGGGCACAGGTGAAAGAAGGTGGTAAAACCAAAAGTCAGGGACAATGCTGTTAGAATTATGGTTACCAATTTAACACCGCAGCCAACCCACCTGGTCACAGTCCTGAAGAGTACGGATGTGTTCTGGCACATTTATGCACTAACCAGGGACAGACAGGGCAAAAGTGAAAGAAAAGCTGCAAACAAAACAAACAAACAAATTCTGAGAACACGTCCTTATCCACAAGCCTATTACCATCTCACTAGATGTGCATACTAGGCTACGATATTAGTTATATGATAGGAAGTTATACCCACCCCAAAAAAACACCAAAACTAACATGGATACCAACCAGGAACCAGAACCCGGGCATACACCATAACATTCCTCACATCTGTCCAGCGTTGAAAACAAGCACCCTCACGAGAGTATACACGCTATGGGAAGAATAAATACTCTATCAATAGAAACAATCTTTAGATTTTTGTCGCCGGTTTAGAAGAAACAAATTTATGTTTGCATTCTATGAAAATGTATTGCATTGATTTAAGGATTTTTACAATTGCTCCGATTTGATATTTTGAAATATTTGTTGTTTTTAGTTTCAATGGATTGAAATACCACAGAGAGAGGTCGAGCTGTGAGAATACGGTGTTCACACACATTCAAGGTACTGGAAAGGGACAATCAAATAATATTATTAATTTTATATACATTTGTTAGAATTAGGATGACTTATTTAAAGTTGCATACTCCGATTTTTTTGAGTTTCCATCATTTTCTGAGATAAATATATTAGATTGATCATTATAATCTTCCTAATTCTAGTTTGAAGTAACCTGTATTTTAAATAGCTAACTTTTAAGCTAACTTTTAAGATATTTAGAAGTGCAACCATCCAAAATTAATCTTTGGCACGCATGTCAAAACTGACCACAAGCTCCTGTAGAACAGATTCGATTAATTTGCCTCAGTATTCCCTTCGATGTGGCGACAAGTGCACTGGTATATAAGGTAGATACGTAGAATAAAATTTTGGTTCTTGAGCTTTTACCATCATCATAAGTGTCATTTGACACAATTGACTATATGGTTTTTTTTTACATTCTGTTAAAAAGTGAGGGTTATGATAGAATAGAAGTTGAACCTCTTCTCACCGTGAATACGGTTTTTGCCGTTGGCACGGCTTTAAAAGACCTCTAATCAAATCAAATCAATCAATAGTATCAACAAGTATTTAACCCTCAGACTTGAGTAATTGAAAGTGTTTCTGTCTAAGGTATAACTTTTTTTAGGGTTGGTTGTACGTGTTTCTCATAGCCTTGTTGCAATTTAATCTTCAGACCCGATTATAATTAGAAATGGCACCCCTGGCTCACCTCTGCCCCATGAATCTGGGCCGGTTGCCATGGAGATAGACAGTTCATCGGCAGGACGCGACGAAAAGCATGACTGGCTGCGAGACTTGGCAATCATTGCCACGGGACCACAGAGCCCACTCCTAAAGCCAGGCCCATCTCAAGACGAAAAGTAAGTTTGCACCATTTCCCATGTCATTCTACTTTCCCAGCCAAAAGTCGAATTGCACTGAAAGTATATATCCCCATCTGTAGAAGATACTCTAACTCTAAGCTTAGTTAATTCATCGGCAAATGAACTGAGAAAGTGATGGTGGAAAATGAAAAAATTATCTTTTAAATTGTTGATATCTTCATAAAGGTGCCCCTCTATTTATGAACATTCAAGTTATGAACTTTAAAAGAAAATACCAACAAACTGATATGTAGCCTAATTCATGACACGAGACGGAACTACATAGTATGGGTAATTTACTAGTGTAGGTTCAAAGAGGACAATTCAAGTTCAAATGTCATGCAATGTTCCGGTATAAGGTTTGATATTTTCTGGACGACCAGGCACTCAATCCTACGAGTCACCTATTAATAGTAGGGTTGGGTAGGGCAGTAAGAAAGGTGGGTGGTGTGGTCGGTCCGACGTCTGGTGGGCGAGTGCCGATGGTGCGTCGGGATGGGCGTAAGTGACGTCAGAGGTCGGTCTCAATTACAGGGGGCGGCCGCGGCGCGCGCGCCAGTGTCGCCACCTGGAGGAGGGTCAATCAATTCAATTCAATTCTTTTATTTAAATCTCTGCAAGGTATGTTTACAATAAACTGAGGTGATACAATAAATGCATACAAATTCCTTACAGACAGAAAGGATCCCAGGAAAGCGATGCCTATCTAGCTGGTCTCCATGGTGGGTTGGCCTATTAATAATAGGGGGGAGGAAGGGTGGTGCGAGGCGGGTGTGGGTTCAACAGTGGGGGAGGGGGCTCTATCTGTCGCACCTCGGTCCCGAATTACCCATGTTTCCGAAGCAACATGACCAATTCTGTTGGTTTTTTTGTTTTAATTTTTTTTTTTATTGAAACTAAGGTAGACATAGTAACAAGCTGTAAAAGCCTTGGGGGAAAAATACCAACGAACCTAGCATGTGGTCTAATTGTGTTATTTGTGGTTTTCATTGTGTTTTTATATTTTTGCTTTGAATATTATTGAAACTACGGTAGACATAGTAAAAAGTTGTAAAAGCCTTGGGGCGGGGGGGGGGGGGAAGATTAGCATAGCAAAGTTAGACTTACAAACAAATGTTCTTGCAAACAAGCCTGCTGTCCTGATATGACCTTAGATGTTGCTAGGATGTAAAACAACGAACAAACAACCTAGAAAAGCCCCGTCCTGATATGACCTTAGATGTTGGCAGGACGTAAAACTCCAACAACCAACCAACCAACCTAGAAAAGTAACTCATTTGTAAGCAATCCGATTAGCGGAAATAAATGATTCGCTTGAGCTGCATGCTTGGGAAGTATGTCTAATGTGGTTCGGTCCAACCCATACCTGAGCCGAACATGGCCATCTGCAAACAACCCCTAGACTTTGGATTTCCACCTCTGTGTATAACTTACAGCGTCATCAAGGGCCAGTTGCTCTCATACCATGTCTATGTGGTGTGGGAGGTTAAAAATCCCTTGGGTCGGTAAAAGTGTAGGCTCTCGCTTTCTATCGACCAACTGTCTAATGGTGAAGACAAGGCTATTCAGACTTATCCATGATTGGCAGTATAAATCTTCAAGAAAAGAAAGGTAACTCATTTGTAAACAATCTGATTGCGCAAATAAATGATTTGCTTGATCTGCATGCTTGGAATTGCATCTAATGTGGTTTGGTCCAACCCAGACCTGAGCCGCACATGGCCATCTGCGCGCTCAGCCCGCTGCTGCATACGTACGCGCGGCCCCAGGCTGCCCAGAGGTACCCATCACGCCCCGACGGCCACCGGTCGCCGTCTCCTCCACCGCAGCTGATCCGTGCTGAGCACGCCTACAGCTCCCTCAGCCAGCACCCCGACTCGCGCCCCACGTAAGGCTTCCTTTCCGCGACTGTCTTTGGCCGCGTATCGATAGACCGTTCCCTTGTGGCATGTTGTGACCTTGTGATGCGGCACATAGAGAATGAACATGTTCGTTCTCTATGTTCCCAGTCAGTACGTCACATGTGTGGTGCACAAGGCCATACTGGGTCCAACCTATGGGACCGGCCACTAAGCAAAACACAGGTTCATTGTCTGTGTGGCATATCACAATGTTGCAAGCGAACACGCCATGGAGGAACAGTCTATGGATACATGGCCTTAGTGTCTACAATCAGAAGACTGCAGTCTCTAATTTAAGATCATTGTTCTATTTAATGGAATACTTGTTATGTTTAATGGAATCATTATTCTATTTAATAGAATAAATATTATATTTAATGGCATTTTAATTTTTTAATAATAGTGTTTTGAATCGCTAGGTGTGTAGCTTATTAGCTAATCTAGGACAATTGTTAACTATAATAAAGATGTTAATGCTCATGTTGCTTCTTTTGCTTGATAAAAATGGCATACAGAAACCTGGTGAAGTAAGACCATAAAGAGTTGCCATGTATATAATCATTATGATGTCATATTTTTTGCGGCCTTAAAAAAATGAATTTCATACCTGAAAAGGCCCTAAAAAGACCTTTAATTTGGTCACTGAATAGCTGTATGAATCCTGTATTTGTACTTCATGCTTCAGAGCTTACATCCCCGGTAAGCGACAGAGGAGTTACTCATGCCCATCGCCGATGCTCAAGCAGTTGAGCAGCTCACAACACACGGAGATGCCTGACCTTTCACTTGACCCGGTGTGGCTCTGCTTCATGGCTGGTCAGTCACATTTGCTCTGTTCCTATTTGACTATTTCTCTTTTAGATTATTATTATTATTATTACCATTAAAAGTTAATTTTCCCATATATTTCAAGCTGCATAGTCCGATGAAAACATCAAATTTTCAGAACCAAAACAGTGATCTAAATTTGATTCTACACATGTAACTTAGATACTGGTGTATGTATTAAGCATTTGTTGTCACATAGAAGGGAATACTGAGGCAATTTAATAGAACTTGTTACTGCAGAAGCCTATGAGTTTTGGCAAGCTTGCCAACATTAATTTAGCATGTTTGCACTTAAAATATATCAAAAGTTAGCCATTTAAAATAAAAATTACTTCAAACTAAAGTCAGGTAGATTATAACAATCAATCTACTATATTTTTCCTAAGAAAATGAGATAAATTCAAAACCATCGGACTATGCAACTTTAAGATTATTAGTGTTAGACAAACAACGGAATATATTATCTATTATTATTATGTTATTTAAAACCATTTGTTTTTAGACAAACAACGGAATATATTGAGCTTAAATATTTTCAGCTTTCCTTTTACTAGTAATATTTAATTTTCCTTTCAGGTTATTATCAGCAATAGGGGGATGATAGTAATAGTATTCTTATTAGGGGCAACAATATTAAATAATGTTTTCTACTGGCTATAATTATCTACGAAAACACAATAAAAGGTAATAAGTTAATTATGGCAACAGTATTATTTTTTTAAATTACATACTTTCTTCTTTTTTGGTATCCATGTTGTAAATTAATGCCGACGGAGGACTGGTGCATTGGAATTAACTAGACTTATTCTGGAGAAGCATTTACCACGAATAATTCGGTTGAGAAATTAAAAAGTCTAAGGGAATTAACCATGCCATGATGTGAAAAGGGAATGGGAACATACCTACCGTCCTTTCTTATTTTACTCATTGGCAGTTCAGGGACGTGTACATTCTTTTGCAGGTTGTTCTTTCCGCCATCCATTGTGTCCAGTTGATTTAATTTCATCGACTTGTCTTTTAGGAACCAAGATCAAGTTTGCGACTCACTGCAACGCTAGTTGGAATTCGGTAGAGGATCTAGCTAAAACCAAAAAGGATGAAGAGTAAGTCTAAATAACTACTATTTTTTATATATATTACAATGTATGCCTGTCCTATTTAAAAAGTAAGACTGGATGGTTTCTACCTCATGGTGCCGGCGGCCTGATTTCCCAATGGGGCAGCACTATAAAGTCGCCATGAGTGCGCACTGTCACAAGTCGGTACCCGTCCTGATATGACCATAGATGTTGCTAGGACGTAAAACAACACCATCATCATTATCATCCCCATCCTGATTTGACCTTAGTTGTCCGGATGTAAAACCCCAACAAATCGTCATCATCATCATCATCATCATCATCGTCATGACTACCATCACCATCCATGTATTTCCTTTTAATGTATAAATCATAGATAAAGATGTGTTTTTTGCTGCACATTAGAGTGCTGGTTTTCACTACATACAACATATGTTGATGGTCACTGCCTGTCCTCCTGCGCAGCCTGGCTCCTCACGGGCTGTGTGTGATGATGATGGAGGAGACCAAGAGTGACGGGGCCAGCTCGGACCTCCCGCCCACTGACGGCAGCAGGACCTACCCACCGCCGCCAAACCTCACAGTCCAGATCCACCTCACTACAGACATGCCGGGCCAGCCTGATCTCATCACGCAATGCAGCGCCCACAGCCCCTTCTTTGTCCGTGGCAAAGGTAAGACCGGTTTCCGCTTTAAGGATGGGAGCGCCCAAATGCGCCCGTAAGTTATATGTGCTTATACTATGCCGGGAGCGCCTGAATACACCGGCTATATAATTCTTATCTTGAATTTATTTCACTGACACTCAAACACATTTGATTAAACTGTGTGGATTTTATGGGTCCTGCGCCAATAATTTTACACTGCAGTCTGCATGCATGACCATTTTACTTAAAGCTGCATAGTCCGTTGAAATACCAAATTTTCAAAACCGAACCAATTATCTAGATTTAATTTTACATATCTAACTTAGATACTGATGCACTTATTAAGCATTTGTTTCTGTGTAGAAGGCAATACTGACTCAATTTAACAGAACCTGTTACTGCAGAAGTCTATGGTGTCAGAGTTTTGGCAAGCTTGCCAAAACTAATTTTCGATGTTTGCACTCAAACTATCTCAAAAGTTTACCATTTAAAATAAAAGTAACTTTGAACTAATGTAAAGTAGATACTAGTGATTGATCTAATATATTTATCTCAGAAAAAATACAGAAATTCAAAACCATCGGACTATGCAACTTTAAGTAAAACAATAAGACATTTTAGCCTTTTTGAGGACAGTGGGTCTGTACTATGTCGTATTGTTTAATAAACCAATTTGACAAATTTAAGAAGAATGAAGCCATTAATTTTTATCTAGAATTTTATTTTCCTTTGCCAAAAATTAAATAATTGTGGGCTTTTAAATTCATGTGTTTTTTTGACACAGTTGATTGTATGCTTTTACATTTCGTGTAAAAGCGATGGTTGAATAAAAACTAAAAACTTCTCACCATGAATATGACCTGTGCTGCTGACACGGTGTAAAGAAACCATCAATCAATCAAACCCAGCCTCTTTCTTCCACATTGCAGACGGCCGTAGTCGTGTCTTGTTAATTAATGTTGTGTCAATAGTGATGGTGGTGTTCAATGCGGTGTGGCGGGTGGTTGTCAGTTTGCGCGTTATACTTGCTGTGTGCAGGTTGGTCATCCTTCACCCCGGAGCAGACAGTCGAGCACTATGGCATCCCGTGCATGGAGCTGGAGGTGGGTGACGTGTGCCTGCCCCCCAACCACCCAGACGCACTCGCTGCCAACAACATGATCGAGAGCTTTAAAAGGTTGGTACTGTTTCTACTACGGCTACCATGATGCAGCTTTTAACAAACATTACCACAATCTTTTAATGTTTAGGCAAACACCACCATATTAACCATTGCCCACCATCACCATCATCAGCGACTGCGCGCGGTGGCCGAATCGGTAGAGCACAGGCCTCGCGTGCGGAAGATCGGGAGTTCGCGAGTTCGGTTCCCGGTCGAGTCAAACCAATGACTTAAAAATTGATACTTGTCGCTTCCTAGCCTGGTGCCATAGTTTATTTATTGAAAATATAGTTTTTTGTCAGTGCTGTATCACTGGTCTTCTGGCCATGTGACAATACAGTTACTACCACAACCACTGTCACAACCATCACCATCAACAATATCAACATCACCACCCCACCATCACCACAACTACCAACATCATCACCACCACAACTACCAACACCGCCGACCGGACGGGGTGGCTGAATGATTAGAGCGTCCGTCTCCTGTTTTGGGAGATCGAGACTCATGGGTTCGAATCCTGGTCGAGTCAAACCAATGACTTAAAAATGTATACTTGTCGCTTCCTAGCCTGGCGCTCGGCATTATTAGGATATGGCAAGGACTGGTTGGCTCAGTGTCAGGATAATGTGACTGAGTGGGATATCAGGTCATGGTGCTGGCGGCCTGGTGTCCCAGTGGGGCAGCACTATAAAAGTCGCCAAGAGTCCACACTGTCACAAGTCGGTACCCGTCCTGATATGACCTTCGATGTTGCTAGGACAAAAAACAACAACAAACAAACCAACACCGCCACCTTCCCTTTTAAGTTGCCTAGGCCGATGGTTTTGAGTTCAGTCATCTGAGATAAATTAGTCATGGTGACCGTTATAATCTACCATACCTTTATGGCTAACCTTTGAAATATTTAAAGTGCAAATGTGCAAAATTAATGTTGGCAATCACACCAAAACTCTGACACCATAGGCTTCTGCAGTAATATATTCTATTAAATTCCCTCCATATTCCCTTCTATGTGGTGACAAATATTTAATAAGTGCACCAGAATCTAACTTAGATATGTAGAATCAAAATCTAGATAAATGTTTTGGTTTTTTAAATGTTATGTTTTCATCGGACCATGCAGCTTTAACTAAATATTACAACTGACCCATTACTCTTATTGGCTGACAGAAATATATATATATTACTTTAAAGAAGGTGGGTGTGAGCTTGCAACAATGCATATTTCAACCACCACACATCCTCCCTAACTAAAGATCCCAATCGTATTTGTAAAAGAGACCGGAGCATCAATCAAATATATTCTTAGCAATATTAATTTGCATATTGGAATTAAAAATAACAACAAAAACAAAAGATGCCCACATATAAAGCTGAATGGGACGCAGGTAATGCGTTATTCTATATTATGTTTACTTTTATTATTTCAGCGCTGAATTGTCCCCAATGGATACATCAGCAGTCCTTGCACTGAGTGGTATGGCGAAGGTAATTATTCGATCTCTTTTATTATTCATATCCCCACCCCCACATACACACACACTTACTCACACCAGCAACCAGTGTAATATATGCTTGTGTGGATAGGAATATGCCCACGTCTTCATATATTATATCTCTGAAAACTATTAGTATTTACATGATTGATAAATATATGCCTTCAAATTCTACATAAAATATCGGGATTCTGATTATCTATCCCAGAGGAATGGCACTAAGGCTATTGTCATGTCGTCAAACTGGGATAGGACAAGGACTGGTTTGCTCAGTGTCAGGATAATGTGACTGGATGGGATATTTGGATGGGATATTGGCTCATGATACTGGCAGATCAGTCTCCCAGTGTGACAGCACTGTAAAATCACCATGAGTGTGCACTGTCACAAGTCAGTACCTGTCCTGATATGACCTTAGGTGTTGCTACAATCGAAACACAAACAAATAAGCAATCGTCTATCCACTCTGGTACCTATAATGAGTGGTGTCCTTTTGATTCAGCTCCGACGGGAACAGGAAATGAGTCCACCCTATGTACCTTGTTCTCCGGAACGGTCTCCTACCAAATCTTCTGAAGGGGCATCGAAAGGAAAGCGGCCAATGAACGGCTTCATGCTGTTTGCCAAGCGCTACCGTATGGAGTACATGCATTTGTATCCCGGTAAGGACAACAGGTAAGCAAGCAGTCACCACAATGTAGTTAAGCTGCTGTTTCAGTGCCACACTCTGTACTGTTCTTTTCTACTCCATTCCCCTCCCCTCCCCTCCCCTCCCCTCCCCTCCCCTCCCCTCCCCTCCCCTCCCCCCCTCCCCTCCCCTCCCCTCCCCTCCCCCCCCTCCCCTCCCTCCCCTCCCTCCCCTCCCCTCCCCTCCCCTCCCCTCCCCTCCCCTCCCTCCCCTCCCCTCCCTCGCTCCCTCCCCTCCCCTCCCCTCCCCTCCCTCCCCTCCCCTCCCCTCCCCTCCCCTCCCCTCCCCTCCCCCCCTCCCCTCCCCTCCCCTCCCCAGTTATTACTATTTGAGTAGTGTAGTATACTGCAGCCTGAGTGAGCTATTAAGTAGCACGCCACTCAGGTAAGGAGCCACATAGCTAGGTAGGTGTGGATGGGGTCATTGCATCAGGGAACCTAGGTAGTGTAATGGTTAGCACACTAGCCCCGGAATGACAAGAAGCATGGGTTCGAATCTTGTTCAAAGCGCAATATTTCCTATTTTCATCACCTCCGTGACACTGTTTCTCCACATTGTTCCACAGGGCAATCAGCGTACTGCTTGGTGACCACTGGAAGCACCTGAACATAGAGGACCGTAAGCAGTTCACCAACGAGGCGAAAATGCTAGCTGAGCAGCAGAGGAGATTGCACCCGGACTGTTGGAAAAGGAAGCGCACTCTCTCCACTAGTGTATGTGAAATTTGACATATAAACAGCCCACATTGACTAAGCGCTCCACTAGTGTATGTAGCACTTTGCATTATAACAAGATATGCAACAATAACTGCAACACACATCTAGAATTCAACAATAACTGCAACACACATCTAGAAGTAAACAACTAAGCACAACACATCTAGAAGTAAGCAATAAATACAATACACATCTAAAAGTAAACAATAACTACAACACGCATCTAGAAGTAAACAATTAAATACAACACACATCTAGAAGAAAGCAATAAATACAAGACATATCTAAAAGTAAACAATAACTACAACTCGCATCTAGAAGTAAACAATTAAATACAACACATATCTAGAAGTAACCAATAAATACAACACACATCTAAAAGTAAACAATAGCTACAACACACATCTAGAAGTCAATAATTAAATACAACACACATCTAGAAGTAAGCAATAAATACAATATAGATCTAGAAGTAAACAATAAATATGACACATCTAAAAGTAAGCAAATACAAAACACAACTAGAAGTACAGAATAACTACAACACACATCTAGAAGGTAACAATACCCTCAACACACATCTAGAAGTAAACAATAAATACAACACACATCTAGAAGTAAACAATAAATACAACACACCTCTAGAAGTAAACAATAACTACAACACACATCTAGAAGTAAACAAATACAACACACATCTAGAAGTAAACAATAACTACAACACATATCTAGAAGTAAACAATAACTACAACACATCTAGAAGTAAACAAATACAACACACATCTAAAAGTAAACAATAACTACAACACACATCTAGAAGTAAACAATAACTACAACACACATCTAGAAGTAAACAATAACTACAACACACATCTAGAAGTAAACAATAACTACAACACACATCTAGAAGTAAACAATGACTACAACACACATCTAGAAGTAAACAATAACTACAACACACATCTAGAAGTAAAGAACTACAACGCACATCTAAAAGTAAACAATAACTACAACACACATCTAGAAGTAAACAACTGCAATGCACATCTAGAAGTAAACAATAACTACAAGTACACCACCCATCTAGACGAGGCGCATTGCTCCCTGTCTGTACACGGCCTTGTCCTGTTGCCCCCACTACAGGCGCTGGAGCGGTAGTTGGCGGCGTGTCGGGGCCTCTTCCCGGGGCCCTGGACTCTACAACGAATGGCAGCAACTTACGTGTCAATTACCGACCCATGCTTTATACACAAGGCAGCAACTTCCGGGCGTTCACAACGTGGTCACGTGACATGTCACCATGAGAGGCGAGGTTTCAGAAGAGCAAACAGGACACCAACTTTGCACTCGCACTCAACCAGGGTATGGTTTCTCACACGGATTGTTGTGAGTGGATTTTGTTGTTGTTGTTGAAATACCGATATGTGATTACAAAGAGCAAGAAGATATCCATGGTGTGATTTGGTTTTCCTGAAATATCGTGTGTTTTATGGGGATTTATTTTCTCTCTCTCTTTTTGTATGAAGATGTAATCATGTATTCCCGCGTTGTAATCATGAGGAACTGTGTTTAATTGTTCCATCTTTTAGCCACACTCAGGTGGTCAGAGTGGATTGTGTCGGCGTGATGCAAGTTGTTAGGGCAAATTAAGGAAAATTTGATAATTTCTGTCTTTTAGGCCTCTTGCTGTTTCAGGTGGGTGTGTTGAGTTGTGTGCTGCTTGTGGGGTGTCCTTTTGTTGAAGGAAGTATATATATATTAACTTGCAATATTGGAAATATTTTTTTTTTACCGCGCTAGTGAGATTCTTTACTCATGTTTAATGATGTTATCCTTACAACCCCAAGTATTGAATGAAACCAGAGATCAGTATTTGAACTGTAGACATTTCGTTTATTATTTGTACATAGATTAGAAATGAACTTGTCTGATTAGTTACAATACGCTTTATCGATATATCTCAAGTATTTTATATTCATTGTGTTTTTGGTGTTTAATGTTACGTGGGTTTTAGTTATGTAAATGTTTTTTAATTTGAGGTACTTGTGAGCACCTACAGCCATAATTAATGTATCCCCTCAGCAAATTGATGTAATTTGATTCTGTGACGCTCCCATGACGAATGACTCACTAAAAATGGACTTTCCTTTTTTTTACTGGACTAGTCCCGTTCGGTACTGCCAGAACTAGTTTTCATGACAATTTTTAAATAGCTTCCGTTATGTTAATGTATTGAGGATAATGTTGCTTCATTAATTGAATGTGTGTGTGTAAATTTAAGTATGTCAATTTAATATAACCTTCCAGTGTACACACTTTGCTTATTTGTTTGGGGTTTACGTCCTAGCAACATCTGAGGTCATCAGGGCAGGTGGTACTAACAGGTGGTTGTGACAGTGCACACTCATGCTGACTTTATAGTGTTGAAAGATCAGGTTATGTGTACCATGACCCCAATATCCCACTCAGTCACATTATCCTGACACTGAGCTAACCAGTCCACATCCCTATCCTAGTAATGCTGAGTGCCAGGCTAGGTAGTGACAAGTATCAATTTTGTGTGTCATTCGTTTAACTCGGTCGGTACACATCTGTTTTGACTCATCCAAGCATTAATTTCATTCCTTTGAAAACAGTTCTTGTGTAATAGTCGACCCCCTAATTTCAGCTTTAAAAAAAAAAAAGGACTTTTACACGAGGTTATACGGTACTCTGAATTGTGTGGAGTGATGACAAGATGGTGACTGCAGGGTGCTTTGAATTTGTTGGATGGATCCGCTTCCACGAAGCGTGTAAGGATGAGCATATTGTGGGCAGCTGAGTGGCTATTTTTAACTTCCCTGCACACAAGGATTATATTTACCCAGGCTACATATCGTATCGTGTAAGAAGTAATTGCAGGGATCATGTAGGGACACTATTGGCCATTTTGTGAATTGATAGTGGACATGTAATGCCCATATTTGGACAAACATCTCTGTTCGCCTTATTCAAGCTATTCACGCCGCGGTCATGTTGAAACCATACCGAGGCCACGCACGCATCTGCGAGGCGCCGCTGTATGAAAAGTAATGTGAATACTTTTTCGTTGACCAATACCTCTCGAAATCACTCAAATTTGAGGATATTCATTTTTGAAACTTCCATATTCATCTTTGCATACCTGTTTTCTATCTATTGGCCAATTTTGACGAAGATTGGGTGACCCTTGCATGGTGATTTTCCCATTCTTTAACTACAATATGATTGTCAACTTCAAGTCTGCATAGTTATGGTGGTATCATGTAATTCAGCACTGTCAGTGTAGTTATCTGTGTAACACAGTTAAACAACTAGTCATAGTAATTACAAATAAAAGCTTTAAAAGGGTTAACATATATTTTTTAAATATATATATATTAAGAAAGTTATGCAATTTTGAATTTAAGAAAAGATTGGTAACCAGGGTGAGTGACTTTGTTGACATCGCCTACTGAAATGCATCTGATCATCACTCAATCTTCATGAAAACTGAACAATAGATAGAAAAAATGTATGCAAAAATGAATATGATAGTTTAAAATGTGAAAATCTTCAAATTTTACTCCTTTAATTTCTGTCGTAGTTCATACACATCAGCACACAGCAGTGTCTTACTGCCATTTCCAATACCCGACCTGTACTCAACCTCGTTCTGATGCCTAATTAAGTCACACATGAATAGTGTGAATTGGGGCCGCTACTCGTGAATTGAACACCGTGCAGATTTCTTTTTTATTAACAAAAAAAGTTTGATTAATTAAACAAAATAATGTTTTCTTTTTTGTTAATCTGCAAATGCGCGGGCTAAAGTGATTCTTGAATGTACAGAGACAATTGATATTAGCCGATTAGGCGCCGACCCAGCTATACAGCCTGTTAACAGTTCACCGCAGAACCTTTAATAGAAGTCGCACCAGAACAATCAGGGATAGGGGTTCAAGTCTTAATTGGACGGTTAGCATTACTGCCTATTACTACACGCATTTAATATGTACACCACATACTATATGGTTCCATATTTAAACTTGATTAATCTTTTTTTTATTTGTATTTACTTTTGTGAGTGTGTGTGTGTTTTAAAAACACACACACACTCACAAAAGTACATACCCACAAAAGTAACCCACAAAAAGCTCTCCCCTTCACCCTAAACCTACCTACCGAGGTACTGCCTTTAGTATGCAACTATTGGAATGACGTAAATTGGAAAACTGACTTGTAGGTTTTTTAATAGGGTGGTGGGCATCTTCATAAATCACATCAATTTAAGTGTGTACTTATAAAACTATGAAGAGGCAGAATATTGTGGGAATATAATGAATAAGTGTGGTATGTTGTGGAAATATCACTGTCTGTGTGTGTATACATATATGTACATATGTATACATCTAACTATGTTATATATGTGTGTGTATACATATTTCTATATATACACTCAAATGTTAATTGTGTATATTAATGAGAAGTAACGGGGCTTCTATGTGGTCCTCTATAGCTGAATTACTCGGAATCCGAAAAGAAATTGTTTTAAAATAATTTGTTTAAAGCAGAAAGTTTTATACATGGGACCAACCACTAAAGAAGAAAAGAAAACCAGCTATCGCAAACAACTGGCAATTTTATATTATAGAATTTTATATATGGTCAGCCGAATTTGGGTGTTTGGTGATCCATTTTATGCGAGTGTTCATCTGAAAACTATATTTTTTCAATCAGGATAACTTGGATTCTGTGAGAATTGTGTACCTACTTGTTCTAAGTCATATCTAGTGTTATCGTGTCTTGAAGTAACAGTTGTCCAGTGGCGAAGCATTAAGTAGAATGAATGAGCAAAATGGGCGGTGATTACTATTCAAAAGCTGTCGCTACAGTGATGTGAATTTGCACTTGAACCTGTTCTACACAAGCTGAATATATAAAAGTATATTTTTTTGTCTATGTATATAGCTTCGTGTTGTAGTAAGACCACTATGAATGTTGTTTTGGAGTCAGTTTAAAAAGAGGATACCTCTGCCAAATGCCTCCTCCGTTTCAATTTCGAGGCTCAGGCTTGATGCTGTTGTATGACCTTAGTGCCTGTCTTCTTGCTATGAAATCGCGGTAATGTAGACATGCCTAGAGGTATAGTATTGATTCATTTTGGTGTTTTCTAAGTACTGTCTACTTAGTAACAGCAATGACGGACCTAAATATACAAGGATCGAAGATTTTCACAATTGCCGCTATTTTGGATATTTCACACAATTCATCTGTTTATGACCTGAATATTACAAACTGCCAATTATATTTTAATTTTATCCTTTTTTCACGGCGGCTGGTGGAATCCAGTCAGCTACTGTATTCTCCCAATGTGGAGATTCTCCTCTTGGCTTAGCGCAGTTAAAGTTGCATAGTCCGCTGGTTTTGGGTTTCTCTCATTTTTCTGAGGTCAATATATTAAATTGATTGTTATAATCTACCATGCTTTAGTTTGAAGTAACTTATTTTAAATGGCTAACTTTTGAGATGTTTGAAGTCAAACATGCCAAATTAATTTTGGCAAGCACGCCAAAATTATGACACCATAGGCTTCTGCAATAACAAGTTCTATTAGATTGCCTCAGTATTCCCTACTAAGTGGCAACACATGCTTGATAAGTACATCAGTATCTAAGTTAGATATGCAGAATAAAATCTAGATAATTGCTTTGGTTTGGAAATGTTCATGCTTCATCGAACTATGCAGCTTTAAAGGAATTGCAGAAAATTGCCAGACGTGAACTTGCGTACATTACTCTCCGAGCATAGTCCTAGTACTATGCTTATGCCCAAACAATACAGACTGCTTGGAGAATGTTCTGTCGATAGTATGATTATTATTATTATCGCCCAGCTCGTTGTCGATTTCCCGTTTTGTTCATTCCTGCATATATATATATATATTTTACCTCGGTATACAGCCTCAGGCTAGCCTCAGGCTAGGGAGAAGGAAGCACGTGAGGTACCAGCAATTAGCATATACAACTCACGACTGGATTACGTGTCGTTGGGTTGCTCCGGCAAATTTAGTCTACATACAAGCTAATACGCAGTAAGTATCATAAAAACTGTGGTTAGCTTAATCATGATGCATTAGAGCATCATTATGGAAAGTTTAGACTTTCTTTGGTCCATTTTGGACGAGTTATTTGGTTATAAAAAACCAAGGATAGAATTCCTTCTCGAAGGATTGAAACCGATCATTAGCGGTTCTGTCAACACCCGAGTCACCGTGTGATTATGGGTAGAGATGTGGGCTCTGCCTCGTCTCCTGTGGAAATTCTCTCGTACTCTAATAGAGAGTAATGTTGGAGATGCTCCTGGGTTTCTTTTATAGACTCCCCACAAACTTTTTCAGGCGTTTCTCCGAGTTTTGTAGCATTTTCTCCAACTTGTTGACGTAGTAGTCACAGGTGGGAGAAGTGTGCGGAACAGAGGGATGGGCGGGCCGATACACTGGTCCCGACCCCGCGTAAGGTTTGGGCTTGACCCACAACCCACGCACAAATTTAGCTTATTACGCCTGTGTTATAACGGTATAAACACGTTCTCTAACACCAATAGATGTCCAAATGAGTTTGAAACAACCATATTGTGACATATATATATACCGGGACTGACCAAAAATCTTTGTTTCAGCTCCCGATGGCCACGAAGCGGAGTAAGCGCGGTGCAGCAGCAGCCGAGGGGCGTGTTCCGAGTGGAGGGGACGAGGAGTACGACTCCTCACCCGTGTTGTCGGCAGGGCCTTCGACACAGCCCGGGGCGCATATTCTCTCCGAGGAGGACATAGTGCCTGACGGCGCCGCGGCTCAAAATTGGGAGACGCGGTTTGCGGCGATGGAGAGTCATATAATGGCTCTCAAACCACCGGTGTCTCGTAAACGGCGAATGCCGAGTGTTCAAGAGGAGTCTTCTTTGGAGGATTTCTCGGAGACAGACTCAGCGATGGAGCTTAGGGCTCCTCCTCCTTCTCCTAAACGGAGGAAGAAGAAGAAACATATCGTTTCTTCTGGTGATGATTTCACCAAGGAAAGGGGGAAGACTGGACTTCGCAAAAAGCGCAAGACCAAGTCCAAGAAGAAGAAGAAGAAGAGGAAAGATTCTTCTTCTTCCGACTCGTCCACAGATTCCACTTCCACGGAATCGGACTCAGACACGCGATATGAAGGTGTCTATGCTGCCATTGGGGGCAAAGTGGCTAAGAAAGTGGAGAAGCCATGGGCTAAGCGTGTGAAAACCACTACGCTTATGCGTGAGAACATAATGGCCATTTCCGCACGTTTAAACCGGCGGAGATTATTTCCAAGTTATCAGATGAGTTAACAGGCATTAAAGGTGTTCCCAACTCCATCATTAAGGAGATGGATCGAGATGTCAATATGACGGAGGACCGTAAGAGATTTGAGGGTGTGTTGCACACAGTGCATAAGGCGGTGCTTGGTACCCTAACAGCTATTGCTCCTGTAGCAAACAGAATGCAACGAGAAAATAAGTTCTCGTCTTTGGCTAAGACGATGGACAAAGGAATTGCATTGTTGGCGGCGGCAGGTAATTAATTACCTGTCGTATCGAAGATATGAAAATGTCTTCAAGTCGGTTTGCACAGATGCTGGCAAAGAAGTGGCTCGCTCAAAGAAGGTTACCGATAATGATGGGAAAGAGTTTACGCTCTTTCTTGCTCCAGAGCCGATTAAAGGGAAACCTTTAGATAACACGAAAATGTTTGGCGGTCAACTACAATACCTCTATAAAGAGGTAGAAACTGCAGCCAAGAGTGGCAAAAACATGGATGGTAAGAAGAAACAGGAAACTCCTCGTTTCAAAAGGTCACGAGGGGATTTTCGTCCACGTCGGTTCACCAGGGGAACCAGACCGGGCTCAAACTTCGGTCAAGCTTTTCGGGGCCGGGGCGCTCGCTCAGGCTGGACCGACAACACCGCACGGCCACTGGGCCGAGGCGTCAACTCGCCGAGACCCTTCCCCAGGGGCGGGTCCAAGTCGAGGTTGAAACACAAACGTTACAAGTCCTTCCAGCCTCTAAAACCACACAAACTGTAAGCAACTTTGTGGCTGGTAATATTAATAATCATATTTCTGAGTGGCACAAAATTACTAGTGACCAAGAAATTTTACAAATAGTTAGGGGTGTTCACATTCCCTTCACACAATTTCCGGTACAAGGCAGGATACCTTTTCCTTATAACATTGAACCGGTTGAACGAGAGGCACTAACTAAACAGGTACAAAAATTCTTTGAGAAAGGAATTATACAAAAAGTGACATACTGTTCAGGAGAGTTTATTTCAAACATCTTCTCGAGACCAAAGCCTAATGGCGAGGTTCGAATGATCCTGGATTTAACAATCCTTAATAAAATGGTTGAATATCGACATTTTAAAATGTTCTCGCTAGATACGGCACGAGATCTGATTACGCCAGATGCGTGGATGGCTAGTGTTGATTTACAAGATGCATATTATACGCTTCCCATAAGGGAAAAAGACCGGAAATTTCTTCGGTTTCTTTGGGATAACCAACTCTATGAGTTTACCTGCATGCCGAATGGTTTAGCTTGTGCCCCTCGTTTATTCACTAAACTGCTTAAACCTGTTTTCTCAGTAATGGCGCGGAAGGGTCATATAATGTTTCCATACATAGATGATTCCTTTATTATAGCATCAACACAAATTGATTGTGTGAATGCAGTTTTGGATTTATGTGCATTACTTACTAAATTGGGGTTTTATGCACATCCACAAAAGTCAGTGCTTAAACCAACAAAACAACTCAAATGTTTAGGGTTTATTCTGGATACACAGTCTCTTACAGTGTCGATAACAGAACAAAAACTAATTAAGTTTATGAATACAGCGACCCAGCTTGTTAAGTTACCAAAACCTAAAATTAGACAGGTCGCAGTCCTTATTGGGATAATGATATCGTATGCACCCGCTATTCTATACGGGAAGGCCCATATTAAATCTCTAGAAATAGATAAAAATTTAGCGTTAACACGAACTAAAGGGAATTTTGAGCGAAAGATGTTTATTTCGCAAGAAGGGCTACAGGATATTGCATGGTGGATGCAACACATAGCAAGTTCACCAAATCCAATCCGCATGGCGGAACCTAATACGGTAATTACTACTGATGCTTCGTTAGAAGGTTGGGGAGCTCATCGAGATGGGGTCACAACAGGAGGTAGATGGCTTGATGATGAAAAATCAGACCATATTAATGCGCTAGAATTGCGTGCTATTTATCTGGGCTTATGTAGTTTAGTAAAGATACATAAATCACAAGTTAGAATACTAACTGATAATACTACTGCCATGGCATATATTCGTAACATGGGTGGAACCAAATCAAAGCCTTGCAATCAGTTGTCTAAACTGATTTGGAACTGGGCACAGGCTCAACAAGTCTGGCTGACTGTAGCGCATATTCCAGGGTCACAAAATACACTTGCAGACCATAAAAGTAGAAATTTCCATGACCATTTAGAATGGTCTCTCTCTACACCTTTGTTTAACTTCATTTGTGAAAAATGGGGTACACCTAAAGTTGACTTGTTTGCATCACGAAATAATAACAAATTACCTTGTTATGTTTCTTGGCATCCTGAACCGGAGGCTTGGAAAGTAGATGCATTTGCTATTAACTGGGAAAATAATTATTTTTATATTTTCCCACCGTTTAGCATTATCAGCCGAGTTGTCAGGAAAATCGGTTTGGAAAGGACACATGCTATACTGGTGGTGCCCGATTGGGACACGCAACCTTGGCTGCCAGCAGTTTCACAACTGGCAAAAGAACATATACGATTCCCAAGAAAACTCGGGAATCTGACACACCACGGACCGCTAGTGGTTCACGGCGACGTGTCAACGATGCCCCTATTGGCATTCCTTTTCTAAGGAAACAGCTGCAGCAATTTGGATTGGACAAAATTACTGAGAATAGGATAGTATCTGATGCCTGGAGGCCAGGAACTGTCAAAATGTACACATCCTATTTAAGGAAATGGGGTGTACATTGTTTGTTAATGAAAGTCAAGCCAACAAATCCAACAATTTCACAAGTAGCTCGTTTTCTTCGTTCTCTAGAGGATGAAGGACTATCCTTTGGGTCGATCAATGCGGCAAGATGTGCGTTATCAATCATATTACCTAGAATTGATGGCGAAACAGTTGGAAAACATTATGTTCTTTGTTATCTACTTCGTTCAATTTATCAAAGGAATCCTCCAAAACCAAAGTATAGTCGGTTTTGGGATGTGTCTATAGTATTTAAGTTGTTTCAGGCTTGGCCTCACAACTCGTGGTTAGATATAAAACAATTAGGTTTTAAGGTCGCGGTCCTGTTATTATTAGTAACCGGACACAGAGGACAGACGATTGTTGCTTTATCTTTAACTGGATTAGAAATAGACAAGAAACAAGCTACGTTTGATTTAGCACAATTGCTCAAATCGAACACGTTAGGTGACCCTTTATCTACGGTTCACTTAGACTGCTTTCCGAATGATCGGAAATTATGTGTTGTGTCAGCCATACGGGCTTATATATCTAAGACAAAGGATTTACGTGCATCACAACAACTATTAGTGAGCTTTATAAAGCCACATAAGGCAATTTCACGAGACACCCTTGCCAGATGGACAATTACGGTGTTGAAATTGGCTGGAGTGGATACGGGCAAATACTCTTCCCACTCAACTAGAGGTGCCATGGTCTCCAAGGCACGGTTGCTAGGTATTTCTGTCAAAAGAATACTAGCGCATGCAGGCTGGAAGACGGCTAAGTCGTTCGCAAAACATTACAACAAACGACTAGAAAAGCCTACCGGCATTGCAAAGCGCCTGCTCGCCAACTAACAAGAATAGGTGAGAACAAAAACGTTGAATATTATATAAGAATGGATGATATTAAGGATAAAAATGAATTATGTAAAGGTCTCCCTAGCCTGAGGCTAGCCTGAGGCTGTATACCGAGGTAAAATAGTATAGTTATACGAATCTTACCTGGGTATAGATGATGGATAACTGTTGTTTTCCCGAGGTAGAAGCCTCGGGTAGACGTGGGCTAGGGCCCGCCCACCATACCCTACCACGTCTATCCCGTTGGTGTACCGTTACGGGAAAATCATAGTATCTATTGTATTGAAAGATCATTTTTATCCTGAATAAGTAGGTTAAAATTGCTGGTACCTCACGTGCTTCCTTCTCCCTAGCCCACGTCTACCCGAGGCTTCTACCTCGGGAAAACAACAGTTATCCATCATCTATACCCAGGTAAGATTCGTATAACTATACTATATATATATATATTATATATATATATATTATATATATATATATTCCCGCGCAGATGTGCATGCACACGATTGTCGTGCATGTACCAAGCCATGCCTGCACACACTCGTAGTTCATGTACACACATGTAAGTAGTATTATACCCTGCACACCCTCACCTGCATGCGCTGTTACTATAATACATATATGTAGTACCTGTACATCCCCATATATGTTTGCACCTATACATGTATAATACCTGTTCAGTTCACGTATAATACTTATACATATCCTCCCCCGCCTCCAGCTGAAACATCTGTGTCTTCACTTGACACAAGTCTGTGATTTCAAGCCTGGTGATCACCATTTAAATTTTTGTTAATTGATTGAATATTTGTGGCAAAAACCACGTTGAATGAGAGTAATCCGATAGAGGCCAGAAGCCCAGGTTTTCTCCGAAAAGTAACACTTGAAGCTTGAAATGTTGAGCAAATAAAACAAAGGGCAGCAGAAGCAGAAGCAGCAGCAGCATCTGGATAAATTTGAATGGTGTTTTGCGTACTAATTGTACGACTGACCTGAGGAGGCTTTTGAAGCATTGTTTATCGAAGGCTGTTTTTGAGAGTACCCAAATGTTCTGTAATCATGAATGATAAATTCTATTAGCACTAATATGCTGAAGAAATGGGTCACCAAAGGTAGTCAGCTAATATGGGTATTCTGAGTTCTGTTGGTTCCTCAGGAAAGACCGAAGCTGTGTTTTCCAACGGAGCGTTTTCCCATCTAGGGACAGAAACAACCTGAAACAAATTACATGTTTCCGTAATAATGCATTGTTTTGATTTGTCGCATGGAAAACTCTTGAGAGTATCCGTATGTTCTGATATCATGAATGATAAATTCCATTAGCACTATTTAGTGAGAAAGTGGGTCACCAAAGGTAGTCGGCTAAAATGGGTATTCTGAGTTGAAGCTGTGATCGAACACTCCGGGTCCCCGGGTCCCAGCTTCAGCTGATATGCCAGAAGGTTGCGGAGGTAGTAAATACACTTAGACGAAGTGGTATTTTTTTTTTATCTAATGTAAATTATTTGCTCGGACAATTTCACTGCAATGTACATTAGAAACAAATGTTGTCAAGAATCATACCAAGTTTGGCCATCAGGAGACATGCGGTGCAAGATGAGTTTAACGTATAAGGTCTATTATGAAGGATAGGGCTGGGAGCAGGGGAGTGGGGTGGCCACCAACAACTTCGGTCACATAAGTTGTAGCTGTAACCCAGCATGCTCGGTCACAGCTTCGGTCCTCCCCGGGGGACCAGCAGAACTTGCAATACCCGTATCGTGAAGTGGTGGTTGCAACTCAATGGCATTCCCTCTTTGCGCACTGATTAAACGAGGTCTGCGCAGCCGGCTGTGTGCAGTGGGCTGTGCACTGCACTCATACTGTGAGTGTGCATTGCTATGTTACAGCCGGAAGAAGTCCAGTGACCTACTTTCACACAAGGCGTTAAGCGCTTTTGAAACTGATCGCTTTAATTGTAGTCTTAAGCACCTTTTGAATGAACTCTTTAAAGCTGCATAGTCCGATGAAGCATCAAAATTTCAAAATCAAAACAATTATCTAGATTTGATATTGAACTTAGATACTGATGCCATTATTAAGCATTTGTTGCCACATAGAAGGGAATGCTGTGGCAATTTAATAGAATCTGTTACTGCTAAAAGCCTATGGTGGCAGAGTTTTGGCGTGCTTGCCAAAACTAATTTGATATATTTGCACTTAAAATATCTCAGAACTTAACGATTTAAATTAAAAGTTCCTTCAAACTAAAGTAAGGTAGATTATAATCAATTTACTATATTCAGAAAAATGACAGAAACTCAAAACCATCGGATTATGCAACTTTAAATAAGTGCATGTACGGCCAGTGTTATGTTGGAAACACTAGTTCTCAGCCGATCACGGAAGTTAAGCCATTATGAGCTTTGTTAGTTCTTGTACTGGTGGTTACAATCACCTGGGGATACGAGGTGCTGCCGTCTGCAGGCTTTTACAACCGACCAAATTTGTATAATATATGAGATTGCAGATGTAGACAAAATACACCTAGCGATTCTGGAAAAAGGGAAAAAAGGTCCCAGTGTTTTGCACATGGCCAGCTATTTGTGTTAGATTGCAGGAGCGGCTGAATCACATTGACAAAGGTAACAACTGTCACTATGTTTACAGCACCTCTCTCACTTTGCTGGTGTTGACTTAAAACAGACATACAGTAACTAGTAGTGCATGTCTTCAATGGACACCCTGATCCAGACCAGGGTTTTCTCGGAAAACAGGGCGTCATGTCACCAGAAAGAGTCAACTGAGAAAAGAAGACAAACTAACTGGTTTGTACATTGACAAATTAAATAGCATGGTATGAGACCATCGGTCACGTGGGTTCGCTGAAGAAAAGCACTGGTGTAGTATCTTTAATCGGTGTTGCCGGCATTTATGTAATGGTGGCCTACATGGCAGGGTAGGGTTATCTGTAACCCGTTGGAGCCAGGAGCGATCAGGTTCGTGTGTGGGTTTTGCTTCGCATGCTTACAGTTTGGGTGCACCTGCAATCGAGTAGCGCTGTATTTCTGAAATTATCTAAATTTTATCTGGTAAACATATCTAGAAAAGCAATTCAACTACAGGTGCGTCAGGGCTGTAAGTGCGTGGAACTTGTGGGAACACCCAGGCGCTACCGACCCCCCAACGGGTTAAAGGCGTAATCTTTTCGTTGTTATAACCTTTATGTCCAAGTGTAACCACCACCGGTTAGAAGAATAGGCCCATGGTGTTCAGCCTATATAATGGTGACGGGCATGGTTTAGTCATGTTCAATAATAATAATAGTAATAGTAACTCTACCTAATCCCATGCGGGTTGAATTAATGTAGAACTTACACAATTGAAAGCTGTAGTCTTTGCTGTTCTTTATTATTATGCAAACTATCCCACGATGTATAAATTCCTATGCAATAATAAACTATTAATAACAAACACTATTGTCTGTGTGAAATGGCATGTCACGATCGCATGACTAGCAAGGAATATAAAAGTGAGGTACTGATTTAATTAAACATTTTACAATGGTGCAGTGTCGAATAGTGACTTGAGAATACAAATTTAGAATGTGATTTTTCCGATTTTTAACCGATTTTTTCCTCACTTCATGCGAATTATAGTTTAAGGAAAACAACTTTTTTCCCCTTTAAAAAAAAAAAATGTGGACATTCAGGGCAATGTTCTCTTCCCCACTTCATTGCGAATTATAGCTTAAGGAAAACAGTTTACTATTTTGACCATCCATTTATCTAGATATGATTCTACATATCTAGATATGATTCTACATATCTAACTTAGATACTGGTGCACTTATTAAGCATTTGTTGCTGCACAGAAAGGAACGCTAAGTCAATTTAATAGAACCTGTTATGGTCCACGCCTATGGAGTAAGAATGTTGGTGCGCATACCAAAATTAATTGGCATGTTTTCATTTCAAATATCCCCAAAGTTAACAATTTATAATAAAAGTCACTTCAAACCAAAGTAAGGCAGATTATAAAGATCAACCTAGTATATTGATTTCAAATAATGACAGAAACTCAAAACCATCGGTTTATGCCTATTTAACTAGGCGGAGAATTGATCCCAAGACTTCTCACACAGGAAGCGAATGCTCTACTGATAAGGCCATTGCGACCAGTGCTCGTGTTTTGTGTTCATCAATGATGTGGTAAGCCGGTCACAAAACCAATAAGCTGACCGTGATAGTCGATAAATGGCGAGGCACAGTCGCTATAGACTGCCGCTTTCCCATTGGTCCACTTCGATTGAAGCCTCCTATAGGGCTAACCGATAGAAGGATGGCCACATGCAATGAGAAGGAAATTGAGTTTTTATCTGAAAGGTTGTTTGGGTGGTTGTTGGAGTTTTACGTCCTGGCAACATCTAAGGTCCACAAGTCGGTACCCGTCCTCATATGGCCTTGGATGTTGCCAGGACGTAAAACTCCATCAACCAACCAACATCTAAGGTTATATGAGGATGTGTACCGACTTGTGACAGTGCACACTCAAGGCAACTTTATAGTGCTGCCCCATTGGGAGACCAGGCCACCATGACCTAATATATCCCACTCAGTCACATTATCCTGCCACTGAGTCAACCAGTTCTTGCCCTAACCAATAATGCCGATCGCCTGGCTAGGAATCGACAAGTATACATTTTTATGTCATTGGTTTGACTCCACCGGGGTTCGAACCTGTGGGTTCGGATCCTACGATCTACCATCACGGGAGACGCTCAACTTATTCGGCCATCCCGTCTGGTGTACGGCAGGGGGGAAGGGGGGGGGGGGGGGTCTGGCGAGGTCAGTCAAGTACGACTTTTATTGTTTAATACAATGTTAATATTCTTTTGACGATTATTTCTTAATTTTCTTTTTGTACATTAGTTGATTAAGCAAAGGAATTTTCAGACCTGCCTACCGATATATTTGCGTTTTTTTACACAGTTCTAAGCTAGAGTATACCAATACGCAAAATTAGTATTCCGTACACTACGAAGAAATATGGAAAGTACAGCATCTTTCCCATTTCTTTTTTGAAAGTATACAATGTTTTGTCCCCAGTGAAATACCCAAATTTCATATTTGGTATAGGCAAGACCTGTCTACCCACACCATTTTTTTGCCGTACGCCGATATGCAAAATACTAATTTTCTATCCAAAATATTTTTAGGAAAGTACACAATTCTTTTTCATCATTACCCAAATTTCCTATTTGGCCAGACAGGTCTGAATTGTCAATCGTGGAAAATTGGTCTCCCCCATTCTACTGCTAATTGCCTTATCTTGCTAAATCCGAATTTCAAGGTAGGTAGCGGCAAGTATCAGGTTTGAAATTGTTGGCTTGACTCAACCAGGGTTCGAACCAAGGGGTTTCGGTCCTGATGTGACCTTAGATGTTGCTATGACGTAAAACAACAACAAACAAACCAAGGGGTTCGGATCCCATAACCTACCAAAATGAGGGGTTCAACTCATTTAGCGACCCGATCTAGGTCTGTCGTAAAATGTTGATGTGTACGACTTTGGGAGGGGGAAGCGGGGGAAGGGGGTCTGGAAAAGTAGTACTCTTTGTACTACCTTGAAAATGTTGACAACGTTGGACGGCCCCGAACGCGTTAATGTTTATGCATAGTAAATAGTATAATGAAATTGCACTTTGGTTGTGGTGATATACAAAGGGAACCTATATCACCAAGTATATTAAACTATCTCTCTTACCTATACCTCCTTTTTGTGGCTGAGTCACACTCTGGTTAGAGGTGCTATTTGTACCAATCAGTTGAAGACAATATTGGCATGACACGCTTGTTCTGCTCAACAATATTTGTCAGTACATGCATGTTCTGCTGAATGCATACTATTACAACTGCTACTACTACTACTACCATTACTACTACTACTAATAATAATACTACTACCATTACTACTACTACTACCACCATTACTACTACCATTACTACTAATACTACTACTACCATTACTAATACTACTATTACTACTACCATTACTACTACTACTACCATTACTACTACTAATACTACTACCATTACTACTACTACTAATAATACCATTACTACTGCCACCATTACTACTAATACTACTACTACCATTACTACTCCTACCATTACTACTAATACTACCATTACTACTACTACTATTACTACTACTACCATTACTACTACTAATACTACTACTACCATTACTACTACTACTACTAATAATACTACCATTATAATACTACTACCATGTATGCATGTATACACGTATGTCACATATATACTACACATACACAACAACCAGGCGGGATGGCCGAATGAGTTTAACGTCCGTCCCCCGTTTTGGTAAATCGTGGGATTCGAACCCACGGGTTTAAACTCTATCAAGTCAAACCAATGACGTAGCAATTGATAATTGTCGCCTCCTAGCCCAGTGCTCGGCATTATTAGGATATGGCAAGGACTGGTTGACTCAGTGTCAGGATAATGTGACTGTGGGATATCAGGTCATGGTGCTGGTGGCCTGGTCTCCCAGTAGGGCAGCACTGTAAAGTTGCCATGAGTGCGCACTCACAAGTTGGTACCCGTTGCCATGAATGCGCACTGTCACAAGTCGGTACCCGTCTTGATATGTCCGAAAAAGGTGAATGAGTGGGATATCAGGCCATGGTGCTAGTGGGGCAACATTATAAAGTCGCCCACTGTCACACGTCGGCACCGTCCTGATATGACCTTACATGTTGCCAGAACGGAAAACCTCAACACTCAATCAACTACATACTACATAAAAACTGAATATATACTACATACTGCATATATATACTAAATATGCATACATGAGCCTACAGGTATACATATCCACATACATATGATAGCCTTATTTGTTCTCCGTGATTCCAGGTTTTCGTTCAGAAACAGAAGAAAAAATGAAATATAAAAGGTATATCAGTGACGGATAATAGTGTTGAGTCAACGAAATAGGAGACTACGATTGTTAATCACTGAGCCTGTCTTAACAATGTTACTCTATTAATATTATGGAAATTTCCCAGTAGGGCATTGTGCCCACCTCACTGGTCTGGCAGTAATGGGACATTTCTATTACATTCACAGCAGACATCCGCTCTAAACAAGTTCCTTTCCACATTCTTTAAATCAACAATAGTTCAAACATCTACCACCAAACTGCGTGACCAAGCTACTGATATTGTAATCTAAGATGACAGAATCCACTGTGTGTCTTTTTACTTTCTGGCGGGGATTTTTACCTTTCTACAATTACACGTTCAGAGCGTTACCCTCAACGTGGTTGACTGAGGTTTTACGTCCTAGTAACATGTGAGATAATATCAGGACGGGGGCCGACTTATGATAGCACGCACTGATGGCGTTTTTTTTTAGTGCTGCTTCACTACCGCCTAATGTCCTCACAAGTACTGTTGCGTGGAGTGTACCAATTGTGTAAGTCTTTGGCTTAACTCGGTCGAGGTTTGATCCCACGTCCTCCCGCAATGTAAGCGCGTGCTCAACCCATTCGGCCATACCGCCAGGTTATTAGCCTCAACACATTGAGACATAGACAATAGTTTTTGATTAAATGTAGGCTAATATTTTTGTGGATTTAATCTGTTGTCTCCCAAACCTCACTGGACATCTATTTATAGATGAGCTCACGTCTATTTATAGATGAGCTCGGGAGCAGCTCCATCTTGTCTTCGAAATTCACCGCCAAGACCTAATAATGCCGGGGTGTGGGTGGGTGGGGGTAGGGTGTGGTGAGTGTAGGGTGGGCCGGGGTGGGTGGAGGTAGGGTGGGGTGGGGAATAAAGCTGGAAGACCAGTGTTTCGGCGCTGACAAAATAATATGTTCAGATGAATCAAATATTTACCCCCAAAAAAGAAAGTTGTGTTGGCGTTTTGAGTTTCTCTGGGATCAACACATTTAAACCAGAGCAAGGAATAGCAAGCTAGATTCTTACTGAATTAGACAGTCGTTAAAGAATATCATACTGCAACATCATTATTCATATGATTTGGGGGATTTCTCTCACTCTTTCTCTCTTTCTCTGTCTCTCTACATGTATTATTAATTATGTATTTGTCTTGTAATTGTAATTGTTATCTACTCTAATTGTATTTGTGCTGATATATGTCAACTAACTAATATAACAATCAACTGCTATTTGAGCTCCTTGGACGTGGCGGTATGTGAGACATTTATGTAGATATAAGTAAGGCGACATCTCAGTGTGTAATCAGGTGTAACCAGGTGCACACTGGATTACTCCGATGACATAGTTTATAGGCGTGCTCTGCCTGTATAGTCGACTGATAGTTGGTGAAAGGTACTCATTGTGAATTGATTTCCGACGAGGCTGAGTAGGGTGAGATCCCTATGGGAAGCCTATTGTCCAATGAATAAAATGAAGTGAAGGTATTTTAGCGAGTAAACGCATTTAATTAAATACAAATTGAACTTATTATTATATTAAAATTTATATATCCTCAAATGCAAATACAGTACCTTACTTGCTCTTTTTTTAAACCGGGGATGCAGCAACACATGAACCACCTCAGTCACATTATCCTGACACAGCTATCCAGTCCTTGCCCTATCCTAATAATGCTGAGCACCAAGCTAGGAAGCGACTAGATAAAGGATTCACCCAGTACTCGCAGTACACGGGTGAACACCAGCCCTATATAAAAACGGTCGAAAAAGTGGGGAAATGAAATAAGAGCCTAATTTCACAATCTAAGGAGCAACATTTATTCTTTTTATATATCTTCATATTTCCCCGCTACCTTTGAGTTGAAAAATATAATAAAATATCTAGTTTAATAAGATTTAAAAGTGAAATCGACGGCGTTCTATGGCCGCCATCTTGTCTTTTCGTATTCTCTCCAATTTCACCAACTCTGTGCCTATATAAGTATCCATTTGATACTGGAGGCAGGCATTCTACTTCCTGTTCTATACTAAAGCTATTTTCGCCCATATTTACACTACGTTGTCGTTCACCCGTGTACCAAAAGTACCGGGTGAATCTTTTATATAGGAAGCAACAATGATCAATTGTGTAAGTCATTGGTTTGACTTGACCAGGAATTGAATTCCCGATTTCCCGCATGGGATGTCTGCGCTCTACCGATTCGGCCAACCCATCCGGTAGGAAGCTATTGAAGGTGCAGTGCTGAGAGCAGCACTTAGTAAAAAGAAGCACTTTAATCAAAACTAAACAAAATTCCAGGGTATTCGTTGCATTAAGATACAACAGGAATCCCACAGTCTAATAACATAATATTTCAGCGCCATACGCTAGCCTCTTTGTATCACATGCCCATTCATATTAATCATATGGAATAAATAAGAACAAGGAATTTCATATCTATTCATAGACAATCGGCTTATCACAGTCTAGTCACCGGGGCCACCCACGCATCCATTACGGGCATTATATTACATCTGGTCTGAGTGGCGCCGATGGACCATCTGCATTCTGCAACCAAAAAAAGAATAGATTTAAATGATCAAGGGCGATAAATGTGATTTTTTTTCTTATTTCAAATAGCGAAGTATATGTATATATATATATATATATATATTTCAAAGAGCGAACTATATTATATATATATATATATATATAGTTCGCTATATTATATATATATATATATATATAAAGTAGCCTATGCTCTGGACACAGACACAAACATGAGTATGGGTTGATCAGTTTAATACTAGTCTCATGGCTAGGCTAACTGCCCAGCCGGTAACAAAGTTTGAAAAGCAGGTGCGCACTGGCCAAACAGAGAGGCGCAGGGCACGAGAACAAAGTGGCGCTGCAGGGCAGGTGGTCATTAAGGCCATATTAGGCCGATCCAACTTACTTTTCGTTGGTGCGCGAGGTTAGGCCAAACCAACTCAATTCCCGCACACACGCGGTTGGCTACTGCGCAGTAGATAATATAAACAATAACGGAGAATAGGCCGCTCCGCCCTTTATATATCGATAAGTACTTATCCTATCTATAAACTAGGCTATGCTCTGGACACAAACACAAACATGAGTATGGGTTGATCAGTTTAATACTAGTCTCATGGCTAGGCTAACTGCCCAAAGGAAACGCCCACGGTTCCCCCCAACCCACTAGTCATGTGTCACCGACAGGATTGCGGCCACACGCATATCATTCACAATTCGGCTGGAAAGGGGAGTCTTAATGTAGTCATAGACTGTTTCGGAGACCCAGTCCCCCCTAGCCCGAATTTCTTCAATTGTTGCACCCGACATGTGCAAAAACGTGCAGCCCCCTCTACGCAGCGAATGGGAGCTTAGTTGGGTGGTATCCAACCCCGCCCTACAGGCAAAAGGCTTCAACATTGCCTGGTAAGTTGCATAATCTAGAGGAGCCCAATGATCTTTCCCTACTGGTATTTGAAAAGCTGCAGAGGACAAAGGAGCCGGCACTTGCTCAAAATGAACCTCTGACCAGTGCACCGCACATAATGCTATATCCGGGCACCTAGCAATCGGAATTTCCAATCTACGCTCACTAAATTGAATGGTTTTGGAATGACGCAAGGTTAAGACTATCCCCCAATCATGGAAATGGAAATCCTCTCTTCGGAGAGAAGAATCTGACTCTGTTACCTGACATTTTCTCAGCAAACCCCTAAATGAACACAATATCGCTGCTCACCATGCTACATGGCCTCGCCCAGCCGTCAAAAAAGAGAAAATCGAACGTAACATATGAGGAAGCATAGGAATAGCCCTAACCGGAGTATCCCCCTTTACCCTACGAATACCTCTCAGAGTTGATGCTAATGTAAAATTAGTATAGTCTATCACTGGTTCCGAGTGTAAACGAAGGAAATAATTCAAGCCGCTCAAATAATTCCGAATTGATGACTACTTAAGAGACCTGGCTAGCCAGGTTGCATAATTCGCCACTTGCTCATTCGAGCAAGGAATGGGCGAGCGCGAAGGATGGAAACCTTCCACAAATTCTAAATATTTGTTTATCTGAGAAGAACGGGTCACCAGCGAGTTCTCCGCATAGTTCCGCAACTGAAACGCCTTCTGCTCATTCTCCAGCTTGGCCCATCCTGGAAAAAAAAAAATCAAAAAGGAGTGGAAAAAATATTGGCACAACAAAAGGAGTCATTCATGATCACATTCGATAGCCTCTTATGGCTGCCCTGCTCCTTCAACCTACTTAAAGCATCACAATATTTATTCAAGTTACTTCTAATATATATCGATTGGATAGAATCATTATTCTCTACTAACGACCAAAATAAGCGCTTAATGTAGTACATAATATGGCTGCTCCTTGAACGCCCCGTATTAAGCGCTGTACTTACCACAGTATTGTCAGTTATAAACAACAGATTCTTATCCCGCCACTCCACTTGCCAACGCATCATCGCGGCATAAATAGCGTAAAGCTCTTGAACATTAATGTGGTCCTCACTAATCCCTTTCTCAGTGGCTACCATATGATGACCTGCATAATTCCGCAACCTTGCGGCATCCGCCTGACGGAAAGACCCAACCAACCAATCAGCCCCATACAATGCCCTGTATCCCCACTTGGAGGCATCGTTGTAAACCGACTCTATTGGAGCGAAATTCTGTAAGATCTTAGCTTTGACATTGAAGCTTCTAGCATAGTTCAGCCACCAATGAAGGTTTTCCCTAATGCTTTTATTAAGGCGAATTTTATAGTGTGACTTCTTGAGGTGAGCTAGCAAGTCATAAATTCCCCGAGAGAAAGTCCTCCCGCCCTTGATCACTTTCGAACAATGAGCAAGTATACCACCTACACGCTGCAACTCTGTCTTACTAGCCTTTTTCCTGCCTTGCAATCTAAACAAAATATCGATCGTTTTGTCCAACTTATCCTGCGGCAGAGTCAGCTCCAACTCAACACTATCAATAAATATACCTAGAAACCTAACCTTAGTTTCAGCTGCAGTCACCTTCTTATAGTTAATAAAGAACCCTATTCTGTGCAAAATTGAAATCACTGTCCACTGATTCCTCATAGCCTTGGGCTTTGAATGAGCTATCACGCAAAAATCATCCAAATAATTAATGAGTGATTTCACGCCCTCCCTAGAGGCACACCTAACAACAAAATCTGAAATACGCGAAAAAATGTATGGACTTGACGAAAGTCCCATGCACAAATGATTATCACAATAATAAACATATTCCTGACTGAATAGTGAAGGACCTAACAAGCCCTGCCTAATCCTATCCGATGGATGTATAGATACAGCACGATAAGCATCCTTGATATCAATTGTGCATAAATAATCCCCACACTGCAGCACGCGGACATCATCGACTGAATTATAAGAAAATTTCTTAGCAACTGCATTCGTAACATTATTTACCGAATAATCTGGCCTGCTGCAATCAACAACTCTCCCTCCACCATCAGACTTCGGTACTACAAAAACTCCATGAGTACAAAATGGGAGATCAGAGGCCTCAGAAATCATATTTGCATCCAACTCCTCCTGACATTTCTTAGTAATCAATTTCCTGTGCTCAACTGAACAATGACTTTTCCTAGTTAAATCATATTTCAAAACACAGTCGTTATTAATAACTTTGAAACCAAAAGTGACACCCGTTAACATAAAATGCCAATCCGGGTCCACCTCTCCTCGATAGAAACATTCAATGAAAACTCTGCAAGGACGAAGCTGTGCCGGCACCCCTGCAATAAAATGTGTACAAGTGCAAATCCCTCTATAACAGTCCATAGTCACATGCAATCGAACAGAACTTAAATCTTCATGAACAATAGTAACAAGCAAGGTGCCATCACAATTTTCAACAACAAAATCAGTCTCTCTCCCCAAACCACAAGGGAAAGTCCAAATCAAGGAATTCATCATTGTTGGATGCAAAGTCAAAGGAATGTCATATCCGGGGTCGCCCATACCCCCCCCCCCATCCACACAGTCCATCAGCACCCGGCTCTCCGGAATGTCTGGAATGTTCTGAGACACCGAGAGGTCACATGTAACACTACCCTCATGTACACGCCCCCCCCCCTCCATCCACACAGTCTATCACCACCTGGATCTCCGGAATGTCTGGAATGTTCTGAGACACCGAGAGGTCAAATGTAACACTCCCCCCATGTACACCCCCCCCCCCCCCCCCCCAGACCACTCAACCCCGGAATCCCGCCGGTCACATTATGGCAATTAACACTCGAGTGGGTATCAGCACAATTAGGAGTCAATCGACGCACATGCCGGTTGCTTGCTATAGACGAAATCGGCAGCCTGCTCCTTCATTCTTTACATTTATACTTTTTATGGCCCTTTGAACCGCACTTGGAACATTTATGCTCATATATGGACTCCTCCTCTGACCTGGAGCAACCGTCATCCCCGTTCCACTGATAACAACAGCGGGTTGGCCTTTGACTACCTCCCGCTGCCTTCCTCCCGAAAGCACCTCCCGCACCGGCCTTGCGCACCTTTGCATTCTGTGCACCATAATGAACCGCACTCTCGCCAGAATTTATTTTTGCAAAAGCTGCCATGCCAATTCTCTCTGCCGACTTCCGCACAGCCAAAGCATAGTCAACATGCGCGGAATCCCTGAAATAGTCGTCCCTCGCACGCACCGCAATGAATACAATGTGCTCTAATATTGCTCTATAATCAGCTATATTCAACTCAGCAATGTCCAATGCCCATGCCCCAGTGGCGGCTAACACTTCATAACCATTTAACTTCCGGACCTCTTTTCCTGCTACAGTGTAACGTTTCAGCGCCCACTTACTGCGCCGTCTCCTGCTCGAGCTACTGTCACTTCTGCTGCGTGTTCGTCGTCGTCCACCTTGCTCATGAGTACGCACCCGCGAGCGGCCATAGCTGGAAAACGCATTCGATGCGTCCCACGGCACCTGTGGTGAGCCCCCCACATTCCACGCAGACGCCGGCAGCCCTCCGTCGTCCACGTGGTCTGCCGTCCGCTCTTCCGTCCGCTGAAGTCGTCGTCCAAGCTGTCCGTCACGCACCGCCTGGAGCTCCCTCATGCGCTCCTCAAGCGCTCCCAACCTTATTTCCGCTTCTAACCTGGCTATTTCGTCTCCCACTTTCTTCTCTCGGTGGTCCACCGACAACGACGCCAATGAAGCGTCCACCGTCTCCAGCTCACCGTCGTCCGCCTCCTTTTTCCCTCTCGCCGCCATAGTCGACCGCCGCGTCGTCGGCTTCCTTTGCTGCTCCGCAAGACACGCCGCCTTGTCATCCTTTTTATGTGACTTTCCACAGTCACGACAGAATACCATGTCGTCTCACAAAGCACGACGAACACGGCAAGACGAACCGACAGCAGAAAACAAAATGCTGACAGCAGAAGGAGTTGACAGACGAACCGCCGGCAGACGACCGGAGCCAAAGTACAAGGCTGACAGCCAAGCGAGAGCGGGACGATGTGGTCAGTTTGAAAAGCAGGTGCACACTGGCCAAACAGAGAGGCGCAGGGCACGAGAACAAAGTGGCGCTGCAGGGCAGGCGGTCATTAAGGCCATATTAGGCTGAACCAACTTACTTTTCATTGGTGCGCGAGGTTAGGCCAAACCAACTCAATTCCCGCACACACGCGGTTGGCTACTGTGCAGTAGATAATATAAACAATAACGGAGAATAGGCCGCTCCGCCCTTTATATATTGATAAGTACTTATCCTATCTATATATATAGTTCGTTCTTTACGTATATATGTATATGTACACATAGTTCGCTCTTAAAATATTTGATGCATAGGCATTATGCTAGCTAAAGGCGTGGAAGGGAATTATTATATTATTTTATTATATTATATTAGTTTGCCACTGGACACTCGCCATTTATTTGCTCCGTTCCTCATACGGGGTCTGGTGGCGCCACCACCGGCCACAACCCTAACAACTGTCGCTCCCACTGTCATTCGCGACCGGGAATATATACAGTTCGCTCTTTGATATATACTTAAAGTTGCACAGTCCGATGAAAGCATAACATTTTCAAAATCAAAACACTTATCTAGACTTAATTCTACGTATTCAACTAAGATACTGGTACACATATTAAGCATGTCAATTTAACAGAACTTGTTATAAGTGTATGTTGTCAGAGTTTTGGCATGCTTCCCAAAATTAATTTGGCATGTTTTGCCATCAAATATCTCCAAAGTTAGCCATTTAAAATAAAAGTTACTTCAAATTAAACTAATGTAGACTATAATGATTAGCATAATGTATTTATCTCAGAAAATGGCAGAAATTAAAAAGTCATCGGACTATGCAACTTTAAAGTCGGCCCCAGGGTCGGTCGATTTAGATAGGTTTTACTATATATATATATATATATATATATATATATATATATGCATATATATTTAGATGCCTAGATATATATGTGATGTGTAACGCATTATACGACCGACCACCTCCCTAAATGGACCACTTAATGTCGGTCAAAGGGTCGGTCGATTTAGAGAGGTTTTACTATATATATATATATGTAAGAATAGCACTAGAGGCAGAGTACAATATTTATTAGGAATAACATCAAATGCACCTGGCTGGGCTCAAATGCCCTACCGGTAGAAGAACAAAGTGAATGAGTAGGTAAAAGGAATAAATAAAAGGTAATGTAAAAGAGAAAAAGTAGATATAAAAATAAAATAAGTAGATAAATAGAATACAAAATTGTGTTGACCGTAGGGAGGCCTATAGCGACTGGCTGAAGGGAGGCTATAGCCCAAGGTATATATGTAAGGCACCCGGCGACGGGGCGGTGAACTAAGCTAGTTCCGGCCCACGCCGCCGGGGGAAGCACCGTGCGTATTTGCTTACATCTGTATATACGTTGTATATACGTAGGTGTAAGAATAGCACTAGAGGCAGAGTGGTGGGTACAATATTTATTAGGAATAACATCAAATGCACCTGGCTGGGCTCAAATGCCATAGTTGCAGACACACCCAGACAGAAAAGGGAAGTTACTACATAGCATTGCTAAGGTCACCACTCTAAGGTCGGCAACAATATGCTCTGAGAGGGGGCGAGAGATGTATTTGTACACGCAATCACATGACCAATCTCCACGCACCTTAATCTCGTCGATAGTAGCACCTTGGAGGGCGAGAAATGTACATCCCCCCCTGCGAAGAGAGTGGCAAGAGAAGGTAAATTTTAATCATTGCCTGAAGAGTAGCATAGTCTAAAGGACGGAAGCCCCCCGCGGGGGAAGGAATTTGGAAGGCAGGAGAGTCCGTGCTAACCTTGACCTGCTCAAAGTGTTTCTCAACCCAGAACACCACGCATAGCTCGTGGTTTGGCACTCTGGCCCCGGGAATGAGCAACTCTCGTTCAGAAAACTGAATGGTCTTGGATCTTCTTACGGAAATCACCATACCCCACTTATAGAAAACAAAATCCGAACACCTAAGGACTGACTCAGAGTCAGTTAGTTGACATTTTCTAAGAGCACGGAACCCAGTTAAGATTGCAGCTCTAGCACTCACGTGGCCCTCCCGGTCAGACATTAGGTCAAACATCATGAGCAACTCTCTAGGCAATAGTGGGGCAGCCCGCTTAACTGCGCATCCAAGAACCCGCTTAGCCCCACCCAAAACGGTTCTAACTTGGTGAGAAGTGAAGTCGATTGGGGGGTAGCCCTCTGACTTCAGAAAAAAGTTTAGGGCGCTAACATAGTTAGTAATTGAGGAATATTTTAAGGTACGTGACAACCATGCGACATACATAGCGACCTGGGGGGAGGGGCAGGGGAGAGGCGAGAGCAGGCCGCCAAACTCTTCAATGAAAGATAGGTACTTTCGGACCTGCATCGATCGTGTAGCTCTCGAGTTGGAGGAGTAAAATTGGTCGCAAATCTCCCAGACCTCCCCCTCCAGCTCACCTAAACCTGAAAGAATAAGAAAAGGGGGGGTTAAGTGAGAAGTTATGCAAAGATATGTGCGCAACACATTCGGCGGGAGCTGTCAACTTGACTAATCCAGTTCCTACTAGCCCGATCGCGCCATCTGCTAAGGGCGTCAAAAGTTATATTATCATTGGTCTTTATATAAACAGCTTTAACGTCGAAGTTATAGTGGACAGATACCCAGAAAAGCTCCTTAACCCATTTCATGATCTGTTTATTAACACAGCGGCCGGTGGCCAGCGCTGCCCGCACCGTGTTGTTGTCAGTGAAAAAGACAACGCACATATCCTGCCACCGATGGCCCCACTTGTGGGCAGCGGTGACCACCGCCCACATCTCTTTCAGGTTAATATGCGTGTCAGTGCGAACTCCTCCAGAGTCAGCGTAATGATGACCGACCTCGGCCTCGAGGGCACCCTGACCAGTGCTAAAGGAGCCGACGAGCCAGTCGTCCGAGTGGGTCGCTCCAAAGCCCCAATCAGAGGCATTGCTGTAGACAGAGACCGCAGTCACGTGAGAGCCGAGAAGCTTAGCATAACCATTGAAGGTTTCGACATAGTCGAGGCACCAGTGGAGCTCGGACTTAAACTCATCATTCAGCCTGAACTTATGGTACGGCTTCTTCAGCTCCCGAATTGCGTCGTAGATCCTCGTGGAGAAGGAGCGACCCCCGCGGACGACTGTCGCACAGTGGGCAAGACGGCCGGCCAACCTCTCCAGGTCCTTCCAAGACGCTTTGCGTTTACCAAGGAAGAGGGAGAGTTGTGTCTTAAGTTTATAAATCTTGTCAGGTGGTAGTCGAAGCTGCAGGCGAACACTGTCAATTTCGATGCCCAGGAAATGGGTACACTGTGCTGGTGCTAGCAATTTAGGATAGCTTAAATAGAAGCCAATTCTGCGCAAAATAGCGGCAATTGTTAACTGACTCATTTAAGTTGTATATACGTAGGTATATATATATATTTATATATATTTATATATATATATATATATATGCCTAATGTCATATCAGGACAGGTACCAACTTGTGACAGTGTGCACTCATGGCGACTTGATAGTGCTGCCCCACTGGGAGACCAGGCCGCCAGCACCATGACCTGATATCCCACTCAGTCACATTATCCTGACACTGAGCCAAGCAGTCCTTGCTTTATCCTAATAATGCCGAGCACCAAGCTAGGAAACGTAAGTATACATTTTTAAGTCAACGGTTTGACTCAACCAGGGTTCGAACCCGTGGGTACAAATCCCACGATCTACCAAAAGGGGAGATGGACTCTCAACTCATTCGGCATCCCGTCTGGTCTATCCAAATGTCAGAACATGCAAGCGAGCCTAAAACAGGTAGGGTGTGTGTAGGCTCGTGGTAGTGTGTAGGGGAAACGCGAAGGTTGGGGGATGGGCACAATGGCGAATAAAAGAATGTGTGGGAGGAGGTGGTTGACGTTGTGCTTGGGTTGTGTATAGCTATTTCTTTAATATAACTTAAAGGCTGAAAGGTGATGGGACGTGGCAAAGACCCTATAATACTAAGACAGTTCACTCCCTATCTCTTCCATGGTAATGTAAATTTCGCAGTGCCACCTTGTGGTGGATTTGATCAGCCCGGCTGCTGGTTGGTGTTTCACATGTAAACACATACAATTATATTATACATGAGATAGGTAAGTATGAATACACATCAATATGAAATTGCTTTGAACAAATACACATCATCATCAGCATCATCGCCATCATCACACATCTTTCACATTCATATATACATTTATACATATAGTATAGCATCTGTTTAACCAAGAGAACAGCCAGCGCACCACGTGGTGGGTCTGATCATTTTGATTACACAGTACAGGCTGAGTGAGCCGTCTTAGTATTATAGGGTCTTTGGACGTGGTCTGGGAAGGGATGGGCGCGAGAAATAAATTCCAAAGAGTTGGAAGCATATATATACACAGTAAAACCTCTCTAACCGACCACCTCCATAGATCGACCACTCCCGTATATCGATCGCTTTATTTGGGTCACAAGAATACCATTGTAACCATATTCTAACTCCCTAAACCTACCACCTCCCTAAATGGACCACTTAAAGTCAGTCCCAGGGTGGGTCGATTTAGAGAGGTTTTACTGTATATATATATATATATATATATATATATATATTGGGCTGTTTTTAAGCCGGCAATGCTGAGCACCAGGCAAGGTAGCGACAAGGATCATTTGGTTTAAATATTTGTTTGTTTGACTCGGCCGGGACTCAAACCCACGACCTACCACACGAAAAGTGGGTGTTCTACTGATTGGGGCATCCGCCCCAGTCTGCCTGGAAGCATCACAAACGGTCAGGGACAATCAGGTCACTCGCACGGAAAACTTATGCCTAGTACACACCTACCGTTTGTGCGCACCCACCTCCCGTATACGATCTAAAACTGCCCGTTTCGCACACAAAAATCGCTAGGTGTGCGCTCCCCGCACACACCTAGCGATTGCGATTCGTGACTAAAAACTCAGTTTTACGGCTAAAACGGGCCGATTATGATTGCGATTCGTGATTTGCGATTCGAAAAATGAATCGGCCCGTTTTCAGTTTTAAGCGGGTCGGGTCGAGTCGCGAGTTTTAGTGCGCGAATCGTATACGGTAGGTGTGTACCAGGCATTAGGCTCATTTGGAATGAAGTGTGGGGGGGGGGGGGGTCGGAGGAGGGAAGGGGAACTCACTTCCCCCCCCCCCCCCTACTCCCCCCCCTTTCGCCTTTCATCGCCCAATTCGTGTAATCACGTCGACTGAGCATCTAATCAGGCGTGCCTTTGATACGCGGTGTATTTAAGGGTGCGTTGTGTATTTTTAGCTTCAGTAACAGTAATAAATCTGCCTGATTGCGCGTAATAAAACACAAAACACAGTTAACGGGCTGACGTTACGTTATAGATAGGATAATCACTTATCAATGTATAAAAAGGCGGAGCGGCTCATCTCTGATTATTGTGTGAATTATTACTGCCTAGTAAATTATTCGCGTGTACAACGAAAATTAAGGTGGTTTGGCCTAATATGGCCTGATGGGATCGATCCCTCCGTCTGCTACTGCAGCGCCACCGCGTGTTCGTGCCCTGCGCCCCACTATTCGGCTAGTTCGCCCCGGGTTTCCAAGCTATATATATATATATATATTCCATATAGGTAGGTGCGCGACTCTTAATACTAGATATCGAAGTACGCATACAATAATAATAATAATTAACCTTGGATTTAGCTTCCTTCTTTATATTATTATAATCCATTATAATACACATATATATACACATATATTTATACAATAAAAGAAATTGTGATAATTGCAGTCACATTGGCCATTTAAAAATAAGCTATTTCAAACTAAGGTACGGTAGATTATAACCATCAACCTAATATGTTTATGTCAGAAAATGCAACTTTAAGAGCAATTCACCTTCACGCTACACATAGATATTAATCCCCGCCAATTAGGAGCACCTGGCATGTTTCATGGTTCAAGGTGACGCCAACACCCCGCGCATAGGTTGAGCTGTAGTACCCCTCACACACACACACCTTGCCACTTCTCGGTTTCAAGCACCAACAAGGATCCACCACATTACAGACGTTTCCCACCCACGCAATACATATTCCTGCTTTTTTTTTGGTGAATGAGCAGCTAGCGCATAGTGGGGACCTTTTACTAATAAAGCAATACTTAATATTTGTTGACGATTTGTTCTTTTCTCTTCTCTCTCACGCTTTCTTTCTCTCACTCTTTCTCATATACATATACATATACATATATTTATCTGCATATGCATATACGTATACATATATATATACAAATACATATATATATACATATATGTATACATATACATAGACATTATTTTACATACGCTCATAGTAATACATATATGTACAGCCCAGAGTATCCGTGCAGAATGTCGGGAGTTCGAATTCCAGCTGAGTCAAACCAATAACTTATAAAATTGACAATCGTTGCTATCTAGCCTTGTGTTCGACATTAATAGGATAGGACAAGAACTGGTTAGCTCAGTGTCACTGTCATGATAATGTGACTGAGTGGGAAATCGGGTCATGGTGCTCAGAGCCTGGTCTCTTAGTGGGGCAGCACTGATAATAAAGTCGCCATGAGTGCGCACTGTCACAAGTCAGTACCCGTCCTGATATGACCTTAGATGTTGCCAGGACATAAAACTCCAACAACCATCCAATCACATGTGTGCTATATAGTTAGGCCTACACACACTTTAAACCCATAGGCGACCTTCAATACAGCAGACAATAGTTGATAGACACAAATGACATTTGCCAGAGGATGTTACTGTTAGTAATAATGCCACCAGGTACACACGTCCTTAGGCGGTGGGCGGGTAAAGCTGATGCCGCGGGTGGGCGGGTGAATGCGGCGGGTGGGTGAGGCAGATGCGGGTGAGTGAGGCGGGCAGGTGGTTGCTGATGGGGCGGGAGGGTGCGTGTGGGGCAGGTGCGGGTGGGATCGGTGGGGAGGCGGGTATCTGTGGGAGTTGGGGGGTAGCTCCGCGGGGGGGGGGGGGGTAGCTGCAGGGGGGGGCGGTGCCGGGGGGAGGCGGGTGGTTGCGGGTGGGAGAGGCGGGTGGTTGCGGGTGGTTGCAGCGGGTGATATCGGGTGGGGTAGGCGGGTGGGAGAGGCGGGTGGTTGCGGGTGGTTGCGGCGGGTGGTTGCGGCGTTTGGTTGCGGGTGGGGTAGGCGGGTGATTGCGGGTGGGGTAGGCGGGTGGTTGGGGGTGGGAGAGGCAGGTAGTTTCGGGTGGTTGCGGGTGGTTGCGGCGGGTGGTTGCGGGTGGGAGAGGCGGGTAGTTGCGGGTGGTTGCGGGTGGGCGATGATGAGAGTAGTGGTGGCGGTAGGGCCACGCTCCAGATTGACGGTCTGTGAATTGTGTTCCCACCCTACCACCAGAGGGCGCCACCAGATGCAGAGATGGCAATCACCGCCAGAGGAGCTGCACACAGATCATCAACTCCCGCTCGACGCGTCACATGGACCAGCAAACACCCGCAAACACCCGCAAGCCGTGACAGAATAAGCAGGCACAGCCGACTCAAATCGAACGCTGCACACATCACAGTCTGGACGCTGTCGCCGAGGTGACCTCACACTAGTCACGGTGCCGTTGAAACCTCACCGGACTATATAACCAAGGATATCACGCTATCACTGTATCAACCATTTCAAGAATCGGTGAGTTTGACACATTTAATACCAGCAATGTCATATTGTACGACAATGAACACCTAGATGTCAATTAGACTTTCCCCGAAACAAAATCAAACACACGACAAAGAAAAAAGAAAAGAAGAAAAAAAACAAGTAATCCGTCTAATTCAATATGGTTATCGTGGTGCGTGTGTTTGGTTTCGTTGCATGGAGAGCTTTACTTTGATGATGAGTTGTATCCGTATATATATTATATATTATGTGACTAAGTAAGTTATCTGGCCTTTCACTGGCATGGCATCCAAATGGGACAGCATTATAAAGTCACCATGACTGCACATTGTCACAAATCGGTACCCATCCTGATGTGACCTGAGCTGTTACTAGGACATAAACACCAAGTAAACAATCGAAATGAGTATTTCTTTCCAACCTACAGGCCGGCGCTTGTTTATGCCCCGCCCCCATTGTCATACGATGTCTTTATTAAGATCTGGTGATGGGATTTTAATATTATCTTTTAAACAATTGCTTGCTATATATTAAAGTTGCATATTCCAATGGTTTTGAGCTTCTGCCATTTTGTTTCTGTGATGCATATATTGATTTGATTGTTATAGTCTACCTTACTTTAGTTTGAAGTAACTTTTATTTTAAATGGCTAACTCTTGTGATATTTGAAGTGCAAACATATAAATTAGTTTTGGCAAGCATGCCAAAATAAAACTCCGACACCATATGCTTCTGCAGTAACAGGTTCTATTTAATTTACTTGTATTCCTTTCAATATGGCAACACATGCATAATAAGAGCAGAGGTATCTAAGTTAGATATGTATAATTAAATCTAGATAATTCTATTAGATTTGAAAATGTGATGCTTTATCGGACTATGCAGCTTTAAGAAAACAATCAACTGAACTGAATATTAGCTAAGTAGATATCAAACTGATATGGCTACTTTCACAATATTTGCTGTAATACTCCTCTATTGGTTAATTAATGGTAAACCCCCTTCAATGCTGTGTTAATGCTATCACTATCAGTGGTGTTTAATCTAATATAGACTGTTTGGTAGGATAATTGCTTGATTACGGTTAAATATGTGTTAGTACGAGTAAGGGAGAGCACAGTTCTCAGCAACCTGATAAGTTATTTTCTTCTCGACCTGGCATGCCCACTATCAAGATTCTGTCGCTAAGATTGGTTGGTTGTTGGAATTTCAAGTCCTGTCAACATCGAAGATCGTATCAAGAAGGTTACCGACTGGTGACCCGTGCACACTCATGGCGACTTTATAGTGCTGCCACACTGAGAAATCAAGCCACCAGCACCATGACCCGACATCCCACTCAGTCACATTATCCTGACACTGACCTTACCAGTCCTTGCCCTATCCTATTAATGCCGAGGGCCAAACCAGGAAGCGGCAGGTATCAATTTCATACGTCATTGGTTTGACTCGACCAGGAATCGAACTTTTGCTCTTCCGCATGGGAGGCATGCACTCTACCAATGCGGCTACCGCCTCCGGTAGGCTGTCTCTAAGAATTTACATTCTACATGTGAGTATTTGTATTTCTTATATGGATATAGTCACATATAAGGTTCATAGATATCTAATTACACATATAATGTCCATGCTTGATAGTAAAAGTAAAATATTGATTGTTGTTAACTGGAAGATATATTCCGCTACTATACTCGATGTGATCGATCAATTCACCTACATTTTGTGGTAACAGCGATTTCTATGAATTTTCAGTTTTAAAATCAATTTACTTGAAGCGTTTCACAAGAGGACCCCGAATAAATATCATACTCCAAACTATAGGAGTGTAGTGGGGGGTATACAGCTTTTTTATACCCACTTTGGATCACCCTGATCGAGTCAAACCAATGACTTAAAAATTGATACTTGTCGCTTCGTAGCCAGGCGTTCAGCATTATTAGCATAGAGCAAGGACCGGTTGGCTTAGTGTCAGGATAATATATCTGAGTGGGATATCAGGTCATTGTGCTGGCAGTTTGGTCTCCTGGTGGTGCAGCACTATAAAGTCACCATGAGTGCACACTGTAACAAATCAGTACCCAGACTGATATGACCTTTGATGTTGCCAGGATGTAAAACTCCAACAACCAACTACAGTAAAAACTCTCTAAATCGACCGACCATGGGACCGACTTTAAATGGTCCATTTAGGGAGGTGCGAGGTTTATGGAGGTTTAAAAAAAAATCATTAGAATGGCATTGTATGGACGATCGTTTGGGACCCAAATAAAGCAATCAATATAGGGGAGTCGTCGAACTGTGGAGGTGGCCGGTTAAAAAGGTTTTACTGCACACCGACTTCGGTAGAAGTGTATGGTTATTTGTTAGTAAGTGGTGGCTAACTGGAAGACGCTCCCATCAACACAAGAACGATACTGGCAGTTAGTGCTTCTGATTTCATGCACGAAATCCGCCCACACCAAAAGAACACGTTCCTAGCCATTCGCTGCAGATTTCCTCCAAATTTGATTAAATCACAATCGATTAGGTATATAGATATACTAAGGTGTCCTCCAGCAGTAATGTGTAATCTTCTTAACACAGATTGTTATTCTAGAGAAAATGTAGATGATATTTTGATTTAAAAGAAAGCCTCCAATTCATATTCATTCACTGCCAATTTCCTCCAAATTTGATTAAATCACAATCAATTAGGTATATATATACTATGGTGTCCTCCACCAATGAAGCATAATCTTCTTAACACAGATTATTATTCTAGAGACAATGTACATATACTCTACTGTGCTTTAAAAGAAAAGCCTGCAATTCATAATCAGTTGAAAGTTGGTTGGTTGTTGGAGTTTTACATACTAGCAACATCTAAGGTCATATCAGGATGGATACCGACTTGTGATAGTGCACACTCATGTTAACATAAAAGTTACTTCAAACTAAAGTAAGGTAGATTGGCCAGAATGCTTTGCTCACGATCAACCTAATATATTTATCTCAGAAAATCTAGGGAAGATCAACCTTATTTATCTCAGAAAATCTAAGGAAGGTCAACCTAATATATATATATCAGAAAATCACAGAAACTCAAAACCATCGGACTATGCAGCTTTAAATAAAAATTATACTCGTAAAGGCACCGTAGTTCAGCTTGGTCAGGGTTCCAGTAACGCTATGGATGGTTTCGTTAATTACATGACCACATAATTAAGCTGATTGTTCATTGATTTCATGCATACATACACAACATTATAGTAAATATTTAATTTTATTTAAATAATTTTCTTCTCACTACTCTTAGAACACCCTTCGATGCAGCAACAAATGTTTAATAAGTGCACCCCTATCTTAGTGATAGAAGTTCAAATCTTAGTGATGGAAGTTCAAATCTAGATAAATAGTGGGGTTTTTTGTGTTTAGTTTTTTTTTTTTTAAAGAAAAGAGGCATGCTTTGGACACTCATGGAACGAGCACCTCCTTTTTGATGGCGGGGGAGGGGACAAAATAGTTTCCTGCCTCCAGATCGCAGACTGTTATTATTGCTAACTACCACAGTTCTTTCTAACCCATCGTGATTCACGCCTGGTGCCCTGTGGTAGGCGGTACATTAACAACTCTCCGAGGCAACTCTCCATGGCGTTTATGTCATAAACAGAAAGTCCTTTCCTCCTCTCCTCTATCAGTTTCAGGTTTGGTAAGTTTTGTTATAGCATATATATATATTTTGGGTGTTGGAATTTTACGTCCTGGCAACGTCTAGGGTCATATCAGGACTTGTGACAGTGTACACTCATGGCGACGCAGTACGGGAGGTCGGGAGTTCAATTCCCGGTCGAGTCAATCCAATGTTTGTTTGTTTGTTGTTGTTTTACGTCCTAGCAACATCTAAGGTCATATCAGGATGGGTACCGACTTGTGACAGTACGCACCAGCACCATGGCCTGATATACCACTTAGTCACATTATCCTGACACTGAGCCAACCAGTCCTTGCCCTATCCTAATAATGCCGAGCGCCAGGCTAGGAAGTGACAAGTATAAATTTGTAAGTCATTGGTTTGACTCGACTAGGGTTCGAACCCACGACCCCACAATCTACCAACACGGGAGACGGATGCTCTAACTCATTCGGTCATTCCGTCTGGTCAACCCAATGACTTACTAAATTGATACTTGTCGCTTCCTAGCCAGGCGCTCGGCATCATTAGGAGAGGGCAAGGACTGGTTGGCTCAGTGTCAGGATAATGTGACTGAATGGGATATCAAGTCATGGTGCTGGCAGCCTGATTTCTTAGTGGAGCAGCACTATAAAGTCGACATAAGGGTGCACTGTCACAAGTTTGTATCCGTCCTGATGTGACCTTAGATGTTGTCAGGACGTAAAATTCCAACAACCAACCAACCTTAGGGATGACTGTCTGGGCGGGTGGTAATGTTGAAGCTGCATCACCCAATGAGGACCTGCAATTTTCTAAATCAAATCACACGCCTAGATTTTATCCTACATCTGTGTCCAACTGAGCTACTGGTGCACTTATTAAGACAGTCGGTACTGCACATACGGAATGCTGTGTCAATCTAATAGAACCTGTCACTTTTGAAGCATAAGAAGTTCAGCATTTTGACGTGTCTTCACGATCATATCTCTGCGTCTCTTTACGATTATGCCATCAACATAAATAATGATTATTTTTGTGTGTGATGAATTTATTTACCCTGTTCATAACCGATAGAAGTCTAAGTGTGTTAACACTTGTTTCCCCTGCTGGGTAGCACTAGTCCAATTTGATTCAAATCTGTTGCGTTTTGTTTTAGCAATGATTTAGGTTTTCTTGCTTCTTGTGTATGGCTTGTAACTGTTTGTAGATTGCAAACAGTCCAAAATCCAACTTTTACTATACTTTGTGGTTGTCCATTTAAACATCATCTGTCTTTCGAGGTTACATTATTTTTTAGTAGTTTCTAGATGGATCATCTATACATGTTATTTAATTATTATTGTCTGTTAGATAGCTACTACTAGCGCCACAGGTAGCGTACCGTATCACTAATCCCATTCGCGGCAACTTCCATTCAGATTCAGTGTGTGTGTGGGGGTGGGGGTGGGGGTGGGGGGTAGCACATGATATGAGTTTTAAGCCGTGTTTACACGGGCGAGTTAAAATGCCTCAAATAAAGCGCATTGTCTAGTTCGCCTTACATTAGCCGTGTAAACGTGGCGCTGCGGCGTATTAGGAGTGAATCGATTCATATTATTCGCTTTATATAAACCGGGTCGCGAGGTAGTTTATATTAAGCGCTTTATGAAAGTCGGTTTTTAAATGATAGTGTCAACGGTAGCGGTTTACTTGAGGCGGATTAATGACGTCACAGTCGAGACCTGAGTTGCCTTTCCAGTAAATTTGCTGTATGAACCTGCTAGCTGTGCACAGATATTTTTTTCATCATTTATTTTTAGGTTTTCACTGCCCAGCAGAAGTTTTGACCATTCCAAACCAATATGATTCAGTCCATACATATCTAGGTCGAACCCACTCTCTCGTGGCGACGTCGACTAACCGAAACTGGCACTGGTTAGTCTGGACTTGCTCATGCGCAGATATCGATTTCCGCCTTAAACTGCTCCATGTGTAAACGCACCACTACTTCGCTTCATATAAATCGCTTTGTCTAATTCGCTTTACAATTGCCTGTGTAAACACGGCTATATATGTGTATCTTGTTAATATTATTAAAGTTGCATAGTCCGATGGTTCTGAGTTTGTCATTTTTCTAAACAAATATAGTAGGTTGATTGTTATTATCTACCTTATCTTATCTGATCTTATATTAAACTAACTTTCATTTAAAATGGCTGACTTGTGAGATATTTCAAGTGTAAACATGCTAAATTAAGTTTGGCGAGTTTGTTGAAATTCTTACACCATAGGCTTCAGCAGTAACAGGTTCTATTAAATTCAATTCCATGAAGCAACAACAGCTTAAGAAATTTCAGATTATCTAAGTTGGAGATGTAGAATCAATATCTAGGTAAGCGATTTAGAAAAAAAATTGGAAAAATTTACACTTTCATTGGACTATGCAGCTTTAATAAACTATAATCATATTGTGTTTCTCTTGGCATGCTAACAAGATTGAGCTCATAGTTGCATGTTCATTTTACCACAAATTCGTGATAATATGTGATTAAATATATAACTAATGTCTACTTATTTTGCTTATTCCAGATTTTCTGACAGAATAGCTCCCCCCCCCCACCCCCCCAAATGGAATCCAAGGACATATTTTGCCTGTGGGTGCTAGCCCACACATTGCTCACACAATTGATGCTTATAACGGCAGATAATATTAATATACCGTCAGAGGACAATGCGCGACAGGAGGTAATATTTGGGAAGCATCTCAGGCGAATGCTTCGACGAGATGTTATACCAGAAGGACAACATGCAACAACAGGACAACAAGGAAGGCTAGAATCTGAAGGGTTGTCAGAGGACCAAGCAACAGCCGGCAAACAACCGAAAATGCTGCCACAGGAGGAACTGCCAGGACAGCAGCAGGCTTTGTCACAGCAGGCAACAATGCTAGACGAGTATACTCAGACCCAGTTTGGGCCTGAGTTCCGCGAGAGGCTGCTGTCGGCCTTGTTGGTGAGATTGATATCTGTTAGTGAGAGTAACACTAGTAGCTCACCAGCCGCTTTTAACGGCGACAATCTACTAAAAAACATGCCGCCCCAACCCGGGAACCATTACGCCGTGAATAACACTAACACTAACAGCCATGCTCGAGCTGATCGCGATGCTCGGCGAGAAAACCAGCGGTCGGTGACTACTAGAACACGCCCGGAGACTCCTCAAATTATCGCCCACGCATCGTCAGCGCGACTTCCGCTCTGGCCACCAGGGGAACGACGGGGCCGGGGGCGGGGTGGGCATTGCGCAGGGCGCCGGGTGTGCGTAGGTGCGACTTGGGAGCCGAGCATTGCCAAGGACAACGCTGTGATTGGTGACAATCCCGCCAGGCTGTTTATGTCGAAATACCAGCCGGCAGCTGTCGTCACTTCCGGGATGCACTCGCCCAGACATCCGGCTGAGCGTCCGCTAACACGCCACTCAGAGTCAGAGTCAGACAGCCCTCATGGTGCACCCACACCGACAGGGCGTCACGCGAAAAGGGGCTGGGTGAAGAGTAACTATGGAAACCAGAACGGCGCGGGGCACGGGCGCTTGGTGGCGTCTAACTCTAACTCTAACTCTAACTCTAACTCTAAGGGCCGCTTCTACAGTCACAGCAAGCTGCTCACTCCACACGGCCAGCGTTTCATCTTTGGTCGCGATGACAGAAGGCGCGTGAACAGCGCCACCACTCGGAAGTACCCGTACAACAACGTAGTGCGCATGTCGACAGGGTGCACTGGGACGCTCGTCTCCCCGATGCATGTGCTAACGGCGGCACACTGCCTTCACTCTGGATACAGCTTCAAGGCGCGGGCCTCCTCGCTGAAAATCTACGTGCCACATTCAATGGGCACCAAGGTCTATTATGGACGCTCGATTAAAGTGTCCCGGATGTGGCACAAACTGAGTACGCTGTCTGATCTGCGTCGCGCCATGTTCGACTATGGCATCCTAGAGCTGCATTCGCCTGTCCCTGGGCGCCGGCGCTTCACTGGCTTTGACTGGCGGAGTGACACCTTCCAGCGTCCAATCAGCTTCATCGCTTACCCGACTGACCACCCGGGCATGCTCAGATCGACCTGCGTCGTCGACTTCCGTGCAGGAACGCTGCTCCTAAACCGCTGCGACTCGGCGAGCGGTTCTTCCGGTTCAGCCGCATTGATGTACGTCAAGCGGAAGCTGAGCATCGTCGGGGTGGTTTCCGCTGTTATAAATAACGTCCTTCCGGCGCGTGACTTTAACGCCATAACGAGGCTGACTATGCCGAAAGTGTGGGAGATCTGTGATATGATTGGCCGAGGCATGGACAGGTTTATGTGTTCTGACGGTATGTTAAGACGGCGCCCTGTGCGACCACGTCGGTACATGTACCAGCACGGGTAGCAAGGCTCGGTTGGTTGGTTGTTGGAGTTTTACATCCTGGCAATGTCTAAGGTCATATCAGGATGGGTACCGACTTGTGGCACTGCACACTAATGGCGACTTTATAGTGCTGCCCTTTGGGAGACCAGGCTGCCAGCACCATGACCTGATATCCTACTCATTCACATTATCCTGACACTGAGCCAACCAGTCCTTGCACTATCCTAATAATGCTGAGCGCCTGGCTAGGAAGTGACAAATATACATTTTAAAGTCATTGGTTTGACTCGACCCGGGATCGAATCCCACGGCTCGGGGATGGCAGAGCATTTCACTATCTGATGATTAGGCCTACCATGTCAACAAATTGTCACCACTTTTATCAAACTTATACACATAAACATGACAACACCATAGGTTTCAGCAATAGCAGGTTCTAGTAAACTGACTCAATGTTCCCTCATATGCAGTAACACATGCTTAAGAACTGGACCAGTATCTAAAATGTATATGTAGAATAAAATCTAGACACATGTCTTGGTTTCGAAAATGTTATGATTTTCTCGGAGTATACAACTAGAAATGTGGAATGAAAAAGTGAGGGGGGAACATGTGTGAGGGAAGGAGAAGTTGGTTTTTTAAATATGCACGAGTTATGCACTAGAACACATAAAAGGAAATAATGCAAAGTAAACTATCAAGGGCATTTAAACTGCCTACGTACAGATTATATGACCATGAGTACTCAAATCCCAGGGCTACAAAATCAACTTATAGTTTGACACATACTTGATTCATTCAATCTGCCGTCATAATATGGTTCTGATACTGAATGCCATGTGTGTATATATGGCATTCAGGACCTTATTACCAGTGAATATTAGCTCAATCAAGCATGTGCCAATACCATACGTTGCAAGATGAATCTGTAATCTAGTGGTTATTAAGTAGTACACTAATCTATCTATATAGGTAAGAAGTTTAAGTCCTTGTAGTCTTTTCCTTTCCCTTTTCTGTCCATTTTCGTTACAATTTCTCTTTTAAATTACGCTTTCTTTCCCAATGTAGACTACTTTTAATTCATCAGTGCAGGAAAATGCTACTAACATACATTTTACCACTCTGAAGAGTAACTATGGCAACCAGTTCTGTAATCATAGAGCACTCTGGAACCAACTACCAGCACATGTCAGGAACAGTGATTGTTACAAAACTTTCAAGATAAACCTCCATGCACATTTAAATCAACCAGCCTAGGCCAAAACAGAGCAATGCCATACTGGGGTCGGTGTTGCCATTCCTTTCTCTGCCACCCCTCCTCCCAAACAAACATACACTGTAAACTCAACCAGTAACGGCCAACTAGACCCCCAAAAACCATCTACAATGGAATGAATGTGGAAATGATTCTAGTTGAATCCTACTGAGGTACATGATTAATTAATGTTAACCTACTTACTAACTCAATAGGCCCCACCTGAGACCACCATGAACACCAGTTCAATCACAAAGGCCCACCCTACATCCCACCATTACCCTTTCAATGAGTAGGCCTATGTCACCACTAGAAAGATAATCAGTTATGCCCCATCCCCTACTAACGCTTACCATACTAGTCTAACATAGTTACCTCCCTGTATATGTTTCTTTTTTCTCTTATCTTGTTCTTTACCTGTCATTCATGTATCAATGTTTTGTTTATTTCCCTGTAAGTGTCTCTCTATATTGTTCTAGATTTGTTTACTGTGTAGTGGCAATTGTCATTAGGCCTGGAAAACCAGTGCATTAGCACTGACAACATGTTATTCAGAGGAATAAAAACACCTGAACAAACAAAGAAAATCCCACAAAAATCTGTGTCTGTATAATAATAAAACTAAGTTCTGATCAGAGGGACCCGAGAAGTGATCCACAGTACAAATCTAAGCTCTTGGCTAAGTGACCTCTATAAAAACCTAAACTCGACCACTGAGGTCAGCATTTTATTTAGTTAGGATTATGCACCACTTGTGTTAGAACTAGAAACTACTGGAACATGCTATACACACCTGGGGTAGAAATTAGCATAAGTTCCCAGGCGAACGATGAAATCCAGTGATCTTCATGGCAACAACGTATTCTTCACTGGATCCGGCAGCTGAGATGGTCGGTCACTTCACTTTTTCTCACTGCCGGCATGGTTGTTCATTTTTCACATCAGTTTATGCCGTCATCATAGATAAGTATGGGACCATTTATTCAGTGTGTTGAAAAATGATGACGGTCATCTGAAACATACAGGAATCTGCTATTGGTGCGTGTCAGTCAGCTGGCCCAGACCATTGATCCGGTTTGGATCTACAAATTGCCTATTTGACTGCCCTCTATATGCATGGTCTGCTGGTGCAGACTTGACTGGTATGACTCAAGGAACACAAACTCCCCTGTCAGATATATTAAGCTCTCCTTGTACCCTGCCCTTCATGTGTAACGTATATGCCTGAGAGCACTGTGTATGGATGCCAAGCTAATTGTGCATGTGCCCTTGTTGCTGTGGCCACTTTCAAGCACAACCAAAGCACTATTATGTAAACAACTTTGCTTCAAACTATATAATCATGCCTCTGTATGCTAAGGATAGACCTCTGACCGGAGCCCACAGGTAACACCGCTTGATATTTATTTGTATGTTAGAAATTGATGGACAAACACTTGAATACTACTGCTGTGCACCTCAATTCATGGTACTGATGGAGCTGGTCGGCGTGAGCTTTGTGCTGATGGAAGGGCTGGACTCAACCTTTGTAACTGGTATGCCTGATATGACACATTCACAACAGTCCTCAATGTACATTTGTCATACTGACCCTGGCTTGGGCGTCTGCTTGGTCACCCAACACCAACTGCAGCAAATGTCAATACCCGATTACCAATATGTAAGTGGTGACACTGTCTACTATTGACCACGCTCAGCTGTCACTGATCCCTGTCTAACTGTCATATATCATCAACTCAAACAACATTGACAAGAACCTATTAAGTAGACCTTACATTAATTAACCAGCACCCTGTACAACATGATACACTAATTGAGAAAACCGCAACTAAAACTGAATTCATCTACTATTGACCACACTCAGCTGTCACTGATCCCTGTCTAACTGTCATATATCATCAACTCAAACAACATTGACAAGAACCTATTAAGTAGACCTTACATTGATTAACCAGCACCCTGTACAACATGATACACTAATATCACCCCCCCCCCCCCCACCATTGAGAAAACCGCAACTAAAACTGAACTCAGCCTAAGCCAACAACCACCACCACATCATGGCTAAAACCCAAATATCAGGTTTAGCTAAAGCTGGATGCCCGCTAGGTGGTAGTGCCGGGCAAGCATCCATGCCCAACAAAGAATACGCTATACACCATGACATAAGTAAATACACAACCACATTCACACTCACTGGGGGAGGGGGTTCTTTGGGGGACGGGGCGGACCGTATTTCCAGGGAGGGGGGCAGACTGATGGTGGCCTGGGGCCCTTGGGACCGTGTCATCTGGGCGCACTTCCTCTAACAGATCTGAAGGGCCTGCCAGGACTAAAGATTGGCCACCTAAACGTGCGTAGCCTCACACATAAGATCAGCCAGCTAAGAGCCGACCTACCCGGGTCTGGTTTTGATGTCTTCACTATATCAGAAACATGGCTCAATAGAACAGTTGAAGACAGACTCACATCTATACCAGGTTACCAATTTATAAGGGCTGATAGAAAAACAAAGCAACTTAGTGGGCAGACCAAAGCTGGTGGTGGACTAGGTATTTACTTTAAGCAAGATCTCCATGTTGATGCAAGTAAACATGCTGAGCATAACCTATCAAATAGCAATATTGAACTACAGTGGGCTGTAGTCACCAGACCCCATACAAAACTAATACTCATCGGCAACGTATATAGACCCCCAAATGGCAACCTAAACGAAGGAATTGGGCAAATAAGTAACTCTTTGAATAATATAGCCAATATCGATAAATATGAGATACTCCTCATTGGTGACTTCAATGAAGAATATAATGGCAAGAGGCCTACGATGGGAGGGATAATAAAGCAACTTGCAGCTGAACATGAGTTGCAACAAATGATCCAGCAGCCAACCAGGGTAACTAAAACCACTAACAAAACAATAGACCTGGCACTTACCAATATCAAACATTGTACAAAGGCTGGAGTCCTTAACTATAACATAAGCGACCACAAACCAATATTTATAATAAAGAAAAAAATAAGAAATGACAAAAGAATCACCACCCACTGGGGGACGCTCTTATAGGAACTGCAATTTTAATGAATTGGCTGGCACACTCAAAGAAATAAACAGTGCTGAATTTCTGGATATGAGAGACCCCAACCTATGTTGGGATATGCTAAATGCAACAATCACTATTGCAGCTGACAGGCACTGTCCCCTAACCGAGATCACCACCAGAATCACCATGGGAGGTTACCTTAATGATGAACTACTAGAGCTTCAAAAGGATAGAGATTACTTTATCCAAAAGTTTGAGAAAACAAAAGATCCAGGGGATGAATTCATAGCTAAATGTATGGTCAGAAAGGCTAGGAGTGAAGTAAGGAAAGCCAAAGCAAGGTATTATCAAGTCCAGATAGACAAATATAAACAGAATGCCAGAAAATGTTGGTATGAAATAAACCAAATCGAACCTAAAAAAGAGACAAGAATCAGTGGCCTTGCAAGTGAAGAGACTGGTATTAAAATCCCAGATGAATTACTAGCAGAAGAAATCAATAACTATTTCATAGATATAGGTGAGAAACTAGCCAATAAATTCAAACAGAAGGATGATCAACACAAAACCTTCCATGCCAAACTAAATAAAGAAAAGTATGACCTTCTGGAAACCACCCAGGATGAAATCCTTGATAGAACTAACAAAATATCTATCTACAAATCATCAGGAATGAAGGACATCAGTACCACTTTGATAAAAAGTGCGATCACAACACTGAGTGCAGAATTTACACATTTATATAACCTAATAATCAGTACAGGCATCTTCCCTGATGACTGGAAAGTGGCCACAGTGACACCCATACCTAAAGTCAACATCCCGCAAACCTGTAGTGAACTACGCCCAATATCGATCCTCCCACTGCCTGGCAAGATTATAGAACAAATAATACATGACCAAATTAAGACATTCCTTGAGTCCTCTAACTATTTGACCTACCAGCAAAATGGCTTCAGGAAAAATAGGTCCACCACCGGGGCACTGGCGTCTCTACTGGATGAACTTTTGTCAAACATAGACAAGGGTGATCTTACTATCGCAGTCTTCCTTGATTTCAAGAAGGCATTTGATACGATCGACCACAAAATCCTCATGCATAAAATAGAACGAGCTGGGCTAGGCAATAGAGCACATAGCTTCCTCACAAATTACCTCAGCAATAGGAAACAATACACAAAACTAAGTGACACCAGCTCAACCACTCGAGAAATAAAAACAGGAGTTCCACAGGGCTCCACTCTGGGACCCCTACTGTTTCTAATATTTATAAATGACCTACCTCTAGTTTCCAACAAAGCATCTTTCACATTATTTGCCGATGATGCAGCACTAACAATACATCACAATGACCTTGCCATAGCCGCAACCGAGGCTGGAATGGCGCTGGATGGAGTGAACACATGGTGCCATGAGAATAAACTAACGCTAAATGGCACTAAAACTGAATACATAATCTATGGAACCAAAGCCAGGAAGGTGAGGGCCCGGCCAATACAACTGCAGATGGGTGGCTTAGTGCTCCGTGAAGTGAACTCCTATAAGTACCTAGGCACAACTCTCGATGCGACTCTAACTGGTACCCAACAGCTGGCAAGACTTAACCAAACACTGGCACTAAAAATGAACACATTCAGAAAAATAAGGACATATGTAAGTGAGAATACTGCGCTGCAGCTGTACAAGTCAACAATATTACCAATTATAGACTACAATGATATCATCTATGGATTACTAACGAAGCAGCAAGAGACCAAATTACAAAGAACGCAAAACAGAGCCCTCAGAACAGTATTCAAAGGCAAGATACTAAGTGTGGTTGAAATGCATAGCAGAGCAGGGCTGGACACTCTGGATGTACGTAGGAACCTACACCTAATGACGTTGATGTATAAACGTGCGAGTGATGACAAATACATAGATCGCACAACCAGGGTAACGAGAAGGGGGACATCGACTCTGCTTGGGGTGCCCAACCCTAATACAAATAAGTTAATGAGAGCTCCGATTTACAAAGGAAGTGTCATGTGGAATGAGCTCCCAACCAAAACCAGAGAAGCGGGTTCGATCCTTGCCTTTAAAAATGCATACAGAGCTCACCTGGTTATTCAGGCCCAAAACCTGGCACTGCAAATATATAATACGACCTGCTGAACGACCCATTGACTTCGCCCTCTCTCATGCCTGCTCTCTCCCTGCGTGTCCGCGCCCCCTACCCATGAACCCCTCCCCCCCCCCATCCACATTTGACAAAACAACTATTATAACTCAATGACTCGAGAATCACTACCCCATCTTTAGACCCATTACCACCACTACATAACACTACATCTTCAACCAGCAATGCACACAATATAAACCACTATACATGCACAACATGGCACTATTTAAAGACTAACCGTTATTAAAACCAAATCTAACTGATATACACACACAGCATATGATTTAACCACTAGTGTACATTACTGCACACTCTATCTTGATGCATATAGATACCTTGCACTATGTTCAGTACATATGCTGTACACTATGCAGCATAGGCTGCTCCCCCACTTTCTTTTATGTTCAGAATGGGTTGTGCTGCACACAATGCAACATATTCCACTTCCACTATGTACAGATGAAATGCGACCACTCCGACGGCTGGAAGACCAGTGCCCCGGCGCTGACAAAATATGTATTCAGATGAATAAAAAATATTTACCAAAAAAAAAAAAATGTATAAGTACTAGTACTATTACTAATGAACTTAGTGAGAACACAGTCATAACCCTCTATCCACCTTATTCGCTTAGTCTAAGCCTTATATTGAATTGTGCATTTGGGAATTACTTACCAGTTAAACAACAAGTATAGGCTACTTGTTGATACCATATATTTGAACTAGGTTTAGCACACTTAAATAATTATACAAATTCCCCACCCATCCAACCCCACCCTGAGATAACTTGGGCTTACACCCCCATCACACCAAAGTAGTTCTCAAAACGTCCGACCCAGTTCTAAAACGGGTTGTCGCTGCAAGAAAATTGTGTGCATGCTCAAAGTTCTGGAGCACCATTCTGTTCTAGCCCATCCATTCCGTTCGCAAGAAGACCGTAAAAAGTTGCTACTACGTCCATTCCGTTCACCACCTGTGAACTGGAGATTTTTTAAGAGGCTCGTTATTCACCACGTGTGAAAAAATGGCAGCGAATGAAGAAAAGTTGCATGGTAAGGTTCCATAATAAATTGACCAAAATATGTTTGTAATGAAACCATTGTCCATGATGTATGGTCTTAAAACAAATCATACATGGTGTGATATATGCGTAATAGACGTCTAGACCTGTGGTTAATATATGTTAATGATATGCAGAGTTGGGGACAAAGAGATATGCAAATGAGATGACGTCATGGAAAGTTTAGCCGGCAGGTCAAGCGTGCCCTACGCCGTGAATAAACCATTCAGTATCCAGAACTCGAAGTGTTCAGACGTTGTACTTTCACATGGTGTCAGATGAGGAAGAATGCCGCCCGCAAATACTTTGCCGGGTTTGCGGCCGCCTGGTCAGCTTGTCCTCAGCAACAACGCGAGATCGAACTGGAAAACATGGATCAGAGCATATGATATATACACCACTGCGGCAGGTGTCATATTGAAAGGGGAACGAGTGCAATGCTGCATCTTCCTTCACGTTGCTGGTGAGGAAGCGCAAAAGGTATTTGCCAATATGACTTTTGCGTTTGTCGATCAAGACAAGATCAAGCCGTTAACTGAAGCATTTCAGGTTTATTGTGTCGGTAAGAGCAGTATAATTATCACACGATACAAATTCAATTCGCATAATCAAGCGTCAGAAAATATGGCGACGTACATCACAGCGTTAAGGGACAAAGTCAAGGACTGTGAATACGGAGTGGTGGAGGAGTCGCTTTTGCGCGATCGAATTGTGGCTGGCGTGAAAAATGTGAATTTGCGGAACAAATTGCTTCAAACTACTGAGTTAACATTGACAAAGTGCATAAGTATGTGCGAAATGAGTGAGTTCAGTTCAGATCTGTTGGAGGACACCAAATCAGACGTGGAAAGTAGAGACAAAGATTTCATTCGGAATTATGCTAATGTGCATACCGGTGCACCGGCGGTCCGGTCAGCGGTGACGCCATCTTGGAAATCGCCATCTTGGATTGCCGGCGGCGCCGGTGCAGGAGATTTCAAGATCCGCTGCCAGAACTGTGGATATGAACACCGCCGGGGAGTCTGCCCAGCGAAAGGAAAGGCTTGCATTGCCTGTAAGAAGATCGGGCACTTCGGGAAGGTCTGTAGGAGCAGGCTCGGGAGAGTCAAACGAGCTTCACGTCGAAGCGCCCGACCCTCACAATGCTGAGCAAGACCCGGATCCGGCGGAAGTCAATGTACTGGCAACGGATCTGTTTGTGGGCGCCGTCGATCGCGGTGCTGGTCGGGATGCCAAGCTGTGGCATGCAATCGTTCGGGTGAACGGTTGTCCTGTCAAGTTTAAACTTGACACAGGGTCGGAGGCAAACGTGCTTCCGAGGTTCGTGTTCGACAGAGTCGCTCCGGGGAGGCTGGCGAACACCAGATGTTCGTTGGTGACGTTCTCCGGTCACCGGATCACGCCGGATGGAGAGGCACTGCTCGACGTCAACGACAGTGTGCTTAGGTTCCAGGTGGTGCCGGATTGCCAACCCATCCTGGGCAAGCAGGCTTGTGTGACATTGAACCTGCTGGCACGGGTGGATGAGGTGCACAGCTCTGTGCCGACGAACATAGCCAAACCGGCGAACATTTCCACACCGACGAACAGTTCCAGCACAGGGGCAGAGAACTGGTAAGCGAATACAAATATGTATTTCAGGGTTTGGGGTTGATCAAAGCAAAGGCTGTCATTCATGTCGATAAGTCTATTCAACCTGTCATAGATCCGCCTAGACGGATTCCGTTTGCCATTCAGGTTAAAGTGCGCAGTGAGCTTGATCATATGGTTGAGTTAGGTATCATAGTGGAACAGGATGAGCCTACTGAGTGGGTTAACTCTATTACGATCGTAAAAAAACCTAATAAAATTAGAATTTGTCTGGATCCGACTAAGTTGAACAAAGCGATAAAGAGAGGGCCATTCCCGACCAAAACTATTGATGAAATTATTGGCAAAACGGCCGATGCAAAGTATTTTCAGTTTTGGATGCAAAGACAGGGTATTGGCAGATAGAACTGGATGAGGAAAGTTCATATTTGTGCACGTTCAATACTCCGTGGGGCCGGTACAGGTACACACGCTTGCCTTTTGGCATCAAAACAGCCGGTGACATTTTTATTCAGGAGATGCACCGTGTCATGGGCGACATACCCGGTATCGGGATAGTCACAGACGATATTTTGGTATATGGGTCAACGGTTGAAGAGCATAACGAGCGGCTCCGAGCTGTTTTGGACCGAGCTAGGTCGGTTAATCTGAAGTTAAATGATGCTAAATCGTTGCTATGTAAGACTACAGTAAAGTATGTAGGTCATCAACTTACCCAGCAGGGTGTAAAGCCTGATCCAGACAGAATACAAGCAATAGTAGACATGCCAGAGCTGCGTGACAAACAAAGCGTCCAAAGGTTCCTGGGCATTGTAGGATATGTACACAAGTTCATACCCAACATGTCCGAGATAGCCAAACCACTACGCATGCTCCTAGCCAAGGACGTGGCGTGGCACTGGCAAGCCGAACAGCAAGGTGGGTTCGATAAATTGAAAGAGAAGTTAAGAACTGCTCCTGTATTGACATATTACAATGTTAAGAAACCCATTGTGATTCAGGTAGATCCTTGTCAGTCAGGTTTGGGAGCCGTGTTGATGCAAGATGGTAAACCAATCGCACTCGCATCTCGTGCGCTTAATGCAGCGCAGTGTGGATATGCCACTATTGAAAAAGAAATGCTCGCCATATGTTTCGGATGCCAACGGTTTCATGAGTATATATTTGGCAAGGAAGTTCAAATTCAGACAGACCACAAGCCGTTGGTAGCCATAATGCAAAAACCAATACATAAGCTGTCGGCTAAAATGCAAAGAATGCGAATGCGATTGCAGAATTACAATATTCAGTTATGTCATGTGAAGGGCTCTTTGATGTTTTTTTGCAGACACGTTGTCCAGGGCGCATACCGCCAAAGTAGGTCATGATAGCCTGTTCGATGACACGTTCTGCGATGCTGCAGTGGACATGCAGTCGTCGAGTCTGTTGAGTAAGATTGTAGCTGAATATGAAAAAGATGTATCTATGTCTATGTTGATCTCACACATTGAAGATGGGTGGGACACTACACATATACAGACACCACCGTGTCTGAGACAGTACATTCCGTACAAGCATGAGTTGACAGTTGAAAATAATCTTGTAATGAACGGCAATCGGGTGGTGGTTCCTCCAGCTCTTTGTGGTGAAATGATAGAGGCGTTGCATGAGACGCATTTGGGGGTGACTAAGTCCAAGCAGTTGGCGCGGGATATGTTTTGGCCAAATATTAACAAGCAAATCAAGGATAAAGTCAGTCGGTGTGACACTTGTCAAAACAACCGGAAAAATTTGCATAACGAGCCATTGATAAATCACCCGATCGCCTGTCAACCATATGATAAAGTGGGGGCCGATTTATTTGAGTTAAATCATAAGAATTACCTGATAACTGTAGATTACTACACCAAGTTTCCAGAGGTAACACTTTTGGGCGATGCGTCGTCTGTCACTGTTATTGAAGCGTTAAAAGACAATTTTGCAAGGCACGGTATTCCTAGTCAGGTAATGTCAGATAATGGTCCACAGTTTAAGAGCCATGAGTACAGGGAGTTTGCACTGCATTACGGGTTCAAGGCCGTGTATTCCAGTCCACAGTATCCGCGTAGCAACGGTCAGGTTGAACGGTTTGTACAAACAGTTAAGGACATGTTAAAGAAGTGTGAGAAAACTGGAGCTGATTTTCAGTTAGCATTGCTGAATTATCGCAATACTCCGTTGCCTGTCCTGAACGTATCTCCAGCGCAGTTGCTCATGAGCAAAAGGTTGAGAGGCAGATTACCTATGGCAAAGGGTATTTTGGTGCCTGAAACGCAGGATCCTAAGAAAAGGCAAACAGCTCAGCGCCAGAGTAGTCAGAAAGCGTTTCATGACCGGAAGTGCGGTAAGGCGCACAAGCCTATGAAAGTTGGAGATAAGATAAAGTACAAAAATAATGCTGGGGAATGGAAAAAACGTGTTATTTTGGGACGGACTGGGGTGTCCGGGAGAGAATATCAGATTTTAAACGAGTCGGGCAACATGTTGTATCGTAACCGGGTACAAATGATTGGAGCGCCTGTGGAGGGGTGGCCCGAGTTAGTCGTGCAGACGCAATCTGGGTCAGCGTCAGCGCCGAATGTAAACAGTACGGTTAATCTAACTAGGTCAGGTCGGCTGATAAGGCCGGCGAGCAGGTTAGATCTATTGTAGGTAAGTGTGCTTCCGATGGTTGCACGGTTAACATGTGCATGTACAGTTAAGTTTATTTCAGCTTTTGTGTTTACTGTTGATACATATGGACAATATGAGATGCCAGGCATTACGGCCGGAGTGTTGAGGACTTAAGTGCATTGTGCACTCAGACATTTGCAAGTTAAGTGCGCATATATTTGATATTGTATATTTTATGTTTCTTCATTGTTATTTTGTAACATTTCATGTTTCAGAAATACTTTGAAGGGGGGATGTGATATATGCGTAATAGACGTCTAGACCTGTGGTTAATATATGTTAACGATATGCAGAGTTGGGGACAAAGAGATATGCAAATGAGATGACGTCATGGAAAGTTTAGCCGGCGGGTCAAGCTTGCCCTACGCCGTGAATAAACCATTCAGTATCCAGAACTCGAAGTGTTCAGACGTTGTACTTTCACACATGGTGTATAATATCATAGTGAATGCTATCTACCAAAAACTTGCAGTTTACATGTTATTTACGCATGTATGTTAGTTTGCCTCTATTATTGGCCAGCCTGAAATTTTCAATTTGTTTAATCATAGACCCAAAAACTTGCTCAAAATGAATTATTTCAATCATATTTGATTAAATCTATGTATCTAAACTTAGATTCTGTGTTAATATAATGGTTACACCATAGTAAAAAACCTAAAAGTCTTCTGGAGTCCATATTGTCGTTGTTTATTGCGAATTGTCAAATGAACGCTCCCAGTTTACATGGTCGTGTTCACCGGCAGTAAGTGGGAAGTTCACCATATTCACAGGACGCTATGAACGCAGCATATCTCACACTATTTTTGCAACGATACATTACTCCCTGGTGATGTAGTGATGAATTAAAATACAGTGCACCACCTAACTCAAAGCCCTCTAGTGTAGAATTACCAAACTAGCCAGTCAGATAAACGGTGATGTCACATGTCTTATGACAAGCAGGAGTCCACAATAGTATTCCGGTCGTTTTAGTTTACTAGTTAAACAATTACAATGAATTCTACATAATGCACACTGTTGAGTTCTCTGACTATTTACTCAACTAAATTGACAAACGGTCGTCAACTGTCATGGCGACCACTGACCTGGCTGCTTGTCTGCTGTAGCTATTACTAATGTAACTTCCGTGATTAGCGATATGTTCGGAAGCATACACGTCTGAGTTTAGTTGACCTTATTATATACAATCATGGGCAAGAAATCTCATAGTAAAAAAACGATCAACTATGGAAGCGAGGCAGCCTTAACTCCAAAGTGCTCCACTTTGCAGTCTAAGACGTCACCCAAACCTAGTCACACTCAGACTCACAGTGTCAGTGACTCTGAAACTAGTGACAGTATGAGTGCTGCTATTGCCGATGGGAATAACCCTCAAGTCGATGCTCTGAGTTGTACACAACGCTGGAACGCTATACCTGATGCATCCGACAATAAATACGGAGGGAGAAACAATAGTGACACTACGCATCAACAACGGGAAACTGTGCCTACCAATGTACTGACAAGTTCCCAGGGTGCTGCTGCTGGAGAAACTGACAGTGTAGAGTGGTGGACTGTTTTTGTTCTTATTTTAATTATTTCATTTTGGACACGTATGCACAGGATTGAGTGGCCTGAACATGTTTGGTGAGTTTTAGCATTGACAAAATAACGCATCCTGACTTTTTTTTTGTATTGATCAATTTATTTATCCTGCTCATAACACTTACACACTTACACTTACACTTATCCTCTTCTACTTAAGAAATTAGGCATCAAGTCCTCTTAGCAGGCTTGGCCTGTCTAAGTGGGACCTAGTGAAATTATAGTTTTCGTGCGGTGAGCGCTGACTGTAGCGCTAATTTACCCAGTGCTTATCGAGGCGTCCTTTGAAAGAGTTTAAACTCGGGGCGTTCACTACATCAGCTGGTAGTCTGTTCCAAGTGTTCCCAGCTCTTTCAGTGAGGAAGTTTTGACAAACTCGCTTGTTAGTCCTGGGTTTGACGATCTCCTTATTATGCCCTCTGGTTATCAGACCGTGTGTTGGTTCGAGATTGATGTACCAATTTTTGATTGTGTACGTTCCGCTGAGGTGTTTGTAGATCTCAATCAGGTCTCCGTGGGCCCTTCTGTAGTATAGGCTTGGCAGGTTTAGTGCTCGTAGTCGGTCTTCATAGGAGAATTTCTTCAGGGTTGGTACTAGATGGGTTGCGCGCCTCTGTACTCTCTAGAGAAGTTCACAGTCCTCCCTGTACACTGGTGCCTATGCTGGATATCCATATTCTAGCTTACATCTCACCAGGGATGTGTATATATAACGGATTTGAATGTGCTAACACTTGTTTTCACTGCTGCGCAGCATTACACCGATTTGATAAAAAAAATTATTCAGAATTTTGTTTTTTTAAAGTAATAATTGAGGTTTTCTTGCTTCTTGTTTGTGGTTTGTAACTGTTTGTAGATTGCAAACAGTCCAAAATGCAGCCTCTGACTAGTTTTGAGCTTGCACTAGTCTACTGACTAGTACTTTATACTGTTCAAGTCTAACCCAGACGTGCCCCCCCCCCCTACTACTAGTTAGAAGGCATTTGTAATTTTCGTTTGTGTTCCAGAACAACGCTGCAATTGTGTTAGTTACAAAGAACATGAAAATGCCTTGCAAATAGGACCTCACTTATTAAAATATTTTAACTATGACTGAGCAGGTTTTGCATACCTGTATACAATTAACAGGAAACTGTTACGAGTATTTTATTGACCAATGAAAAACGGATTGTTTAACTTAATCCCTCACTGCCCTAAGTGAATACTAGTCCCCAAAACATGTTTAGCATATTATTTCTGGTATCAAATATATTATAATATATATCACATATTTAAAAAACTAACCTTCCCATCGTCAGTAAACACTCAGATTACATAACCTATTTGAAGAATGATTCAAGGATAGATATTATATATACTAAACAAGTTCTAAGATGCATAATTTTTATTTTCAAAACCGCCATGTGTATTATGACTAGATTAATAGTAATATTTAAATAACAAAAGCTGACGGCAATTTTTAACTTGCATCGGCGCAGGGTGGAGGAGCTGATAGAGAATGTGTGTGTTAATTGCTATGTGCCTTTTCGATTCCTGAGTTACCCGATACAACTCATTCACTATCGTGAAATTCTATGTATGCTATGGGACAGACCGAGGTATCAGGGAAACCCTGCTGTAAGGAACCCTGCTATAAGTATATAATCTTTAGAGTTTATAGAGGGTTTCACTCCGATCTTGAGTAATTATAGTGACTGTTTGGAGTGGAGGAAAATTAACTATCCTTGTTTGGGTTGCCACCGGCACATGGCAGCCAATAACCTGACTGCTAGTCCACCGAGCAAATGTGACGGCTAGTTGACTTGTTCTCTAGTCCACTTGTTACCGCACCAGCGCTTTCACCGTGTTCCACTTCCAGGTGTTGCTTCAGTTTCCGGGGGGGGGGGGGGTGGGCGTAGGTAGCGGTGAAATTGAGGAAGGCTCGACTCTACGCGCTTTGTTGTCACTTGTACTTTTTCAAGTTTTAGTTTTTTTGGCCCCAGGGCCCATGTTATGCACACTGGCACACCATTTTTATTTTCGTGGAAGTAACTTATTTAACAAACTTAATATATTCAGAATTTGTTCAGATGCGTTTTCGTGATTCAAGATTATATTATAGAACGTCGGAATCACAGCCAGTAAAATTGTAAAGATTCCGCGAAAATCAAAATGTTTGGCAGATTGCAGGTCATCCTTTTTTCCGCAGTCGCTAATAATAGGTATCCCAAGTGATTTTAAAAAACAGGTTTGAGCTTCATTTAATGGACTTCATCTGTTAGGATATTTAATTTGAGACAAAATGATACTTCATTTGTCAAAATCACTCTAATATTAAGGAAGATATTGGCGTTTTTAGGTTGTTACTTAATTGTTATGTAACAAGATAACATTTTTGATGGTCCCCAAAATTAAAACTAATCACCCTATCTCACATCCAATGTTTTTTTCTGGTGATTCCATGGCCTGTATAAAGAGAATATAGAGATCTAGGGGATTGAGATGGCTACATTTCAAGATATGGATCTTCAAAAATGCTAAAAACTACAATTTCCCATAACTTGCCATTTTTCAAATTTAGCTGTGGAGCACTTTTGGAGGTGGGCTTGTTGACAAAATGTGCACCCCAGATGGGTTATTCTTATTTCTCCCTGACCTATAGGTGAGTCTTATCACTGCTATTTTTTTCAGACCCACATACGCTTGGGAAGGGTTTAAAGAAATAGGTAAAACATGCTCCAAAGCTCAATTTGGCAAGTGATAAAATCTGGTAAAAAATGCCCAATTTTGAACAAGTTTGAAATGGCACAGAAATGCACCGTTATGTATGACTGATTGAGGGTGCTAGAATTGAAAACAGTGAGTGAAAGGCAGTCACTGAGGTAGTGTCAACACCACAATTGATCACCGTGTATGAGCATTAATAAAACAAAAACGATCAACAAACAACTTATTTGGTGCTTCAAATCTAATTCTCTTATTCATGAGTATTCACTTCTAAGATCTAATTTTGTTATTTATGAGTGTGACTGAGGGTGCTAGAATTGAAAACAGTGAGCGAACATCAGTCACTGAGTCCGTGTCAACATCAGTCGATCCCCATACATGTACGAGCATTAATAAAACAAAAACGTTCAACAAAAACACATACTTACTGCTTCAGATCTAATTCTGTTAATTATGAGCATGACTATTCACTGTGAAGATCTAATTTAGTTAATTATGAGCGTGAATGAATCCTAAAATTGAAAATGGCGAGTGAATGGCAGTCAGTGTCAACTTGGTGATTAACACACATGTGCACACATTAATAAAACGAAAACAATTAATAAAAAAAAAACAGAGATCGATTATTCACTGCGTCAGATTTAATTCTGTTATTTATAAGGGTGAAAATTCACTTCTAAGATCCAGTACTGTTATTTAGGAATGCTAAAACTGGAGAAAATAAAGGAAGCATCATTCATTGTCAACTCGACGGTGATTGTAAACACGTCATCGGGCATCAGTGAAACAAAAACCACACACAGTAGTCATTAAATCGCTGTGTTCATGAGCACCATAGGTTCGCATGAGCGCTGGTAATTATGATTGGAGAGAAAATTAAATTCTCTTTAATTCAGCACCAACTTTTAAGGATTTTTAAATGATATTTTCAGTACAAAATAGCACTTAAAATGGGAATTCTTTTAACTTCAAATTTCAATCAGTTCTTTTGCAGTTTCTCTACAATTAAAACATATACTGTTTTATATGAACAGAATCTCACCTATCTAGGGGTATTAGTACCTTTTTCCTGGGTACTTTGATCAACAATTGGCGTTGTTGCACAAATTGGGCATATACTAGCTAATTCAACTAGGGATACCATGACACATCTGCACCTGGGAATTACCATGGATTGAGAGTGAAAACTGGGAGTTGGTAGTCATTTTTATTTATCAGGCTTATTTCTTTGAATAATAAAATGAATCCAAGACCAGGTTAAAGGTAAGAGAACAAATGTTGTTTGTGCTGTAATAAATTTGTAAAAAACTTTTGTGGTTTGTTTTGCCAGGGTGTTGAAGTGGAACATTTTTTTTTACAGAATTTGCCATTTGCAACAAGTAATCTGCTTGTGTTTGGGGTATCTACTAATAATATACAGATTGCAAAAAAACGGTCGGATGGAAAATTAATTATTAAGTGAATAAGAGCCTCCAAAACTTGTCTAGCATATTCGGCATGAGATGTACTGGAGATTGTCAAAATTGCTTTCTAAATTTAGCTTTTGATGTAATTAAAAAAGAATTTCAGTTGTAATAGACAAGATCACCGTTCCGACTGCGCATGCACTGAAAACGGCGTTGGCAGCAGAGCAAATGCGTCTGGCCATTGAGTTTGCCGATACGCGTAGGGCAAAACTTCGATTTTATTCAAAATGAATAGAAATACATAGCAATTTGGCATAAACATGTATGCACACATGCAATATAATGACCTGATGAATATAGCAAAGACAAAACTAGCCATAGTTAAACATTTTGAGCTCAGAAACAATTCCCCACAAAACAATCAGTCACTTTAAGGCTGATATCCACATCACCGTTATTAATTCTTGTTCTAAATATTAAATTGCCAAATGTTTCAACATACACTTGTTTCAGAGAAATATATAACCAATATCTGATTGACCCTACTCATTTTCTATTTCTACATATGTCATAAACCATAGGACAGAAATAAAAATATTAATACAATAAGTAAAACTGACTGTGGCTATGGCTCTAACACTAGTCTGAGTGTCCAGATTTGTCTAAATCTAAATGCACATGGCATAAGATGTGCTGATTGATTATATTGATGTAAATGCAATGCTGGATAAAAGAATAATATATAAATTTATTATATATAAATTTTTTTAGTTGGTATTCTATGTTTCAAACAAGAGCTGAGATGAGCTGAAACTAGCACATTTCATAGCTGACCCAGTGTATTAGCAGAGAGCGTGTATACAGATGAGAGAGACAACTCCCGCGAAAATCGGTAACACAGGCTACAGTGGCGTTCCTGGCGGTTAGTGTTGAACAAGCTTTGAGTTTGCCATACGTGTAGTGCAAAACATTTGTTTTTATTCAAAATTAATAGAAATGCAGAAGCCTAACCTTATCGATTTAATATAATCCTTTTGGTAAACATGTTTTCTATATGTGTACTAAGCGGCTTGTTTCTATTTGGTGTAGTTTTAGAGATATTTCACTTTTTCTGTAGGAAGATTGCACACGACCATTGACAATGCCTTGAGTTTGCCGTACGCGTAGTGAAAAACGTCAGTTTTATTCCAAATTAATAGAAATCCAGAACCCTAACCATATCAATTTAATATAATCTTGTTGGTAAACATGTTTCCTATGTGTATTCCAATCAGTTTGTTTCTAGGTGTTGTAGTTTTAGAGATATTTAACGTTTTCTGTAGGAAGATTGCTCACCGCCATTGACAATGCCTTGAGTTTGCCGTACGCGTAGTGAAAAACGTCAGTTTTATTCCAAATTAATAGAAATCCAGAACCCTAACCATATCTCTTTAATATAATCTTGTTGGTAAACATGTTTCCTATGTGTATTCCAATCAGTTTGTTTCTAGGTGTTGTAGTTTTAGAGATATTTAACGTTTTCTGTAGGAAGATTGCACACGACCATTGACAATGCCTTGAGTTTGACAGCTGTGTCATATACTGTTCAACAACCACCACTTGGAGCGCCACAGTCGGCATCTGTTACATGGTGTAGTATGGGAGTTGTCCCTCTCATCTGTATACACGCTCTCTAGTATTAGCATGTGCCATGTGCTTCTCGCAGGTTTGTTTTTCTTATACGCATCCCATAATGCACCATGCTGCTGGAATGGTGATGTAGTCTATTGCTTAATTTTAATAAATAAAAAGAAACCCCGAGAAAAATGTTCATATGACGATGGGAAGGCAAATGTGATGTGCAGAAGCGACTGGCCAGCCGTAGCATAATGTGCCACACGTGTACCAGGACGCTATAGGGTAGGACAGTAACTTTTTCCCCACTTGCCCGATTGGGCAAGTGACTGAATTTTCTACTTGCCCAAGTGGCAAAACTATTTACCAAAGCTCAAGTCAACTGAAACTGAAATCTGCTACTGCAGAACCAGAAAAATAATGACTTGCCCATTTGGGCAGGTCACTGAGAACTTCACCTGCCCGATCGAGTAAACTAGGTGCCCTGGGCAACCAGGCAGTCCTTGTTGTCCTACCCTGCCTAGTTCACATGCCGTTAAACCTTTCTCCAAGTTCCTTCTCTAGTTCCTGCACTATTTAATTTCGAGTCCTACTGAGTTACGGTCAGACAAAATACCAGGAAATTATATTTAAGGCCTACTTATTGAATTAATATATATTGAATTTTCTGGTTTTACCTGGTAAAGTCATGGAAATAAAATTACGGGAAAAGCATGTGAATCATGAACAACGATTAATGGATTTAGTATATTATTAAATACCTTTGTCATTATATATGTACATATTTAATTTCTTTATTATTATTACTATTATTATTATTATTAGTGTAGTATTCTGTACATGAGCCCTACTACCACGCAGTAGTGGCGGAGACCACGCCGCACACCTACGCAGTTACACTGAACTGCGCTAGGTGGTCGCAGGCTAGCCACAGGGCAGACCCTGACTGGGCTGCCCTCTACTGCGTGTGGCTAGCTCGCTTCCCCTCCCCCCTCCGACCCGCCCCCCCCCCCCCCCCCCCCCCACCTATAGAGTCGATGTGGGATCTGGCGAGTCAGGGGGCGGGTCAGATGACTGTGGATGCCACGGAGAGCAGATTGGTTCAATAAACCAAGTTGAAGCGTACTGATATTGGATCTTGGCATTCTGTGCGGAGGGCCCATAGGGCATTACATTATTATTATAAAATAAATAGTGTGCATGTTTAAGTTGCCAAATGAGGGATTCGGAATGCATATCCGGATGGAAATTTACCTTCTCCCATTTAGGCGGCAGGGAGGGAGGGAGGGAGGGGAGGAGGTAAATGTCAACTGGGAGGTGGATAGGGAGGTGTACTGAACCACCAATTAGATGCCATTAACATCCACACACAATATGTGTGTCTGTGTCGCATCGGCTTTCAGTAAAATCTCTCTAAATCGGCTGCCCATGGAACCGATTTTAAATGGTCCATTAATGGAGGGGGGGGGGTCGATTTATGGAATTAAAAAAATCATTATAATGGTATTGTAGGGGCGATTGTTTGGGACCCAAATATAGTGATCGATATAGGGGAGTGGTCGATCTGTGGTTGTGGTCGGTTAGAGAGGCTTTACTCTAGTAGCTATTCCGTTATGCCAGGTAAAACCAATAAGCTGCACAATAATCAGTCTATTACTAGTGCCAATGATTTTCCGCGATCGCGGAAAAAAGGACGGAAATCGCGGATTGTCAAGTTTGAAACGGAATTCCTAAGTTGGAGCGGAATTCCATTATTTTCATGTCAAATCCGTTATTTTGAACTAAAAAGTGACAGAATAAAGCCTAAATTGATCAAATACCACTTCTCCGTAGTCATGATCTAACATCAGTATTTATTTAAATTTTATTTGTCATTCTTTTGTGTGATGATCATGTTGCGATGTATTACATTATTATTTCAATTGGTATCGTTATAATAAAAGTGCAGTGTCAAGTTGAATGCTAAAGTCCCCGTCAACATCTCAGTGTCTCTTACTCTGTCATCAGAAAGCTCTTTACCTGCAATTAGACAAGATTCAATTAATTCTAACATGATAGCAATACATAAGTAACATAATCAAGCATAAAATTAAACTGTGGAATGGAATTTGTTATTTTTTTCTGAAACGGAATTGAAACGGAATTTGCTATTTGGTGAAATGGAATTTGCCTTATTTTGAAACGGAAAATCATTGGCACTATATTACACACCACTAAAAAACCGCCTGCAATTCATGTCATCTTATAGATCTATCCGTTAGATACTAAGATAGCTGGACAATATAATTTAATTCTGGGATTTTAAGAAAGAAATTTGACAGCTGCAATTATTTATTCATATATCGATTAAGATTTAGAAGTATGTAAGTTATGAAGACACGACTATTTTTGCAACAGAATTATAATTTATAATAAATTGTAGTTAATTTATAATAAAGTGCATGTATGAAGGATATGGGGTGCCATTTGTAATACAATTTAATACAAAGGGTGCCCCATGTCTGACTCATATGGGGTGCTGTTTGTAATACATTTGATTACAAATGGTGCCCTATATCATTCAGACCTGTAAACGAAACCAGCCACACCCTTCCCTGCTCAGGACTACGTCAGTAGTACCTGCCCAAAGTGTGTCAGCCACACATTTTACACTGTGTGTACACACCTAATCACCTACTTAAATCAATGTATAATATTACTGGGTTACTCGGCCGCTCAGAGCTCCAGATAATACCATAAAGCTCTTCCCCTTCATATCACCTGTGATGCTGTTATTCAAACCCAGACTATCAACTCATTAAACACTCCTAAGGAAGAATGAAGACAAGTCACAGATGAACAGTGGAGAAGTTGTGCTTTAATGGCATCAACTCCTGTCCACCTACTAGTGACCTATCACCCACACCCCTTACCTTCTGTCCACACAGAATTTCATTACCACTTTAGCCTGTATAGAAATCAGTGCCTACAGCCCATTGAACCGCATCTGGTATGCCTCGAAGAACCTACCCATGGGTCACTGCCTCCTCCCGGTTAGAATCCCCAGTGATTGCCCTGCATTGTGCTGCTTTACTTTCAGCTGGGACGAGACACACTTCGGTAAGATGGGTAGCTGGTACATTAACGGGACATTTTTCTTCGACGTTCACCCTCCTCTTGGAAAGGTATAGTGCTTCATCTACCTTTGCATGGTTCTTTCTCTATTAAATAAATGTTTGGTATAAAGTATTTATACAAATATTATTATTATGGAACCTTTCTGTCAATTGCATTTGTGTGTCTGGGATCGAACCCGGAACCCCCAAGCTTGCGCGCTGGACAATTTACACAATAAACTCTCCGTGGAAAAACAAAGTAATGACCTTAGGAAACCTTAAATAAGTTACTGTAACATGCATAAAAGAATGGTCGACAATTAAATTAGATTAAAGTACTTATGCGCTATTTTTGAGAATATATAGTAGTACCTGTTTTCAACGAATCCTGTGATTGGCAGACTTCTGTCATGTGCGAACAATTTTTCGATTTACAAACTATTTCCTCTAATTTAACTGTCTCTTCGATGACGGGGTTTCTGCTATGTCAAGACAATGATGTTCTTTTTAAAGTTGCATAGTCCGATGGGTTTGAGCTTTGCTCATTTTCTGAGATAAATATATTAGGTTGATTGTTATAATCTATGTTGCTTTAGGTTCCAGTAACTTTGCTGTAAAACGACTAACTTATGTGATATTTGAAGTGTTAACATGCTATGTTCATTGCTCACAGACACAGCTGACTCAGAGGCATGAGTGGGTTAATCAAGGCTTTTATTCGGGCGCTACCCCCCCCCCCCCCCCCCCCCCCCCCGGTGGCATTGACTGTGTATCATTGGGCCAGAAGCAAACGAGCGAAGGCCCTGATATATTGGGGAAATGAAATGTGATGAGGGCATATGAGTCATGTGAACAATTTAACAAACGAGTAATCAATTACCTTAAAGTACAATAGCAATAGTTAATGATAAACATATGAGATAACAGTAGAGGGTAAATTATCAGAAATGTGACATTTAAGTAGGTGTGATCTGTCAACTGCGCGGGTGTCAGTTGCTCATTAGATGGTAAGGTTGGAGGTCGGAAGTGGTCAGTGCGAGAGTTTGGAGAGGACTAACCAGGAGTCCCCTGGGAGGGGAGTTATCATTGGCGGGAGGGAGGGAGGGAAACAGGCTCCTCCTCCCCCCCCCCCCCCCCCCCCCCCACCGCCGGCGAGTTGGGGGGGTGCAGACCCGTCGCGTATTAGTCCTCCCCCCCCCCCCCCCACCGTGGGGGCGGGGCCGCGAGACCTGTGCATGTGACTCTTCCCCCCCCCCCCCCCCCCAACCACGGTAGCGGCAGGAGGGGGGGGGGGCTTCGGCCTTGAGCCTGCTGTGTCCAGCAATGACACCGAATGAGCGAATTCGGTCATTCAAGACCATTTTGGCATGGTTGTCAAAACTGGCCCCCATAGGCTTCAGCAGTAACAGGTTCTATAAAATTGCGTTAGTATGCCCTTCTGTATAGCACCAAATACTTACCAAGTGTTCCAGGATCTAAGTTGGATATATAGATTCAAATTGAGATAAATAGTTAGCTTTTTGAAAATTATTGAAAAACGGATGACCTATTTGTTGTACTTCAAAAGAACTAAATCGACTTGTGGTATTATGGTGGTGAAATTAAGCGAGCTGAATTGTTGATTTTCTCCCTCAGATGTTAATCGGCCTGGCGGGGTCACTAACAGGCTACAACGGAACCTTTTCGTTTAGTAAACCCGGAATAAAATACGACGATGTCCCTTACATTGGCATGCGAGTTGTAAGTAACCTGTGTCAATTATGATATGATATAACATATATATACAGTAAAACCTCTCTATGCGGACCCCCCACAGATTGACTACTACCCTATATCGATCGCTTTATTTTTGTCCCAAAAATTCCATTGTAAGGATATTCTAACTCTAAACCGACCACCTCCCTAAATGGACCACTTAAAGTCGGTCCTATGGTCGGTCGATTTAGAGAGGTTTTACTGTATTGTTGACTTAATTCAATTCAATTTTTTTCTGATTCAAATTTTTTTAAAGAATGAAAAACAAAAATGGTAATGGGAGAGGGAAATCTTTTTCATTTCTAGTGCCAAACTCCCGGATATGTAACGCAATGTGCTAGTTTTTAAATCACTAGTCGAATTTATAATTTAGTCGAAAATACACACATACATGCTAATATAAATATGCAGGTAAGCTCTCTGCTGCCTAAGAATATTCTAAGCTCTATTTGACAATTTTCACTGGCAATCAGGCCGTCTGCACCCTTAGATCCTTACCTGACCTACTTCAACATAAATTCCTCAATGTCCAAGTCACTCTAGCTTCTAATGCACCAGACAATACAAAAGCGCCTCATAATAAAAGAGCGAAAGGCCCGACAGTGCCATTTTGAATAATATCTGCATAAACCTCTTCATACATATATCATATGCATGCCTAAAACTACTTTGTTTCCAGTTCTGTGCCAGCCTGGGTGCTGCTTTAGCTCCACTAGTGTATGGCACTGTTTGGGAACTGACCCGCTCCTTGAGTGCTTCCATGCTTACTGCTGCTTTAGTCATCTTTGGTAAGTAAGACTCACTACTCTAGTTCTCATTTTATCTTCAAATTAAATGTTCATCAGATATTCATGTATTTGTCGGATAAAGTAAGATTTTCGATAATTTTGCATTCTTTTTGGACGAATCCGTCGGATTTTGCTTACATTTCTTGTTAAAAACTTAACTTGAATGTAATAAATTCTTTGGAATGCTAATCAAATAAGTTACTTTATTCAGAATATACAGTAAAACCTCTCTGAATCGACCGACCATGGGACCGACTTGAAGTGGTCCATTTAGGGAGGTGGTCGGGACTCAGATAAAGCGATCGATATAGGGGAGTGGTCGATCTATGGAGGGGTCGGTATAGAGAGCTTTTACTGTATATTGGTAATTATTTGACAGCTTTGTTTTTTCATATTTTAAATACTGGAGGAAAACGGAAGATTTTGGGTGCACAAAAGTAGGATTTTTATTTCTGCCTTTGTACAAACACTGAATGAATCTCTAAATGGAAAAAAGATAAGGACTCAAAGATTCATCTTAGCCACCCTTTGTTGTCACAGATACAGGCCTACTGACCCTGTGTCAGTATATCCTCCTCGACTCTCCACTTCTCTTCTTCATAATGACGGCTACTTTCTGCATGACAAAGTTTCTGAACCAAAGTCATCGGTAAGTTATGCTGAACTTATTTTTAGTGAGTACATACATATATGTGCAGTTTATGCATTTGAAATCTAGTATTGTGAGCTTTTAGTAGGAATACGGTTAAACCTTTCAAAATCGACCGGTCATGGGACCGACTTTAAATGGCCCATTTAGGGAGGTGTTCGGAATAGGGATTTTTTTATTTCGTTACAATGGTATTGTATGGGTGATCGTTTGGTACCCAAATAAAGCGATCGATATAGGGGAGTGGTCGATCTGTGGAAGTGGTCGGTTAGAGAGGTTTTACTGTAATGTTTGTTCCTGATTTGCTAGTTCCTCAGCAAAGACAGTAGTTCACAGACTTGAAATGTCGTCTGCTAACTAGTAACTTTAATTTCATCATGATATACATGTAAAGCTATAAATGTTCGTGACAAAAGTTTGACAAAATAAACAGACGGAACACCATATTGATAGGTAGTTTTATCACCTATTTTGCTTCTTTGATCTTCCTTCTCTACTCAATTTATTCATTGATTCATTAATTGATTTGCTTTTCACAACGTGCATGTTATTTGAAATAATATATGTAAAGTTGCCTAAGGACGAATGGATCGTGTTCCAGAAATATATGTATGTATGTATGTTAAGTTGTTAAATACATCGTTATGTTTAATTCATGACGTCATACTACTTTTCTTTTTACTTTGGCTGTTTTCCAAACGCTTATGTTGCCAGTTATTTAGTACGGTACATTTTTTTTTATTTTTTTTTTTTTTTTTTTTTTTTTTTTTATTGAGGCTGTATTTATACTGTCCATAGCATATAAGCCCGGGTACCCAGGCTTGTTTTCAATGCTGGCCAGTTGTAGTGTTGGTGTTATCTTACCACACAGTGGCTGCTGATAGGTATTTGATTGCCTGCATTTCAGTAGCAGATAGCTAATTGGTTGGTATGGTTAGTAGCCTATGTTAGTTTTTTTGGATTTTCTTGGTATATATGTTTTTATTTTTCTACTCTTATTACTAGACTAGCCTACTCCTATTTACATTTATTAAAGCTGCATAGTCTGATAAAGCATGAAATATCCCTAACCAAGACACTCGCCTATATTTGATTCTACATATTTAACTTGAATACTGGTGCGCTTGTTAAGTATTTGTTGCCACATAGAAGGGCATACTGAGTCAATTTAATAGAACCTGTTATTGTATAAGCCCATGGTGTCAGAGTTTTGGCATGCTTACCCAAATCAATTTGGCATGTTAATTCAAATATCTCCAAGGTTAGCCATTTAAACTAAAAGTTACTTCAAACTAAGGTAGTGTAGATTATAACGATCAATCTAATGTATTTATCTTTAAAAGAAATTGCAGAAATACAAAATCATCGGACTATGCAACTTTAATGTTTCTGGTTCGGTTCTTCTGATATAGAATATTCCAGAATGAGAAATGGCGCTTGGTCACGTGACATTGTATAGAGTAATATTATTGAATCGGACAAGATGGTCTAGTCGGTATCAGCAATAGCTGGTTTCCAGTACAGGAGATCATTGGTTCGAACCTTGGGAAAATCAAATCAGTGACTTACATCAATTTATACATGTCGATACCTAGCTTAGCACTCGGCATGAATAGAATGGGGCTAGGACTGATTTGCTCGGTATCAGGATAATGTGACTGGGTGGGATATTGCGTTATGGTGCTGGCAACTTGGTCACTCAGAAGTGCAGCCTGGTCTCCCAGTGGGGCAGCACTGTAAGGTATAAAGTTGCCATGAGTGCGTACTGTCACAAGTCACTACCCATCCTTATATTATGACCTTAGATTTTGCTACAATGTAAAACCCAAACAAAGGGAAGTAATGTTGAATTAACTCATCATGCTTTAGTAACTAAATATGACACAGTTGCTTATGTTTTGTGTTCAGGGATGAAAGATCTCCGCGGTTTCGCGGATTTCCGCGATTTTCTATTTTCACCGATTTACGTTGAACAAAATTCTTTAAAAATGAGGATGTATATGACAGCAGTTGGGAAGATCGAATCCCATACTTATATAAACTTAGATGTTGCTAGAACATAAAACCCAAACAAGAATGAGTTAGGTATGGGCGATAATACACCCACAACAAGACTAGTTAAAATCTGCCTTCTGGTATTTTCCCGCGATTCCCTGACAGTGCTAAGTCTATAGGAGAAGATCTGCATGTTTTTTTGCTGGAGACCACTTTCATCCCTCTGTATTGATTGGTGTTTAAATGTGACTCTTGTTTCCAGGCCCTTCAGTTGGACCTGGTGGTTTTGGCTGTCCCTCACCGGTATTTTTCTCGCTTGTGCAATGGGGTATGTGTGACCTTTAATTAGGGTATTTGCTTCATTTAATGAGTGCTGTATCACTATCAGACCAGACATGGTGGCAGTGGCTGGTTCCCATGTGGAAGGTCATGCAGGGTCCGTACGGAGCCTGGAAAGTCTTGAAAAGTCTTGAACTTCATTTGCCCCATTTCAAGGCCTAGAAATGCCTGGAATTTAACCTATTTTGGGTAATTAGTGTAAAGAAGCATTACATTCCATTAAACTCTCCCCACGGATCTAAGTTTGTCTGAAATCGCCATTCTTCATTGTTCCCTGAAAACCAACTGAAAGTTACTCTTGAATTCCTATAAAAAAACAGCCTTGAAATAACCTTGAATTGCATGTTTGTGTATGGACCCTGGTCATGGCTTCAAACCCCAGCCGGATCAAACCCTATAACTTAGAAAGCAATAACTTAACAAATCTATACTTGTCGCTATCTAGCCTGGCACTTGGCATTAATAGGATAGGGCAAGGACTGGTTTGCTCAGTATCAGAATAATGTGACTGAGTGGGATATCGGGTCATGGTGTCGGTGGCCCTATCTCCCAGAGAGGCAGCACTCTAAAGTCACCGCTGTCCTGATATGGCCTGAGATGTTGCCAGGACGTAAAACTCCAACAACCAACCAACCTAAAGTCCCCATGAGTGCACACTGTCAAAAGTCGGCACATGTCTTGATATGACCTTGGATGTTGTTAGAACGTAAAGCACCTGTAAACAATTATCGCATCATAATGAGATCACAGATGAAGTACTGCATTGATGGGCATAATGCCTTTAATTAAGTTAGTTAATGTGTTGGTGACGTCATCATTATCAGCACCGGAATGTAAATTAAGCACACACTAACCCAGGATAATATTCGAATGCATCCATTGAATCACTCTTTCTTTAAGCACTGATGCGTGAAATATATGACCGTCCTTCTGAACAATATCCAGTAAAATACTATGTGATAATGAGAAACAACAGACATCCCCCCCCCCTCCCCCAAGCCCCTTATAGCCACACCTGAGATCCCAAGGGGGAAGGGCATCACTTTTTATTTTTAAGATATCTTCTTTTCCCGATTTTAAGTTACAATATCCGATGAAGGCATAATATGTATTAAAATAAATTTTAAATTTTTAAAAAGTTAGTTTTTTTTAAATTAAAAAAAGAAGAAGAAGCAAACCACATATATAAATTTGAATATACTTGATTCAATATAGTCAATTGAGAGCTAAGCATGCTCTAATTTATTTTTTTGCGGTAAGGCTACTCTCGATCATTGTGCTGGAATCTATTTGGCTGGCAAAAGTTCCGGTCTGGAACGTGTTGGGTGGAAATTATCGGCTCGCAAATTACGGGTGGCAAATGTCATAGAACCGTTTGATATATATTTATGGCTCAATACAAATGAAGAAAACGGACGCGATGGTCGAATCGGTAGAGCGCAGGATCCCGTGCGGAAGGTCGGGAGTTCAATTCCAGGTTGATTCAAACCAATGACGTAGAAAATTGATACTTGTTGCTTCCTAGCCAGGCGCTTGACATTAATAGGATAGGACAAGGACTGGTTGGCTCGGTGTCAGGATAATGTGACTGAGTGGGATATCAGGTTATGGTGCTGTCGGCCTGGTCTCCCAGTGGGGCAACACTATAATGTCGCTATGAGTGCGTACTGTCGCAAGTTGGTACCCGTCCTGATATGACCTTAGATGTTGCCACGGCATAAAACTCCAACAACCAACCAACAAATGATGAATTTATTCTCCTACTTCTTTGTTGCATATGCAGTGTGAAGTTCGTCGGTTTGTTCGTGATTTTACTGGCTGGCTTCGCCACAATCGGCGACTTATGGAGGATCCTGGGGGACCTCTCCAACTCCATGGTAACCAGAGTGTTTAGAACCTAAAAACAACTAATCCTTCAAACTATGAATAGCCAGTGGTAAAATATAATAGTCAGTTTCAATGTATTTATAATGCAGAAGCCACGACTTGTTTTATTTTGGATAAGTTGTATGTAAAGAGTTAATTTTAATTTCGAAAATTAAAATATTTGGTGAATTAGACTATCTGTATTTGTCGCTACCCCCTCTCCCCCGCCAATAAAAAGATCTTGTTGCAATGCTATATATACTATAGACGGCTTAGTCTGTTTGATAGACTGCCGGTTTAAAGTTGCATGGTCCGATGGCACTTGAATTTTTGTCTTATTTTTGAGATAAATATATCAAATTGATCGTTACAAGCTACTAATGATTAGTCCGGAGTGATTTTGATTAAAGATGATTTGTTTTGAAGTAATTTGAGCTGAAAGAACCAAAAATAATTTCGACAAGCTTGCCAAAAGTCCTGTGGCTATGACCCAGATGGTCATCTCGCACTGACCACGTGATGTGAGATGACCTGGAACCTTACAGGACTGTAGGTAGGTATTTCTGTTTGGGTGTGGCACATTCTGGGAAAGGATTAGTGCCATAGGCCCATGTCACTATGGTTTTTAACTAAATATAATGTGTGTCTGTTGTCTGCTTGTGTCTGTCTATGTATGTCTGTATGTATCTGTGTGTCTGTCTGTGTGTATCTGTGTGTGTGTGTCTATCTGTGTGTTTCTGTGTATGTGTGGGTATGTATGTGTGTATGTGTCTGTCTGTCTCTGTGTATGTGTGCATGTGTGTGTATGTATGTCTGTGTGTATGTATGTGTGTATGTATGTGTGTGTATGTATGTGTGTATGCCTCTGTCTGTGTGTGGCTGTCTATGTGTCTCTGTCTGTGTGTGTGTCTCTCTCTGCAAAGTCAGGTCGGGTGTATGTGTGTCTGTGTATGTTGGGTGTGTGCATGTATGTGTGTTTCTGTGTCTGTGTGTGCTGTCTGTTCATGTCTGTCTGTGTGTGTCTATCTATGTGTGTCTGTCTGTGTCTGTGTGTATATATATATGTGTGTATGTCTGTCTGTATGTCTGTGTGTGTGTTTGGGTGTCTGCCTGTGTATGTCTGCATGTGTGTGTATGTATATGTGTGCATGTATGTGTGTGTCTGCCTCTGTCTGTGTGTGGCTGTCTAGGTGTCTCTGTCTGTGTGTGTGTGTGTCTCTCTCTCTGCAAAGTCAGGTCGGGTGTATGTGTGTCTGTGTATGTCGGGTGTGTGCATTACTGTGTGTTTCTGTGTCTGGTGTGCTGTCTGTGCATGTTTGTCTGTGTGTGCCTATCTATGTGTGTCTGTCTGTGTGTCTGTGTGTATATGTATGTGTGGTAATGTCTGTGTGTGTATGTGTGTGTGTGTCTGTGTGTATATGTATGTGTGCATATGTCTGTGTGTATGTGTGTGTCTGTCTGTGTGTGTCTGTCTGTGTGTGTGGCTCTCTCTCTGCAAAGTCAGGTTGGGTGTATGTGTGTCTGTGTATGTTGGGTGTGTGAATGTCTGTGTGTTTCTGTGTATGTGTGTGCTGTCTGTGCATGTCTGTCTGTGTGTGCCTATCTATGGGTGTCTGTCTGTGTGTGTATGTATGTCTGTGTGTGTATGTCTGTGTGTGTATGTCTGTGCGTGTATGTCTGTGTGTATGTCTGTCTCTGTAAAGTCAGGTCAGGAATGGTACAACAGGTCAGGAAACACACACACACACAGACACATCCACCTCATATCCCCTTCCCCTCTATGGCCCTGCACAGTAGGCCTACTTGGTTGGGGGGAGGCTAATGAGGTCACGAGATTGGCCTAATTGGTTAATGGCCTCCCTGCATAATGGCTGTTTCAAACTGAGTGTTCAAGGGGTGAGGTTATAAAGTCACTGGTTATGCTGTATATACTGTCCCAAATCATTAGCTAATGCACCAGTATCTAAGTTGGATATATAGGATCAAATGTAAGTAGTTGTCTTAATTTTGACAAAATTATATTTCATCGGACCATGCAACTTTAAATATTCATGAGAGAATGTGACGTCATTCGTGACAAGCTTATTACAATTATTCTATAGTGCTAAATATAGATTTTTAATATGTTTGTCTGACTGAGCACCCATATAAATACTCGTGCCAGTGTGTGATGTCATTCACGACAAGCTTGTCCAAATTATGCTTGGTTAGTTTTGAATCTTTTATTTGCTGATGCCTATAAATACTTTATGCAATCGTGATGTCATTCATAACAAGCTTGTCCAAATTATACTATAGTACTAAGTATAGATTTTGAATCGTTTTGTCTGGCTGAGTACCCATATAAATACTCATGCCACTGCGTGATGTCATTTGCGACAAGCTTGTCCAAATTCTGCTTCAGTACTAAGTATAGATTTTGAATCTTTTTATTTGACTGACTACCCATATAAATACTCTTATGCCAATGTGTGACGTCATTCATAACAAGCTGTAGTACTAAGTATAGATTTTGAATCTTTTTGTCTGGCTGAGTGCCCATATAAATACTCATGCCAGTGCATGACGTCATTCATGACAAGCTTGTCAAATTATACTATAGAACTAAGTATTGATTTTGAATCTTTTTGTCTGGCTGAGTGCCCATATAAATACTCATGCCAGTGCATGACATCATTCATGACAAGCTTGTCCAAATTATACTATAGTACTAAGTATCGATTTTGAATCTTTTTGTCTGGCTGAGTGCCCATATAAATACTCATGCCAGTGTGTGACATCATTCCTGACAAGCTTGTCCAAATTTTACTGTAGTACTAAGTATAGATTTTGAATCTTTTTGTCTGACTGACTGCCCATATGTCATTCGCGACAAGACCTGGGCTGTCTTCATGGTGCGCCTCTGAGACGTCTCACAGGAAGTACCTGACGTCATGCTAGTCTGAACGGCAAAAGCAGTTTGTCGCCTCGAAAATGGCCACCCCATAGGCGGTGGCCATTTGCAATTGAAAAGCTGCGCTGTGATTGGCTGAAACCACTGAATACGGCGGCCATTTTCGAGGCGCTTTTTATCTCCTGTCTGTAAAGTGAGACGTCTCGGAGACACCTCGGAGACAGACCCTGAACGGAAATAAGCCAAAAAGCATCGCAGAGACGTCTCGGAGACGGACCCTGAACGCGGCCCTGGTGCGAGTGTTGTTATGCTGTCTGTTTACAGGTGCATGTCATGCTGCATTTCCTGGCCCGTGTCATCTGTCTCATCGTGCTGCCACTCGGCGTGTACCTCAGCTTCTATGCCATTCACTTCCACTGCTTGACCAAAAGGTACCGGCTTACAACAATTGTACCAGTGCACATGCGGTGTTCTCCCACCTCCCCCACAACTAAGGCCCCGACTGAGCGCGATAGCCGAATTGATAGAGCCCGGGCCTCGCGTGTGGGAGATCGGGAGTTCGGTTCCCGGTCGAGTCAAACCAATGACTTATAAAATTGATATTTGTCGCTTCCTAGCCAGGCGTTCAGCATTACTAGGATAGGGCAAGGACTGTTGAGCAAAGTACCAGGATAATGGGACTGGGTGGGATATTGGGTCATGGTGCTGTCGGCCTGATTTCCCAGTGGGCATGCCATGAATGTGCACTGTCACAAGTCGGTAACCGTCTTGATATGACCTAAGATGTTGCCAGGATGTAAAACTCCAACAACCAACCAACCAACCAACCAATTAGGGCCTGATAAGGCCCCGTTATGAGGGCCGGGCGTGTAGGGGCTCCCGCTTCTCAAGTAGTGGGTTTGATCACCGGCCGAGTCAATATGGATATTTTATTTTGCTATTTTTGTTCCCGTTCTGATATGACTGTAGATGTTGCCACTCAGTGGCATTATCCTGACACTGAGCAAACTATCTGTGCCTTATCCTATTAATGCCGAGGGCCAGGCTATGAAACGGAAATGATCAATTCTATAGATCATTACTTTGACTCAGTCGGGTTTCTAAACATGTAGGAAGCCAGCACACTTGTCCAATTTGGCCAGTGCATCCGCCCATTCAAGGGGGCTGATAGGAGGAAAACAATGTCTCAAGTATGAGTAGATGCTGACTTAAACTCTATTTCAAACTGTTTGCGCACAATTGGATAAATTTCAAATGATAAGGTTCGAGAGTAATTATCAAACCAAGTTAAAATTTTGAAATCCAATCTTTCACTTAAAGTTTCATAGTCCGATGGTTTTGAGTTTCTGTCATTTTTCTGTGATAAATATATTAAATTGATTGTTATAATCTACCTCACTTTAATTGTTATTTTAGATGGCTAAGTTTTGAGATATTTGAAATGCAAACATAAAATTAGTTTTGGCAAGCATGACACATGCTTCTGCAATAACACCTTCTATTAAATTGACTCAGTGTTCCCTTCTATGTGGCAGCAAATGCTTAAAGGCCCGTTTACACTTTTGACGGCTTGTGACGGCGCAACACAGCGCAAGCCAACATTCCCATTTAGACTTTGCGTCGACGCTTGACGGCGTAAAGCTAGGATTCCTTACACACGGTATGCGGCATGCGGTATGCGGCATGCGGCATGCGGCGTGATTACGGGATGGGTCCTTTCACCCACACCCACACCCACACCCACACACAGTGTCAGGTTTCCTCACCACTGTTCTCTATGGCAAACGCAGCAGCATTCGCATTCGTATGCCGCACCGATCGGTACATGGACTGATTCAGTATTCGCATGCTGCATGCCGCATACCGCGTGTAAGGAATCACCCCCATTGACTTAGATGCTTTTCGATTTTTTGCCGCATTCGCATTCGCATACCACATACCGCATACCGCGTGTAAGGAATCCTAGCTTTAGACATCGCAATACAGCGCAAGCGTTGACCAGAGTTCAACTATGTTGAACTTTCAAGGTCAGCACTTCCATACGTCGGCAATTTAGGTCTGGATTAAGACGTCAACCAGTAGATTAAAGCTAGTCCGATGAAGCATCAAATTTTCAAAACAAAAACACTCACCTAGATTTTATTCTACTTATCTAACTTAGATACTGATACACTTATTAAACATTTGTTGCCACATAGAAGGGCATACTGAGACAATTTAACAGAACCTGTTACTGCATAAGCCTCACACGCTGTCAAAAGTGTAAACAGGCCTTCATAAGCACATCAGTCTCTAACTTAGATATGTAGAATCAGATTTAGATAATTATTTTGGTTTTGAAAATTTGAAGTGTCTGGGCGCCACCAGCGTCATCCAGCTGGTTGGTTGGTTTTTGGAGTTTTACGTCCTGTCAACATCTAAGGTCATATCAGCATATCAGGACGGTCCAGCTGGCTGGCCTGCAGCAAATAGACATAGGTACAGCGTGGAATATAATAAATAAATTTAAAAAAAGAGAAAAGAACTAGCATATGAAGCACGGCCTATTTATATTAATATAATACATTATATTTCATATTTAAATTTGATGCTACCTATCCAACTTAGGTACTGGTGCACTTAGTAAGCGTTTGTTGCTGGATAGAAAGGAATAAATACTAAATCAATTGAAAAGAAGCTATTACTACTGAAGTCCATGGTGTTGGAATTTTGACACACACACCAAAATTAATTTGCCATATTTTCACTTCAAATATATCCACAGAGTTAACCATTGAAAATTGAAACTACTTCAAACTAAAGGGAGGTATTCTATAGCGATACACCTAATATATATTTATCTTTAAAAAAATATTACAACCACTCAAAACCATAGGTCTGTACAACTTTAAAGTTGCATAGTCCGATGGTTCTGTGTTTCTGTCATTTTCTGATATAAATATATTAGATTCCGTCATTATAATCTACCTTACTTTAGTTTGAAGTAACTTTTTAAAATTTTAAATGACTAAATTTTGAGATATTTGAAGTGCAACCATGCAAAATTAATTTGGCAAGCACGCCAAAACTCTGACACCATAAGGTTATGCAGTAACACGTTCTATTCAATTGCTTCAGTGTGCCCTTCTGTGTGGTGAGAAATGTTAAATAAGTGCACACGTATCTAAGTGAAATATGGAGAATCAAATCTAGAGAATTGTTTTGGTTTAGCAAATTTGATGTTTTCGTCGGACTATGCAGCTTTGGCGGTGTGATAAATGTGATATAGACTAGACTGTTCTGTTCAGTGTTCAAATAGTCATGTGTAATTACCGCTATCTTTATTTGATTAAATATAAAATTCAATGTTCACTGCCATTTTCTTTCAGTGGTTCTGGCGATGGCTTCTTTAGTTCGTCATTTCAGTCGCAACTCGAAGGAAACGCCTTGTTCAATGCCAACATGCCGGCAGGTAGGGACAGTTTACATTAATTTTGTCCAGTGTTGGGTATCTTGTACAATAGCACTTGTCTTCAACGGACAGCTCTGCATCCAGACCAGTATTGTCCTGGCATAGCAAGTGTCATGTCATCGTACCTCATACTAAGACACACACAACCCCCCCCCCCCCCCCCTCAAACCCCTCTCCCTAAAAAAACACACAAGAAACCAAAGAACCAACACCACAAGAGCACGTCTGTTTACAGGGAAATTAAATTCCAATAATACCAACCAGACTTGAACAGGAGTTAGGGCCTATTTATAAACATTGCTATGTGCGGTCTTATATTACCTCATACTAAAATACACACACACACACACACACACACACACACATACATACATACATAGATACATACATACATAGATACATACATACATGCATGCATGCATACATACATACATACATACATACATACATGCATGCATGCATACATACATACATACATACATACATACATACATACATACATACATAGATACATAAAGAAAACCAATTTAAACAAGAGCATGTCTGGTTACAGTGAAATTAAATTAAAGTAATTCCACCCCAATTTACATAGCAATTATTTCTAAACATTGCTATGTGTTTTTTATTTTATTTTTTTTGTTACCTCATGTTCTTCATAGCAACTATTCATGGAGGCAATCATACTATACCTCGAAATGAAAGGGACAAATCACCACAACACCTGGCATTTTTTTGTTATCTCATATTCTTCATAGCAACTATTCATGGAGGCAATCATACTATACCTCGAAATGAAAGGGACAAATCACCACAACACCTGGCATTTTTTTGTTATCTCATATTCTTCATAGCAACTATTCATGGAGGCAATCATACTATACCTCGAAATGAAAGGGACAAATCACCACAACACCTGGCAGAGTCCCAGCGCAAGCTAATTGCTGCCTCTAATTTAAAGTAGTTACGGTTGCTTCACAGTAATTTACAACCCACCACGAAACAACATCTCAGCGTTGCCAACCATAGACTCATTACCGGTTGTCATGAGGCGGTATGGGTTGATTAATCTCCAAAATTGGCATTCTTAATGGCGTGCTGGTGGGTCGTTAAACAAACAAAACATCTCAGCCTTGCCATCCACAGACACATAACTGGTTGTCATGAAGCGGTATGGGTTGATTAATCTCCAAAATTGGCATTCTTAATGGCGTGCTGGTGGGTCGTTAAACAAACAAAACATCTCAGCCTTGCCATCCACAGACACATAACTGGTTGTCATGAAGCGGTATGGGTTGATTAATCTCCAAAATTGGCATTCTTAATGGCGTGCTGGTGGGTCGTTAAACAAACAAAACATCTCAGCATTGCCATCCACAGACACATAACTGGTTGTCATGAGGCGGTATGGGTTGATTAATCTCCAAAATTGGCATTCTTAATGGCGTGCTGGTGGGTCGTTAAACAAACAAAACATCTCAGCATTGCCATCCACAGACACATAACCGGGTGTCATGAAGCGGTATGGGTTGATTAATCTCCAAAATTGGCATTCTTAATGGCGTGCTGGTGGGTCGTTAAACAAACAAAACATCTCAGCCTTGCCATCCACAGACTCATTACCGGTTGTCATGAGGCGGTATGGGTTGATTAATCTCCAAAATTGGCGTTCTTAATGGCGTGCTGGTGGGTCGTTAAACAAACAAAACATCTCAGCCTTGCCATCCACAGACACATAACTGGTTGTCATGAAGCGGTATGGGTTGATTAATCTCCAAAATTGGCGTTCTTAATGGCGTGCTGGTGGGTCGTTAAACAAACAAAACATCTCAGCCTTGCCATCCACAGACACATAACTGGTTGTCATGAAGCGGTATGGGTTGATTAATCTCCAAAATTGGCATTCTTAATGGCGTGCTGGTGGGTCGTTAAACAAACAAAACATCTCAGCTTGCCATCCACAGACACATAACGGGTGTCATGAAGCGTATGGGTTTTAATCTCTAAAATTGGCGTTCTTAATGGCGTGCTGGTGGGTCGTTAAACAAACAAAACATCTCAGCCTTGCCATCCACAGACACATAACTGGTTGTCATGAAGCAGTATGGGTTGATTAATCTCCAAAATTGGCATTCTTAATGGCGTGCTGGTGGGTCGTTAAACAAACAAAACATCTCAGCGTTGCCATCCACAGACACATAACCGGGTGTCATGAGCGGTATGGGTTGATTAATCTCCTAAATTGGCATTCTTAATGGCGTGCTGGTGGGTCATTAAACAAACAAAACAAATCTTAATGGCATGCTGGTCACATGCTGGTCACGTCGGGCCGCCATTGTGTCTGGGGAGTGACCCCCGGGGGCGGTGCCGCGGCATAAAATAGCCCCTTGATCTGATTTCTTCCCCCCTCACCCTGCTCCCCCTCCATCCCCACCCTCCCTCCCACACACATGGCAATAATGTTACTGAATAAACTTGCCGTGGGGGGAGGTGTGTGTGTGGGGGGGGGGGCTGTGGTAAAGCTGTGGTTGGTTGGTTGTTGTAGTTTTACGTCCTTGCAACATCTCAGGTCATATCAGGACTGGTACCGACCGGGGACAGTGCGCATTCACGGCGACTTTATAGTGCTGTCCCACTGGGAGAACATGTCGCCAGTACCATGACCTGATTGCCCACCCAGCCACATTGTTCTGAGACTGAGAAAACCTGTCCTTGCCCTGTCCTATAATGCCAACCACCTGGCTATGAAGCGACAGGTATCAATTCTGAATCGACCTGGGTTCGAACCCGTGGATTCGAATCCCACGATCTACCAAAACGGGAGACGGACGCTTAACTCATTCGACCATCCCGTGTGGTGTGTGGGGGGGGGAGGGGGAGGGGTACTATACCGAAATAATGGTATGTCTGGAGGCAATAACATGCAAGTACAGTAACATACACACAGTCGGCAATAATCTACCAGAAAAAAACTTGCCGTTGGGGGTGGGGGTGGGGGTGAGGGGTGGGGGGGGGGGCTGTACTATTCTGGAACAAAGCTGTGTTTGGAGTGAAAACATGTCAAACTAATTTTGGCAAGCACCAAAACTCTTGACACCATAGGCTTCTGCAGTAATAGATTTATTAAATTGACTCAGTATTCCCTTCGATGGAGCAAGAAATCCTTTATATGTGCATCAGTATTGTGGTGGTCTGCACTGGCCTCTCGGGCAAGTAACCACATAGACAGGTAGGCATGGGTAGTGTGGTGATACCAGAGAGCCTAGGTGGTGTAATGGTTAGCACACTGGCCCGGAATGCAAAGAGATGTGGGTTCGAGTCCCACTCTAGGCGCAATATTTCCCATTTTCATCACCCCCATGACAGTATCTAACTTAGATATGTAGAATCAAATCTAGATAATTCTTTTGGTTTTGAAAATTTGGTGCTTCATCATACTATGCAGATTTTACTGTAGTTATATGTAGCACTAGGGTTCTAAAATGGCGCCGCGCAATGCCAACTGGGTAATTTCCACCACGTGCACGTCAACTCGTGATTAGTTTGGAGGAGCGGAGTGGAGTAGTGGCATTACCAACTAAGCAACCTTATCGTGGTAGTCAAGGCATTTATTTACCTGAGTCTCAGCGCCAGACTCTTTGGCAGCATAGCCATTATAGTGTCAACGGAAGTCTACTTTGAAAGTCTTCTTGCTATTACAGGTTCCAACTGTCAGTGTTTGCTGTGATATTAACCTGTATGGTTGGCTTTGGGAGGTTTATTATTTCACACCAGACAATCATTTTAACGTTAAAAGTTGCAGTTGTTTTCATGGACAATTAAATGTTTAACAGTAAAACCTAAGGCTTTGACACGTCATTTAATTATTTATGTATGTATATGTATATATATATATTTTACCTCGGTAAACAGCCTCAGGCTAGCCTCAGGCTAGGGAGAGGTAAGCACGTCCGGTACCAGCAATTAGCATATACAACTCACGACTGGATAACGTGTCGTTGGGTTGCTCCGGCAAAATTAGTCTACATACAAGCAAATACGCAGTAAGTATAATAAAAACTGTGGTTAGCTTAATTATGATGCATTAGAGCATCATTATGGAAAGTTTAGACTTTCGTTGGTCCAATTTGGACGAGTTATTTGGTTATAAACAACCAAGGATAGAACACTCGAGTGGGTTTCTCGAAGGAACCAAACCGGTCATTAGCGGTTATGTCAACACCCGGGTCACCGTGTGACTATGGGTAGAGATGTGGGTTTCGCCCTATCTCATGTGGAAATTCTCTCGTACTCTAATAGAGAGTAATGTTGGAGATGCTCCTGGGTTTCTTTTATAGACTCCCCTAGACAAACTTTTTCAGGCGTTTCTCCGAGTTTCGTAGCATTTTCTCCAACTTGTTGACGTAGTAGTCACAGGTGGGAGAAGTGTGCGGAACAGAGGGATGGGCGGGCCGATACACTGGTCCCGACCCCGCGTAAGGTTTGGGCTTGACCCACAACCCACGCACAAATTTAGCTTATTACGCCTGTGTTATAACGGTATAAACACGTTCTCTAACACCAATAGATGTCCAAATGAGTTTGAAACAACCATATTGTGACATATATATATACCGGGACTGACCAAAAAATTTTGTTTCAGCTCCCGATGGCCACGAAGCGGAGTAAGCGCGGTGCAGCAGCAGCCGAGGGGCGTGTTCCGAGTGGAGTGGACGAGGAGTACGACTCCTCACCTGTGTTGTCGGCAGGGCCGTCGACACAGCCCCGGGCGCATATCCTCTCCGACCCGGACGAGGACGCAGTGCCTGATGTGCCTGCGCCTCCAGATTGGGAGGCTCGCTTTGCACGATTGGAAAGCCACATCTTGACTGCCAAATCGCCTGTGTCTCGGAAGCGGCGTAGGCCGAGTGTCCAAGAGGATTCGTTTGAGGATTTCTTGGACACAGACTCGGCGGTGGAGCTTAAGGCTCCTCCTCCTCCTTCTCCTAAACGGAGGAAGAAGAAGAAACAGGTGATTTCTTCGGGTGATGAATTCACCAAGGAGCGGGCAGAGACTGGGTTTCGCAAAAAGCGGAAGACTAAGTCCAAAAAGAAGAAGAGGAAGAGGAAATATTCTTCTTCTGAGTCGTCCACTGAGTCTACTTCTACGGAATCAGACTCAGACACCATATATGAAGGGGTCTATGCGGACATTGGCACTAAAGTGGCTAAGAAGGTGGAGAAGCCAAAGGCTAAGCGGGTTAAAACCACTACGCTTATGCGCGAGACCGTGAATGGTCATTTCCGCACGTTCAAACCGGCGGAGGTTATCTCCAAGTTAGGAGATGAGTTAACAGGCATAAAGGGTGTTCCCAACTCCATCATTAAAGAAATGGATCGGGATGTCAATATGACGGATGACCGTAAGAAGTTTGAGGATGTGTTGCACACAGTGCATAAGGCAGTGTTGGCTACCCTAACAGCTATTGTTCCTGTGGCTAATAGGATGCAGAGTGAAAATAAGTTCTCGTCTTTGGCTAAGACAATGGACAAAGGCATTGCAGTGTTAGCGGCGGCAGGTAATTACCTGTCGTTTCGAAGATATGAAAATGTCTTCAAGTCAGTTTGCACAGATGCTGGCAAGGAAGTGGCTCGCTCTAAGAAGGTTACCGATAATGAGGGGAAGGAGTTTACGCTTTATCTTGCTCCAGAGCCGATTAAAGGGAAACCTTTAGATAACACCAAGATGTTTGGCGGTCAACTACAATACCTCTATAAAGAGGTAGAGACTGCAGCCAAGAGTGGCAAAAACATGGATGGCAAGAAGAAACAGGAAGCTCCTCGTTTCAAAAAGTCACGAGGGGATTTTCGTCCACGACGGTTCACCAGAGGAACCAGACCGAGTTCAAACTTCGGTCAAGGGTTTCGGGGCCGGGGCGCTCGCCCAGGCTGGACCGACAACACCGCACGGCCAATAGGCCGAGGGTTCAACTCGTCGAGACCTTTCCCCAGGGGCGGGTCCAAGTAGAGGTCCAAACACAAACTTTACAAGTCCCTGAAGCCTCTAAAAACACACAAACTGTAAGCAACTTTGTGGCTGGTAATATTAGTAATCATATTTCTGAGTGGCACAAAATTACTAGTGACCAAGAAATTATAGAAATAGTTAGGGGTGTTCACATTCCCTTTACACAAATTCCTGTACAAAGTATAATACCTTTTCCATATAACATTCAACCAGTTGAACGAGACGCACTAACTAAACAGGTACATAAATTCTTTGAGAAAGGAATTATACAAAAAGTGACACACTGTTCAGGACAGTTTATTTCAAACATTTTCTCGAGACCGAAGCCTAATGGTGATGTTCGAATGATCCTGGATTTAACAATCCTTAATAAAAGGGTGGAATATCGACATTTTAAAATGTTCTCTCTAGATACGGCACGAGATCTGATTACACCAGATGCGTGGATGGCTAGTGTTGATTTACAGGATGCATATTATACGCTTCCCATAATGGAACAATACCGAAAATTTCTTCGATTTATTTGGGATAACCAACTCTATGAGTTTACCTGCATGCCGAATGGCTTAGCTTGTGCGCCACGTTTATTTACTAAATTGCTTAAACCTGTTTTCTCGGTAATGGCGAGGAAGGGTCACATAATGTTTCCATACATAGATGATTCTTTTATTATAGCATCAACACAAATTGGTTGTGTGAATGCAGTTTTGGATTTATGTGCATTACTCACTAAATTGGGGTTTTATGTACATCAACAAAAGTCAGTGTTTAAACCAACAAAACAACTCAAATGTTTAGGGTTTATTCTGGATACACAGTCCCTTACAGTGTCGATAACAGAACAAAAACTAATTAAGTTTATGACTACAGCGACTCAGCTTATTAAGTTATCAAAGCCAAAAATTAGACAGGTTGCTGTTCTTATTGGCATAATGACCTCATATGCACCTGCTGTGTTATATGGGAAGGCCCATATTAAGTCGCTAGAAATAGATAAAAATTTAGCGTTAACACGAACTAAAGGCAATTTTGAGCGAAAGATGTTTATTTCGCAAGAAGGGTTACAGGATATTGGATGGTGGATGCAACATATAGCAAGTTCACCAAATCCAATCCGCATGGCGGAACCTAATACAGTAATTACTACTGATGCTTCGTTAGAAGGTTGGGGAGCTCATCGAGATGGGGTCACAACAGGAGGTAGATGGCTTGATGATGAAAAATCAGACTATATTAATGCACTAGAATTGCGTGCTATTTATCTGGGCTTACGTAGTTTAGTAAAGATAAATAAATCACAGGTTAGAATACTAACTGATAATACTACTGCCATGGCATATATTCGTAACATGGGTGGAACCAAATCAAAGTCTTGCAATCAGTTATCTAAACTGATTTGGAACTGGGCACAGGCTCAACAAGTCTGGCTGACTGTAGCGCATATTCCAGGGTCACAAAATACACTTGCAGATTATAAAAGTAGAAATTTCCATGACCATTTAGAGTGGTCTCTCTCTACACCTTTGTTTAACTTCGTTTGTGAAAAATGGGGTACACCTGAAGTTGACTTATTTGCATCACGAAATAATAACAAGTTACCCTGTTATGTTTCTTGGCATCCTGAACCGGATGCTTGGAAAGTAGATGCGTTTGCTATTACTTGGGAAAATAATTATTTTTATATTTTCCCACCATTTAGCATTATCAGCCGAGTAGTGAGAAAAATCGGCTTGGAAGGGACACATGCGATACTGGTGGTGCCCGATTGGGACACGCAACCTTGGCTGCCAGCAGTTTCACAACTGGCAAAAGATCGTATACGATTCCCAAGAAAACTCGGGAATCTGACGCACCACGGACCGCTAGTGGTTCACGGCGACGTGTCAACGACGCCCCTATTGGCATTCCTTTTCTAAGGAAGCAGCTACAGCAATTTGGATTGGACAGAATTACTGAGGATAGGATAGTATCGGATGCCTGGAGGCCAGGAACTGTCAAAATGTATACAACCTATTTAAAGAAATGGGGTGTACATTGTTTGTTAATGAAAGTTAAGCCAACAAATCCAAAGATTTCACAAGTAGCTCGGTTTCTTCGTTCTCTAGAGGATGAAGGACTTTCCTTTGGATCGATTAATGCGGCGAGGTGTGCGTTATCAATTATATTACCTAGAATTGATGGCGAAACAGTTGGAAAACATTATGTTATTTGTTATTTACTTCGTTCAATTTATCAAAGGAATCCTCCAAAACCAAAGTATAGTCGGTTTTGGGATGTTTCTATAGTATTTAAGTTGTTTCAGGCTTGGCCTCACAACTCGTGGTTAGATATAAAACAGTTAGGTTTTAAGGTCGCGGTCCTGTTATTGTTAGTAACCGGACACAGAGGACAGACGATTGTTGCTTTATCCTTAACTGGATTAGAAATAGACAAGCAACAAGCTACGTTTGATTTAGAAAAATTGCTTAAATCGAACACGTTAGGTGACCCTTTATCAACGGTTCACTTAGACTGTTTTCCGAATGATCGGAAATTATGTGTTGTGTCGGCCATACGGGCTTATATATACAAGACAAAGGATTTACGTGCATCACAACAACTATTAGTGAGCTTTATAAAGCCACATAAGGCGATTTCACGAGACACACTTGCCAGATGGACAATTACGGTGTTGAAATTGGCTGGAGTGGATACGAGTAAATACTCTTCCCACTCAACTAGAGGAGCCATGGTCTCCAAGGCACGGGTGCTTGGTATTTCTGTGAAAAGAATACTAGCGCATGCAGGCTGGAAGACGGCTAAGTCGTTTGCAAAACATTATAATAAACGACTAGAAAAGCCTACCGGCGTTGCAAAGCGTCTTCTCGCCAACTAACAAGAATAGGTGAGAACAAAAATTTAGAATGTTATAATAATAAGAAAGAATGATATTAAGGATAAAAATGAATTATGTAAAGGTCTCCCTAGCCTGAGGCTAGCCTGAGGCTGTTTACCGAGGTAAAATAGTATAGTTATACGAGTCTTACCTTGGTACAGATGATGGATAACTGTTGTTTTACCGAGGTATAAGCCTCGGATAGATGTGGGCTAGGGCCCTCCCGCCACACCCTGCCACATCTATTCCGTTGGTGTACCTTTTCGGTAAAGTAATAGTATCCATTGTTTGAAAGTCATTTTTATCCTCAATAAGTAGGTTAAGATTGCTGGTACCGGACGTGCTTACCTCTCCCTAGCCCACATCTATCCGAGGCTTATACCTCGGTAAAACAACAGTTATCCATCATCTGTACCAAGGTAAGACTCGTATAACTATACTATATATGTATATATATATATATATATATATATATGTATA